>RJWH01000725.1:0-354123 GCA_004363575.1 Solenodon paradoxus | reverse complement strand
TTAGCATTATGAAACTTCTTTTGGGGACTAAAAATCACCCTGTCCAAATCCCTTCTCCTATAGATAAGAAAGCAGAGTCCCCAGATTTGCTTCTTCAGGTTCCCAGAGCCTCCCCGTTGGCAGAACCAAGGTCAGAGCCTATGTCTTCTGACTTTCATGCCAACACTCTCTCTGTGACACCCACAGATTTATTTTTCTCCTTTATTTGTGGGGAAACTTGAGTTATTGGCAGGGCTTATTCAGAGCCACAGACAGCCGGAGACTCTGGTCGGCTACTAAGCTTTGCTCCTTTCCAGATGCCAGGGCTGAAGAAGGAATGTTGTGACTCATTATTTCCCCCCTTTCCTTTGTGCCAGCACAAATGCCATGTCTTGGTCCTGGCACTGGAATTGCAAGGGATTAGGTTTGCCACCCTAAATGTGGCTATGGCCTCTGGAGGGGTCCCCACCCTAAGAAGAGGGAGCAAGACAACAGCAATGACCAGATAGCACCTAGAGCATGAGGTGTTGGCAGAGGCAGTTAAGTGGAGTGGTTAGGGCTACTCTTTTAGAATTAGACTTCCTGAGTTTTTAATCCCAGTCCTGCCTCTTATTGGTATTGTAAACGTGGCCAATTTATTTAACCTTCTACCTACAAAGTAGGGATACAGATATACATGCCACTGCATTAGATATCTATTGCTGAGTAACAGTAACACCACATACTTCGTGGTTTGAACAACATATATTTATTGTCCTGCAGTTGTTGTGGGTCAGAAGTCTGGTCACAGCTCAGCTAGACCCTCTTCAAGACTGAAGGCAAAGTGTCTGAAGGGTGGAGGTATCATCTGAGACTCGACTAGGGAAGGATCCACTTAAAAGTTCACACAGGGTATTAGGAAAATGGAATTCCTTGTGACTTTAGGACTGAAGATTTTATTTTCTTGTTGGCTGTTGGCCAAAGGTCACTTGCAGTTTCTTGCTAGTGGCTCCTATGTCCACTAGAGAGATAGACCCTAGCAAGAACAAAACTGCTATGTAACATAATCATATACACATACTCTTATCATCTTTGCTGTATTTTCTTTTTTAAAATTTACTTATTTTTTATTATAGTAATTATTCTACACATTAAAATAATTTCCTATGTATAGGTTCCCCATTTCTTAGATATATTTCAACACACACTGCCCTCCACCAAATCACCAAGTGTTCTCCACCTTGGGCTGTATTCTCTTGATTAGAAGAAAGTCAAAGCCCCTGCTCACAACTCAAAGGTGGGACAGGATGAGTACATAAAAGGATATGTATTGGGATTGGGGATCATGAGTTACCTCTAGAGTGTATTCGCCACAATGCCTCACAGGGCTATTGTGAGGAGTGAATCAGTTAATATACATTACATTCTGAGGAGCTGTATTCAGCAAGTACAATGACTATTGGTTGTGGGAGAAGAGAGGTCATTATTATCATCCAAAGAATGTGACCTAATTTGTAATTGGTCTTGAAAAACCTTCTAATGATCTTTATTATCAACCTGGGGTGACAAGATTCAGTTTAAACAAATACCTAAAAAAGTTAATAAATAAAATAATTCTAATAACCTTTCTAAGTTAATTTTATTTTCCTAGGTGAGGGTGCAGTTGCATGGTGAATGGGAAGCACACAAGGTTTGGAGTTTGAAGAACTATATATTTAGCCCAACTTTTCTGGGATACACAAATGTAATTGTCATCTTTACTTTCTTCTTAGACAAGACTTTCCAAATTATTTTTGGTTGCAAACCTCAGATTGGTTAAAAGTATCTTGCCGTGCATCTTTATTTGTATTGTAAGATTACACAAATAGAAATTATAAAAGATGGTGATAAATAAAAGAAAGCATTATTTTAAAGTGCCTTTCTAATTCTGAAGTCTTCCAACCTTCATTAGGTCATACTTTAAGGTGGTTTGGATAAGTTTTGTCATTGACAATAGTGGATGTGCAATCATATCTCAAAATTTTGTCAGATCTAATTAATCCCATTCACTTATTTTTTCCCCCCAGTGTGTGGGTGAGAGATCAACTAGCAAAGAGAGGATGGAGAGTATGGTTCTTGTTGCTTTGTGTCTACATTATCGGTATTATCTTCAATTCTTTGTATCTTTGCCTGAATCCTTTTAAACCACTGGAATATTTTGTAAAAAGAGTTAGTTTAGGTTAAAATAAATCATGTAGTCATTAATTTTACTGATCTTGTGTAAACTGTGATACAGCAGAGTCTGCTTAAAGCAAATAAACTATAAAGGACACCTCTTCATCCTACCTCCTGCCTTGTGTACTCTTGTGTACTCATGTGTCCTGGAGACTCAAGCCCTCTCACAAAGGGATCACTTGGGAGTGTGTGAGGAAATCCATGTATTAGAATCAGGATAACTTAATTTGTCTTTTCCTTTTTAGGACAAAAATAAGTAATTCTAATAGATTGTTCCTGTATACCAATGCATCATCTTCTATCTCCCTCTAACGTGCACACAATTTGGAGAACTGCAAGTTTATTTTCTTCCAGACTGATTTTTGACTTTATTGAAGTGTATTAAGAAATTTCTGCCCCTCACTGGTTGGTTGAGTTGATTGCAGGCTCACATTGTTCTCGCAGCAAACCTGCCCCACAGTGGTGCCAGGCGATTCTGAGCTCATGCGCTGGAAATGGTTTAGAAAAGTCTGCAAAATTAGTCAATGTGCCTGGGCCATGAGCTGTGAAGGATAATCTCACACAGCCTTCGTGGGTGAGAAAAAACTGCTGATGCTTCCAGCTGCTTGCAGGAGCTCCCCTGTCATCCTGTAAACAGGGTCAAACTGGTTTGCTTTATCTCTCTGTGCAAAATGCAGATTTAATAGGAAGTGTCCTCAGAATCATTGCTGCTAGGTCGAGTCACCAAAGGAATTAGGGATAACATTTTAATAACTGTAGAAAGATCTTAGGCGCTTCGCTATGTATGGTGTCTCTAAGTTAGCCACTGAAAAACGAAGTTGGGTCATTAAACTCTTTTATCACTCAGATAGAGCAATTGGGAAAAATCCATTCCTTGGCAGGGGATGAGTTTACTAGCTTCTGAAGGGGGTGTGTGTTTGAATGTGATAGGGAAGGGAGCATTTGTCAGAGTGGAAGGTGGATCAAAAGACAAATGAATTCTTTGAGTTAAATAAGAGCTTTAAATTACCCTACTTTGAACAGCTTCGCCATCAGCAGAGTGTACTGCAAAGAAAGCCAGCCCATCTTTCCAAGGTCTGCAGATGATGGCACAGTGGTCTCTATCTACGAATGCTGCATTTTAAAGGAACAACAGCATTAGGGAAGATGGGAAAGCTGGGGAGGTGAGATAATATTTAGCTGAGCAAGAGTCATTCTTGCTAACCTATTCACCTAGCAGCCTACAAAAAAGAAGAAATTTCGTCATAGTTGGTTTCCCTCAGATGACATAGGTGGGCTAGAAGCCATCCATCTAGACTGAGGATGAATACATCAGACTAGGTGAGCTCAATGATTTCCAAAATTGGATCCATGAAGTCCCCTCCAGGTTTACCTTTCATGGAAGACTGAAAAAAGACTACAAAGTCAGTCCTGTGTCCATAATTTTGCAGTGTAACATTGAGGCTCTTTCCATCAAGAGATGGAGATTGTTCCTCTGTTCTTTGAATCTGAGTTGTATATGCAACTTTTCTTGGCCAAAGGGGCATTATCAATTGTGAAACAGAGTTGAATAAAGCATTTGTGCATTATCCATACCCTCCTGAGGCTCTTGGAAACAATGAGAAGCTCCTGGACTGTCTATAGGATGGTGAGAGGTCTAGTTGTTATGAATGAGCTGGTCAGATCCTGCAAGTAGAATTGCCTAGCTGATGGACAGTTGACTGCAGATGCAGGGATGACCCTATTTGATTTCCTCAGAACTGGCTGACCCAAAGTTCTGACTACCTAAATCGCCAGCTATATACATGATTATTGCCTTGGGTCATTAGCTTTGGGTGATATGTTATGCAGCAGAAACTAACTGCATATTATAAGTAGAATAAAGGAAGCTGAAGGGCAATATTTAGAGCACTTAACTTTGGTTTCATCTAGAGCAGCTCTGACTTGTTTACTCATTCATTTAAGCCTTCGTTTGAACGAAGTGTTATTCAGGGGTCAGGGGTGAGAAAGCCTTTAGCTTAGTCTACAACATCTCAGAAGACTCTTATTCCTGGTAAATGAGCCTTGAGCCCTCAGATCTGAAACTTCTACTTCTACTTCTGGTTTTAGTGTTTGGAAGTCTAGGAAGAGTTTCTAGGGATGGCTGGTCTGTACTCAGTCAAACCATCCTTTGTCATTCAAAGTGTTGCACATTTAGCCATGTCCCACTAGGATGGGTTCTTGCCAGGGAAGACAGGAGTACATAAGCTGTAGATCTGCTTCAGTCATTTGAATTTGCTTACTGAACATTAAATGTTTACCCTCATATCACAGTCATTAAATATTGCCACAATTATCTTAGGTTGTTACTAATGCCATAAAATAAGATTTCCACTTGGCGAGGAAAGTGGCAGTTGGACTTCTAGGAAGAAGTGAATCAAAAGAAAGGTACAACCTTAGGTAGGTCCAGACAAGGACTATAGCAATTCAGTCTTCATACAATTTCTTGCTGCTTAGTCATATTATCTTCTATCAGCCTTTTAAATGGTTATACACATGTTTATGCCTTATGGACACGAGTAGCTTTCCTCATCCTTCATTATTCCTCCTTCTTATAGCATCTTATTTTTTCTTTGGGTTATGCTCCTTCCTTCCTTTCGATGCACACAATCTTAGTGGGACTGCTGTTCCAGGTACCTATTCATCCTTAGTCAAGTTTGACACATGGTCCAAGTTCAATCAGTATATCTGAGAATCTAAATGTGAAATGATAAAGAATTAATGTAGTTACAGCTGACTCATACTATTAGCGGTTGTCTGAAGAACCTGCCTATCTGGTTTATCATTTATATGCCTAGGTCTTGATACTGTTTTCTTCAAGGTAATTTTCCTTAAAGTCTTCCCAATAAATTCAGTTTTTGCTCTACTAATGAGAGTCGGTTTTTTGCTGACTGAAACTAATGAATGCTATTTTATATACTCTTTTTTAGTCAACATTAGCACCTGTGGTAGTCACCAGTTCTCTGGTTCTCCTGTCTACCTGGATATATCATCCATATGGATTTTCATTCCCTCCTTCATGTTAGGTGTGGCCATATGATTTTCTCTGACCATGAAAATTGAGAAATGTTACTGCTAGGAAAAAGTTTTAACAATTAGTGCATAACGGACATCATTGCTCTTCCTCCTGCCGGTGATTATTGGTGAGTATAACAAGACAGAGTCTCTGTCAGCCTCAGTCCCCAAGTGATTCTAGTGAGCAAACACCTCTGCTCCTTTTCCCTTTGCCCGCAGTGGGTACATACAGATGAATGTGAAATTGACATTTGTTTTTATGAGCAACTGGGATTTTGGAATTACATGTTATCATACATAGCCTAACTTAGGCCATCTATATTAATAAAGTCACCAACTTAGAGAAGTCAAAATCCATATTCATAACTCATCATGAAATCGCCCTTGTATTTATTTGTTTTACCTGATCTACATTCTCTATCAGCCAAGGATGGAGAAGGCTATACTTATATATTGTAAGACAAGACGGCCACCTCCAAGAGTGTTCTGAACATGATATCATTCATTCATCCCCAAAATATGAATTGAGTGTCCAGTATTGATTTTATTATTGCATTGGATGCTATGCTATGAGAGTTACAAAGCAGCAGAACATTTAATTTGAATGAACTAATAATTCGATTGGAGAGACAATACTACTATAAATTACTATTGAAGAAAGGCAATAATGTAAGTATAGTAGAAAATCTATAAATGCCTATTTAAGGAATAGGGTCAAAAAAATGCTGAGATTCAAGAAGGAAGAGACAATTTTGCATCAGCCTTTTTAAGGAGGCATAGATTTGGCGGGGTCTGAACGTTTAGATTAAAATGGAGAGGACCTAACATAATCAAAATTAAAGACTGAAAAAAACAAGTTTAGAAAATAAATTTGATTCCAAAAGAAGGAAATAGTAAGAGGAAATATTGGAAAAATAAATTAGAACTGGATTGGGTAAAGCCCAGAATTAGTGTAAGAAATTTGCCCCAATCTCAGTTATATCAAAAATCCACAAGAAGGTAGAATGAAGAGGCTTTACCAGCTACACGCGACCTCATTTTAGGAAAAGCAAACACCTTTCCAGAAGTGTCCATCAAGCTTATTCTTCCATCTCATCAATCAAGCTGGTATTTTTTGACCATTCCTAGATGAAAGTCGGTGGGGGTTAAAAAAGTAAGCATAGAGTTACTCTCATTTTTTAGAATGAAGGCAAGCAAGGGTTAAGAGTCTGAGGCCAGGGATGGCCTTAGAGAAATTAGTGTCTGCTACTTTCCTTCCCACAATGTGTCACCAGGATTGTTATGCTCTGTCAGTAACACAAAAATATACAATCATCATGAAATAGCAAACAGGTACAGAAAGTGAGTGCTAAGAACAAATCAATATGTTAACTGTAATACAGATATTAAATATATCAGACCTAAGGATGGAACTGACTGTAATGATTAGAGAAGGCTGCACAATAAAGGTGGGTCTTGAGTTAAACTGGGGAAGTCTTTAAACTTATACACTGTAATCCTAGCTCTTGAAGGATTTATATTCCATGGTGAGGTAAGTCTAATACACAGGAGACAGAAGCCAGCAAGGCAACTCATAAATAAACCCTAAAACCAGAGGGCATAAAGATGAAGTGTTAGAAAAATTAAGACATGAGAGAATTAAGGATTAAGTCAGTGTTAGAATCTTTAGGGAAAGTTCTAATAGAAGAGGCAATATTTTTGGACACAGATTTGAGAACCAGGTAACATTAAGAAGTGGGAATAGTGGTGGCAATCTGGGCAGGTACAAAAATCTTCATTTGTTCACTCAGGTGTGAAATCAACACAATTTAATTTTTATATATTTCAAATTTTTTCGATTCCCACCCACTACCTGGATATTGGAGAGATCATGTCTGCAATTTTGGGAAATTTTCTTCCCATTTCTTGGGGGTTGCATGGAAGTTTTGAGGAATCATGCCCTCGATGTCATCTGGCTACACAACCTTTGCTGAAATGTTTCTTGTTGTCATTGCACAGCCCCTTCTGGTCTAACAGGGCTGTGATACTTTCTATGCCACTCTGGATGTTCATAACCCATTTTGAATCTGTGTTACTAAGGTTCTGTAAAACTCTCTGAGACCATACAAAACCTGTCTACCTTAACATACCAGGCAACCCTCTCTTTCTCTGGTAACTTTGTCTCCACAGGATTCTTGGAAAAGGAGGCACAAAACACCTTTGTCCTTTCATTTTACCACATTTCTGGAATTGTTTGCTTCTCCCTGGAATTTCCTGGGGTGTATTTTCCCATTAGACAATCTGGAATTCAAGACTGCACAAAAATTTCAATAATATTCACATCCAAACAGAAACATTATATGTTTTGTTTAAAAAAAAGTTTTAGGGGAAAAATTTCAAGTTTACAAAGTAGGGAGAATAGCATGAAACCAGTCATACATTATCTGTTGTTATTAATATTCTACTCTTGAGGGATGGTTAAGTCTTCAGAGATAAGAATAACTTGTCTTGAAGCAGAAGTTAATTTTTTTCTTTCCAGTGAATTTTAGTTAAATTTGGCCTTTCTGTCTACATTTAGAAATTGATGTAACCAAAACAATTTTCAAGAAGGTGAATTTTAGATAAGTCTACTATTTCATTTTCCTGACACTAACTCACTAAAACTGAGCTTCCTGCTTTTCTTGCTTGTCTACACAGGAGCTCAGTGTAGATGGAGCTATTTTCCCCCAAAGTGTTCCTCGCTATGAAATGGTTGTAATGAGACTTGGCTCTGAGGCTGACCAGGTAGCATTCCCCTGAATGAGGACTCCTCAGAGACCATTATATATAATCACAGAGTGTCACAGGCATGACATGAATGATTATGCAAAATTCTACGCCCAATTTCCAAGTGGCTCCACAATTTGACAAAATGATGTGGCCATTTGTGAAATACAAGCAAATGGGAGGAAATGGAGGATATAGGATTTCTGCAGAAGTGACAGACTCATCCAAAATCAAGAGCTCTTCCATTTGACAAATCATACAAAGCAGAAATATTTACTCTGAATGAACCAGCCTTATAAAGTATGAGGATATGCCAGTTGCCACTGGGAAACATTTCGGATTAGTTTTAACCAATTCTGGTGCAGCCAATATGGGCCCATTTCAGGTGGGATGAAATTGTCCTTGTTTCCCACACTCACAGTGGTGGTTTGAGGTGAGGTAAAGCTGTTCCTGATCACCCCAGCAGCTGGCCATGAAGTGGACATGTATGACTGATCACAGCACATATAGGCTCATGCTACATGATTGGCATTACCTTAGAGGAAAGAGTGGGATTTTGTTTCTACCTCCACATCTGAGGTTAATTCTAAGGTAAGGCTATCGGAGGAAGACAAGACATTCAGAAGTTGCTAGCATTTATTGGATGTCCTGTTCTAAGGCACCTCATATGCTTAAGAAAGTTGTGCAGGGAAAAGTTGGGTGAATAATTCCTTAATGATAGCCAGTCAGTCACTCATCCAAGCCTATCATCAAGGATGGACTTCAGTACTACACAATCTGGACTGGTAATTGAAAGGCTAATTATTAACCATTTCTGTGACTCTGAGGCATTATTGATCATCACTGAGCCCCCATTTTCTTATCTATAAAGTAAGAAAACTCAAGTGGTTGATATGGCTCATTTTTTGGAGCCTTATCATGTTAAATGTCAAAAAGTTAGCACTCTGTGGTTCTAGACTATTGAAGAGTTTACCCTGGCAAAGCTACTAGTGCAGATTTTCTAGGAAGTGGTGCTGCTGCTCTATTAATGATACAGGGTTAAACAAGCGAAGTCAGTGAAAATAACAATATGGGAAGGAATTCTTCTGGTGTTGACACATGGCCCTTTCCCTTTCTTATGTCTCACAAGTTTGCTGTGCCACAGTTGAAGCAGTTGTGATTTTGAGCTCCTATGGTGCATCCTGAATGGATATTCAGGTAGCTGAGGTTCTCAGAGGTCAAGTGTCTGGCTCAAGTTCACAGTTACCGAATGGCAGAGCTGTCAGCACACAGCAGGTCCATGGGAAGATTTCAGAGCCACATGACCCAGAATTGTCCCTGGCTCTAAGTAAAAAGCAAACCCTTCATCAGTGACTGACAGAATGACTTGACTTGATAAAATGCATCCATCACTGTGGAGAGATGGACTGCTCATTACCCAGCTGTCTAGCTGTCTGCCTTCCAAATTCAGAATTTCTGTTTCTAGTTTTATCTTTCATGACATCAGGAGGCAATAGAGCTTTATTAGGGATAAAATGTTCCCTGTCTCTTTGATGTTCCAGAGTCCAAGGTGTGACTATGTCCTCTAACTACCATACCCACTCATATGGGAGATGAGACTGTGAATCACTTTTCAAATCCTTTCCATGTTCCTGAAAGTTTAACTACAGGGAACAAAATACGACTTCTTTTCAATTGTGACCGGGAGGCTCTTAGAGGTGCTCGATGGTGTGTGGTTTTAATTAATCTTTAGCATTTGAACTTGAGCCATCCTAATGGGGACTTCTCAACCAGAGTGAGTTATCTGTAGAGGATAGGAGGTATTCAGATGCTCAACATGAGCCTAGAGTTTTCAAGTTGGGCCTCTTTCATCTTCTATAAATGCCACTAGTGGGGATGGGAGGAGTAGAGAAAGTCAGTGATTTGATAACATCTTTAGAAACCAAGTAACAAGCCATTAGGAGGACTAACAATAAATAAATGCATTTTCCATTCAGTGTCTCTGTGGCAATCCAGACGAGCATATGACTAGGAAAATGTAATGAAAGCAATTGTAACTCTTTTGGTGGAGAGGTAATTACAGTCTAGGGCTGCCTGACTGATGAAAATTACACTGCTTATAATAAATTGCCACACAGCTAAGTCTTTTCTGAAGTCCTTAGTATGATTTGTGTTTGTGCACTTACTTAAAACATCAGGGAACAATTTATAAACATGAGCCTTTTTGGACACTGCCAGGATCGGCATTTACGATTAGAGAGCTTGTTTAAGGTTTCCTGATTTATAAAGGATAGATCATATTTTCCCGACACTCTCATGGTCAATTACAGACCTGCATGGTGCATTTGGTAACTTAAAAGCAAATTTAATCATTTCTCTCTCTCTCTCTCTCTCTCTCTCTCTCTCTCTCTCTCTCTCTCTCTCCCCACCCCCCTCCCCTCTCTCCTCAATCTTTGTATTTGTGATCATGCCAAGTATTGGGGAGAAAGATGTTTCAAAGGCAACTTTTAATGGATGGTATTGATGGAGCTGGGGAGCAATATCATACCTTCTTCGTCTTCTCATAAGCAATGGCAGGGACTTCTTCATAGAAAGAAAAATTTGAATGTCTGAGTCCCCAAGCCCCTGCTATAAGAAAGTTCAAGAAGGCGAGATACCTTTAGTGTCACTGCTTCAAACTGCAAATACCAGCGTAGTCTATTGGAAAAAGGACTGGATTAGAAGTCGTCGGACATATATTCTAAGCACAGTTGTGCATTTAACAAACCTTATAATCTTGGAAAAACCACTAAGTCTGTATTTTACCTTTCTCATCTTTCAAATAATGGTTGGACTATTTGGGACCTAGATCCTTTCGGACAAATTATCAATGAATACTTCCCAGCTCAGGGGATCTTAACCTTAGTGACACACCAGAAACACTTATTACTAATATTCAAATTCAAGCCTCAGTCATGATGATTTAAATTGGAAGATTAAGTGGAGTTGGGGGAACATTTATCTATTAAAATAAAGACAACACTACTTAGCAGTTCTAACAGACAGCTGCAGCTCAGGGTGTACCTTTCTCTCTTTGAAATTTCTGTGACTACTGGAGGAGCTGTTGCTACAAGATCACTTTACACTGGACCTACTGCAGAGGTCTTAAGAATTGAATCAACTTTTGACATCCTAATTGAAACAAGTGATAAGACCCAATGTTATCTTGGACAGCTTTCCACTTGGATCACTCCAGAAGATAAGCAGATGGGGTAGTTGGGTGTAAGTCCTAGCATAAGTTTGTGATACAGTGATGAGCCCAGGTACACTGGTTCACAGGAGTTCATGGGGCATATCTCACCTAATGTGACAATAGTTGGTAGTTTGATCTCAGCCAAAGTGAGAGTATATACACAACAGAAATTGGCAGAAGGTACAAATTGACACCCATCCTCCATAAGTGGGCTGTTAAACATTTATAAGCACACCCTGAATTAAAGCATTTATATGATCCTCTCCTATCTTGGCAGCTGTGACCTTCTCAAAAATTACTGGGAAGAAAAGCCCAGAGTAAGTATTTATGTATTAGCTTTACCTCTTGCTGGAAGGTTGTTAAAAATTGAGACGGTAGCAGCATTGTTTTGTGCATGGTGACCCAAATAAAGTTGACTGAGAGGGTAGGGTTAGCCTTGACAGAGAAAGGTTGACCTTTTCCATGAATACATTCAGTTTTAATGGGGAGGTCTATATGTGTAGCTGAAACCTAGAGCAGTGGCTATCCAAGTGTGCTCTTTGGACTGCTAGTGTTAGCATCACTGGGAATTTGTTAGAGATGCACACTTTCAGGTGCCAACAGATCTACTGAAGCAGGAATTCTGGAGTGGGGTTCAGCAATCTGTTTGAGCAAGCCAGTCAAGTGATTCTGAGGCAAGCTGAAGTTTTGAGAACTGCTATTCTAAAGAGACGAATAAGAGACCAGAAAATGATGTACAGTAAAAGTGCTCTAAGGGCAGAAACGGATAATGGTGACAGAGATCATATGGAATCTAAAATATTTACTATCTGGTCCTTTACAGAAAAAGTTTGCTAATTCCTGCTCTTGGCCATTAAATGCACACACACACACACACACACACACACACACACACACACGAGTTTTCCTGAGTATACTTGTCCCCCTGCAAAGCTTATAGAATGTAGTCACTATACTAGTACATGGAGTAATTGTCTTTATGACAGTTATTTCTTCCTTATCTTCCACTCTTGCCTCAAAGCTCTGATATTTTTCACTTCCCCAAAGCTATCCTTTTCAACAACTTGAAAACCTTATTATTACTACTTTCCAAGAACATTTCTAAAAATTCTCAACTCCCTCTCCCCTTCTGCATTATTGGTTACTGTAATGAGTTACTACCATTTTGAAACTTTTATTAGCGTTATTTCTTTTCAAAGTATTGTTTGCATTTAAAAATGTGAATTCCTCATCATATTCTCCTTTTGTGTCACTTGCCTTTTGATTATGTTGGTTTCATTTTTGTGATATGTAGAACTTTTAAAATTTGTATATGACCCAATCTATCCATCACTTCCTTTTCGTTTGCATGTTGAGTACATCTTCACAATCCCTAGATCAGAGAATGTTAGCTTCTATTTTTTCAGGTTCTTTTTAGGTTCATTTCTTACATCTAGTCCTTCAACCCATCTGGAAATTATTTGGGTTTAAAGCATGAGGTAGAGATCTAACTTAATTTTTTCCTCTAAGAAGATCCCTTTATACCACCCCGAGGGATATGGATCTTATTTGGAAGTTGATGGGGAGTCTCTGAAAAAAGCAGAGAGAGGCAGCAATGTGCTCAGGCTCTCTCTAGCAGAGGGTGTGCAGCCTTGTGGCACCTGGGTCTTGCAGATGTTTTGGGGTAGTGGGCCTTCCTGCCTCTCCTGTCACACTGTGTATGGCTTTCTCCACCTTCCCGCCAGACTGGCTTTGCAGCTCAGTGATTAAAGCAGGATCCACTAACGCTTCAGGAATGCATCAGAGAAACCCATCATGAATTTGCTACAATTCAGCACTTGCCAGAGGCTGACTAGAGACAGTTGATGTGTGTAAGAGACCATTGAGGGCTCATGTTAAACATCCATTCATCTACATTCTTTGAGCACCAGTCCCGTATTGAGTTAGCTCTTGAGAAAGCCTGTGTCTGGTCCATATTATTTTAGTTCCCTTCAGAAACACTTCCACTCTGTTAAGATTTAATGCTATTTCCCTAACTTTTATTAAAGGCCATGCAAGAAATATCCATTTTTGAAAACCTGTATCTTTCATAAAAACACATGGCAGCTGGGGCTGAGCTTTTCTTTGAAGAAAATATTTTACATGTGTTTTAAGATTAAAATTTATCTCCAATTCTTCTTGGGATTTATAATCAGAAAACATGCAAATTAATGATTAGAGCGATTCTCAGAGAGCTTCTAAGAGGTGTTTTGAATACCAGATGAGCCTTGTCTTAGTCAGTTCAAGCTCCTATAGCAGAAGACCATGACTGCATGGCTTAAACAACTTCTATCTCTCATAGTTCTGGAGGCTTGAAAGTCCAAAATCAAAGTGCTGGCTGATTTTGTGTCTGGTGAAAGCACTCTTTCTGGTTCATAGGTGGCTATCCTCTTACAATATTCACATAGTTGAGAGAAAAACTCTCTTTTCTATAGCTTCTTATAAAAGGGCATTCATTTGAGGTCCACTCTCATGACCTGATAACTTCCCAAAAACCCTACTTCCAAACACCATCAAACGGGGACTAAGTAACTCAACATATACACTTGGGCAGGCAGAAGCATGCTGTCCATAATCCTTGTGGGGTCAATCTTGTGGAAGATCCCAGAATGTTCATCTGACTTACATGAATTGAGTTTGATTAGAAGGCAAGGTCTTGTCTTGGTGGAGCTCAAACTGTCTGTCTGGTCACCTCATTTGCTCTCCCTCATTTTTAATGAAGCCTGATTCCATCTTCACTGGTAACATCCCGTGTGATCCCAGAACCCTGTACTGTCTTATA
Source organism: Solenodon paradoxus (assembly GCA_004363575.1). Lineage (NCBI taxonomy): Eukaryota > Metazoa > Chordata > Mammalia > Eulipotyphla > Solenodontidae > Solenodon > Solenodon paradoxus. The sequence goes on along the minus strand of RJWH01000725.1, from coordinate 340,162 downwards.
GGCATTTCACACTGTAATGTAATTTTTTTTCCATGTATTTAAGTTCCTCCTAAAGGTTGAATTCTGGGAGGGCAGAGTCTATCCTATCCATGTTTCCTACTCAGTGACTGGTACCAGACCTAGCTTTACTATAGTAGTTATATTTTTCCAATGAGGGCATGGTATGTGAGGCTGAAGACTGGATGTCAAGGAGTTCAGAAATGGAATTTAGATGGGAATTAAAAAGAAAATTGATCAAAGACATTTTCAAATTCCTTGGAATCAGCCAAAACTTTTATAATCATTTCATTTCTTTGTTTCTTCATTCATTTCCTCAGTTTTTATGATATGATCACGAAAACTTTTTTTTGTTCTTGCTATACCCACATTATGGGGTTGCTACAGGAGAAATTTATTTGAAACCTCCAACACAAAGGGTCAGAAAAGTCTCATGGGCCAAATCTAACACACCGCCTTTTTTAATATGGTTCACAAGCTAAGAATAACCATTTTTAGTTAACTTTTAAAAATCAAAAGAAGAATAATGTTTTGTGATTTGCAAAATTTAGATTGTATTTGAATTTTAGTTATCCATAAATAAAGTTTTATTGTATCACAGCCACGTTCACTTATTTACGTATATTATCTAGGGCTGTTTTTATGGAATGTAATGGCTAGTTTTAAATGTCACCTTGATTGGGTTAATGAATACCCAGAGAGTTGGTAAAACACTATTTCTGAATTTGTTTGGGAGAGCATCTTTGAGATTAGCATTTGATTCAGTAGTACGAGGAAAGATCACCCTCACCAATGTAGGTGGACGTCATTTAATCCACGTGGGCCCAAAAAGGACAAAAGTTAAGAAAAGGCAACATCTTTCTCTTCTGGAGCTAGGAGCTCCTATTTCTTGGACCATTTGACTCTAACATACAACATCACCAATTTTCCTGGTTATTTAGTTTGTGTAAGTGTTCTTGACCTCCATAACCAAGGGGCCTATTTCCATAATACGTGTCCTCTTTATGTATATCAATGTGGATCTTATTGATTCTGCTTCTCTGAAGTATTCTGACAAATAGATAAGATAATAGCAGAGCTGAGTGGCTGTGACAGAAACTTCCTGGCCCAGAAAGGCTAAGATACTTGCTTTCTTTGGTCCTTTATAGGAAATATTTGCTGACCTTTCTCTAACACCAAAAGCATACACTCAAAACATATCCCTGATGTCCTGACTCCAAGTATAAAGGCAGGGAAGAAGTAGCAGGGCCAGGATCATTGCCAGGAAAGGGAGGTCTGCAAGTACCAAGAGGTGGATGGGTGGTAGAGCAAAGGCAGAAGAATGAGGCAGCCAGGGCAACTCAGGGAAGTATAAGATCAAGTTCAAGAAAGTAGTTGAAGCAAGAACGGTCATGGAGGTCTGGAAGGGTCTAGGTAAACAAGTTATCCACTGTGAGAGCCAGGGGATCAGCCCAAACAAAGCAGTAAAGGAGGAAGCTCCTCATTCCTTACACCAGAAGGTGCCATTTTTTGGGGTATGACTAGGTGAGACTTAGCCCTTGCACTTAGGAAGCATGTCCATTGAGCAGCGCATACTTCCATAAAACTGGTTCAAAGTTGGGAGGTGGAGGGACAGGTCTCCTGGGAAGTTCATATCCTGTCAAGATAGAGGGAGGAACTTCTTGGAAAGATCTGAAAGCTGGAATTAGCAACACAAGGACATGTACTGAGGCTATTAGCAGACTTCTGTCTTAGGGTTGTTAACATACTTATCTTCTTGGCAACTGACTGCACTAATGCAAACATGAAATATATGTTTCAGGAAGGAAAAAAAATAATGAGGTGGCACCCGTTTCAACTCTTGATTTCATACAACATTGCTTTATATGGTGACAACCTGCAATTTGTTAGGGAAAATCTTGCTGTAAAGTGATCTGACATTCCTTTGCAATTTGAGAGAGAATAAAATCTCATCAATGCTTTTGGGTAAGATATTGATTTTTGTTCCATTTCATTCTGGCAGATCAAGAAAACGGAGTTAGACGTTAATGGAGTAGAAGCCGGAATGTTAAATACAGGTGGTTCTGCACCATTAACCTCAAAGAACTGTCAAGATGCTTCATTTTTACATTGGTGTGGTCCACATATCCCTTTAAATGAGAGGGAACTGGAACTGACAGCCTCAATTTCATAACAGAAATTTTAAAGCCATTATGTATTTTGTTTGTAAATGGGTTTATTCTGCTTAAATATTCAGAAGAAGAGAAGCAGCCCTCCTTGTAGCATATGGGTTCTGCCAGAGGCTGTTTGGGTGCAAACTGTCAAAATTTAGGAAGTTTGCAAAATTCAGAGAATCAGATAGAGACTTTTTATTTGAATAACAAAAGAGAAGCCACAATTATATACATAAAAATGCATATGTATAGATATACATACATACATGCATATATCAGTCAATCTTTTGTCTCTTTATTGTCAGGGCAACAGGAAAGGAAAAAAGAAAAATATCATACTCCAGTGGGACCACTGCGCTTCCCTCCCTCTGCCATCCAACATCCCTGAAGAGTGTGTCATTTCAGGTGTGAGAGTCCATAAGATGCACCTTGCATCTTAGAAATACGACTTTGTTTCTAGAAGTTATTTGATCTCTGCTCTGAATCACCACTTATTGTCTGCAAATAACTTAACTTGGTCCATTTTAAGCCTCCAATCTAGCGAGACCTAACTGGGTTCTTTCAAAGCTCTTTATCTGAGTTTCTTACCCTTCTCTCTGCTATTACTGATAACAATGCAACAACGTTAACCTGTTGGGAGTTCAAGAAATGTGTTGCGAAGGCCTCTTCTATGTCTTCCTAGATCATCAGGAGCTGTTATCTTTGTGGGGTCTCTCTCCATTTATTACAGGAGAGACCCGTCGGAATCTCTGAGGAGGGGTGTGTGGCACTATTGATGGCAGTGTAAAGATGTGGCACGATGCTTCCATGCAAATGCAGCCTCTCCTCTGGTAAATAGCCCAGTATTTCACTTTGATGTGTCTCATTTCATTTTACTAGGTGACTTCTTGGGGCTGGTTAAGGCAACCTTTCCACTATCTTTCCCCCCTCCCTCTGGATGCAAGGAAAAATGTAACGTTTCTCTCCTGCCATCCCCAGGGCCAGAGAATGGGTTGATTTTTAATCTCTCATATTTAAACATATCATCCACATTTTTGTTCCCAGGGCTGCCATTTTCAAATAACAACTGGAAGCCAACTTGTCAACTTTCCCTTCCTTCATTGATCCCCAAACTATGCTTTCCTCTCTCTTTTCTCCTCTTCTTTTGCTAACATTTTATGTAGCTTATTGTTCTATTTTTTTCTTACTTTTTCTATCTCTCAAATGGAAGGCTTTTAAAAAAATTGGCACTGTTGGTTTTCATCGAGTCTCTATTCTTTTCTCACAGTCAATAACAGGTTTTTTGACCTGGGGTTTTGCTTTTGAAAGCTTTGCTGTTGGCAAAGTTTATTTGCCAGCTGGGTGGGAAGGCAGACAGAAAGACCTTGGGGGAATATGACCTATTTCTTTAAAGGGTACCTCTGGTTCAGAGACTTTCCTGTGTATATTCATAAATTAATTTTTGTAGATAAGCATAAATTGGTGACTTACATGATATCTAGTTTCTGTCTTGATAAATAACTAACAGGACAAGATATATCATATTTCTGAAGGGCACTCCCAAAATTCAATTCTTTGGTTGAGTACTTTAACATTCACTGTTCTGCAGGGTTCACTCAGAGACCAATTTCCATCTCTCTTACCACTGCCTCTTCCAACCTGTTTTGTTTCTCTGCCTTTGGATGAAATCCAAGAAAGTTCCCAGAGCGTTTCTGGCTACTTTTCTTTGGGTAATAATGATAATACAACCCAGACGAGTCCAACATCAAAACTTTGGACTCTTACTCAATTAAAAATTTTGTTTCTCTTTCTGCTTACACCGTCTGGTCTTGGAGGTCAGCTGTGGGAGAGGAGACATGGGAAGCTTTGTCCCCATTTCCTCTGGCAACTTCCTCTTGCATTTATCATTTAGAGTGGTAGAGAAGGGCTTGGAGGGAAGAACTGCAGTTTTAAGTGGGTGGTGGGTTTCACCTGGTATTCATATGCTCTGGTAACAAGCATTTGTCATCTTTCTTTTTTCATTAGAGGGGCTTCTAGAGAACCTCTCTGCTGCTGGGGTCTGCTACCAGCAGATGCACTGACAACTAGGTACCTCATTTACCTGGCTACTCTGACTCTCTCAGCAACTGATTTTTGTTGGTTCACCTGTCTACTGGAAGTCACTTTGCTTCTCCAGGTTTCTTAGGTCAGATTCATTTGCCGACAGTCATGGCTGGCTTCCTTCTAGAAGGAGCTCATGTAACCCAAAGCAACATGTGTATATCCTTACCTGAAACTCTGAAATGGCACACCATTTCTAATGCAGCTCTCTTGCCTTCAGTAGGGACTTCTTATTAATTCTTCTTCAGGTGTGAAGCAGGTACCAGTACCTGTGCCTCCAAATTCCATTGAAAAAGTCAAGTCTATTTTTCTCCCAAAACTCCCATCATGGCTTAAGGAGAGGAATGAAAATTCACTGTCTCTTCCTTTTGGGTTAGAGAAAAGAAACATTGCCCCCTTCCTAAAGAAATTATTGTATTCTAATCTTTCTCCTAACTTCTGCGTCTCTTATTGTAATCTTTGAAATCAGATAATGCAGGCATAGTAATGTCAGGATATCCCTTTTATGTTTATGTAAATAGTCTAGCAGCTCACTATGAAAATGAAAGGGGAGATGCTAGCCACCTATCCTTGCTCTTGGTGTTCTTCACTAAATTTGAGGTGAGACAATAATTTTCTTCCCTGTTGGATTGTCTTGAGGAGCAGTCACTTATCTATTCTCTTGTCTTGTAAGAAAGAACACTTGATTTCAAGTCCCAGTGATGGCTAATACAGTGTCACACCTTACATAGGGTCTTCTCCTACCCCTGCCTTCCTCCCTCTTGTCCTCACTGCTGTTCTCTGGTGTTGTACTGCCTCTCTTAAGTAGTGGACACAGCCTTTGCTTTTAGCTCTGCATTCTGGAGAAGCCAAGCAAATATAACTTACAAGTGGGAAGATGTGCTAGATGCTGTGGATAGTAGACTGGAAAAAAGAAGCGTGACTGTTCTCAAGTGTATTGAGCTATTGAAAGAACTTATGTGGTAAACTATAGCCAAGGGAAGGCACCATGGTTAGAAAGTGTCTTTTTGGGAGCGTCTTAGGACATCTATTGCACTTCCCTCCATTGTTTCCTCTCCAGGGTCACAAATCCGTAGTTTTGCTCATGTTTTGGGTTATGGCAAGTAGTTGAGGAAATAAGGATTCTTGAGAAGCATGAAACATTAACATTGAACCATATTGTGATGACTGGAATGGATCCTCCTTTCTTTAATCTCTCTGTTCGGCTTCCACTATACACTGAGCTAGTAAGTACCTGATGATTAAAGAAAGAACAGTGCAGATTAGTTGTGTTCTGTCTTTCCCCGTTTTTCTCTGTAGGCCAATGAGGGAAGCTATTAGTGTTACCTTTTCTGAAAACTCTTGGATCTTTTCTCCTTTCTATTCTGAAGATCACATCTCGACTTTCCACTGAGCAGAAATCACAAAGGACATAAAAAAAGAAGTCTGCCGCGTTCAAGGTTTCTTAAAGTCTGCCACATTCACACTAAAACAGGTATATGAGCACCCACAGATTCTTAAATACACAATCACATGTCTATCCACATTCTTGGATAAGTTTTCTCCTATGAGAAGTAGCTATAACTCTCTGGGGAAATTAAGGGTTGTTGTAAAGGAAAAAAATTCTATTGGCCTTAGCCTCAAGATAAACATCAGCCATAGGAGGTTTGCATCGGGCTCTGAGGAACGCACTTCCCTCTGGGAGTAGTAAAACCCTGGCAGCTCTGGCTTCTTGCCCAGAGGCACTGTCTCCTGGTGCCTTGTGTGGGGATTCTGTTCAGAGATTTTTTGATGTCCATTCTCAACAATGAGCATGATGTTTTGATTAAGTCCAAACAAGAAGACAGAATGATTATCTAAGGAATTTGGGTCTATCTCCCGTACTACAGCGGGAGTAGTTTGACCTCCTCAAAGGTTCTATCATCTCTTGATTTGTTTCAAGTCAGCATCTCATTAGTGATGAGTGCTGATCCAAGTTGTGTCAGGCAGAGAGAATCACTTTAACATAAAGAGCATATTTTAATAGTGAGGAGCTAGCAAATCTGTGGCACACAGATTCTGTGATTCTTTCAAGGTTATAGCAGGAGGGGAGGTGGAGAGGAATGAGAACAGTAGTAGGAGCATCAGAGCATCAGAGGATCGGTCAGGGATGGGGCACTCTTGCTCTGTCACTAACTAGTGAGAAGTGTTCATGAAAATGTTTTCTGTAAGTGAGCTGAGGCCACCAAGCAGACCCTGGGCCCTTCCTTGACCTTCTGTATCTACAGGGAGTCAATGACTGCATCAAGAAGTCTCTTCCTTTCAAAGAGAGACTGGTTTTGGCAACGATTACAGCTATTTTTCTCTATCTTTCCTCTAGAGATAGGAAGCCTTTTCTTTTTCATGAGCTGCTAGATGTCCGCTTAGCCTTTGTTTCCTGAAGAATCAGGTAGCGGGCAGGACTACAAATATGGCTTCTTCCTTCAACCTCTGCTCCTACAAAGGAGCTGGCCAGTCATTTATTATTCTAATTTACAGGGGCACAGTCATTTCCTCGCTCCTAAACCTATATTGGATCCATGGATGCTCAGGTTCTGGTATGGACTAACTTATTTTCTCCATATTCAGAAAACTGCCTGTTCAGGGATGAGGGGAAACACTTGGCCCACTGACTTTGCTTTAAGAGGAATTTCTACGGTTTAGAGTTGGCCTGAGACCAGCTGATGGCTGTCTGTTCATCTTCTTTTCAGCTCAGTCAGTGGTTTGGCAAAGTCCAGGCACAATTTTATACAGAAGTTACAGGCCCTCAAAGGGACCCATGTGGAATACTAACATAGTCCTACAGCTCTGTCTGTAAGACAGAGTGTCTGGAAAGGCTTTAGAGGCTTCCAGAAGTCTCCGAACCAGCTACTTGGCTAAAGCTCTGTAACATTGACCCCAGAGGGCCACACAATGGGACTCATGGTTCTCTCCATTCACATCTATCTGTGTGTCTTTGTGCCCAACATCCACTCGCCTCCATGTCTATTCTGCCTTTACCCTCCTAAAAATATGGCAATTTCTCCTCATTTGTTGCCTCATCCCACACTGCATTCCAGTGTTGGGTGCTTTAGAACAAGTATCATCACAAATTTCATTTAAACAATGACATAATCCTTAGTCAAAATAAAATTTCCTCAGATGCCCCACCTGCAAACAGATGTAGATATAAAAGCCTGCTGGACTGCAACATGCCTGAGCCACCATTTTAAGGCACATGTTAATAAATACCCCAGGCTACTCCTTAGAGCCTTTTGTGTACTCTCAGATTCAGCATTAGAAGGTTTACAGTTCTTTCTGGAATCTGTATTTCAACCATCTCTGGTGAGTTTGATACAGATTTTAAGTATTTTATGAATTAACCAGTGATTTAATTCAGGCAACCTGAGACTATGTTCTGAGAGACACTCATATGGTATTAAAAAGTTACAGTTTTAAATAATACTGTTTTAGAGGAGGACTGGTTAAGGAACATATGATCCTCATTCTGAGGGAATTTAGAATCTAGTAAAAGACATTACAAGATAGATGGGGATGGGGTTGGGAGAGAAAGAGAGAGAGGGAAAGAGAGGGAGGGGGAGTCAGAGGAAAAAGAGAAAGAGAAATATTAGAATGTCTGACTATATTCAGCTTAGATTCTATTACTTGGAAACTTTTTATTTAAGGGGTTGGAGAGGATTCTAGGAGAGAATTTGGGAGTGGGTGCACAGAACTTTACATGTGAAATAGGACAGAAAATGCTGTGTCCTCAGGGTCTACAATACCTGACATATAATGGACATTCAATAAATATCTCTTGCATGGATAAATGAGTATGTTAATGAGTGAGTGAATACATTTCTTACACATGGATCCCCTTTATTACAATTCTTCAGTCTATTTTTACTACATTTCGTTGGCCAACTCTAGGGAGAAGGTGGTAGCTATTTTTGGGCATTATAATAAATAGAGAGTTCTTGGTTAAAAACTAAAGCAGTGCTTTTTCAGCTTTGGTGTATAGCAAGAACCTTGCTAAAATAGAAATTTTGATCCAGTCAGTCTAGACTAAGGACTGAAGTTCTGCATTTACAAGAAACTCCTGTGTCTTAATATTGCTGGTTTAGGGACCACACTTTTGAGTAGCAAGTATCCAAAGGAATTGTAATTTAAGAAGATGGTAACCAAAAAGTAAAGGTTCTTACTATTAATAAGGCATTATGAGTACATCCACATCTGTCTTATTTTTTGGGAAAGCTGGATGATATTTATAAATGACTATTATTCTTGCTACTTGATGAAAGTATGAAAAATCAGAACAAATGTTTGAGACACTGGGCTAAGCATGTCCTAGAGTTCAAGTGATCATATTAAGACCACTGTGACCAAAAGTTGCAAGTCTTTCTGTAGAAATGAAAGGGGAACGACTTCTTATTTTTCAAAGAGGTAATTTAATTTTATCCACTAATTTATTAGTAGATTTGATGAAGACATCTTAAAAGTACTAGCTATTTAAAACTTAGTAAAATTAGGCAAGATGCCAGCATCCTCACTAAAAGCTAGAAAGGTGTGACTCATATGCTGATGATATAAATGATTTCTTCTAGAAACTTCTGATGGGTTTAGATTGACATGTGGTAATTGGCAGAAATCAAGGATCCTAAGGTCCCTGAACACACCCTCACCTGGAAGGACCAGCTGTTGAGATGGAAGCAGGATACAAGAGTAGGAAACAACTGTTTGGGAATCTCATTTCTGTGCAGGCTGGCATTGTGGATATTGTACTAGGGACTAGTCAGGTCACTGAGCAGAAAGGAAGCAGAGAAGGCACCTCAGAACAAGAAGAAGGGCAGGTCTAGGGGCAGTTATGTGGACTTTCCAGGACCCCAGGTTTCAAGGCCCAACAGTGGCAGCAGTCATCCTAATCTTGAAATTGGTTTCTTCTCTGAGGCTGTGGGAGACAGTGTTGGAAAACAACAGGAAATTGCAGTCATAGCTAGAGTCCTGGCAGTCCACGATTGTTGCAGCAAATTCGTGAGCAAGGTAACTGTGATGAGCTTCCCTGGACTTCTTCCGGCTTCTTCCCACAACAATTAGAAGAAAGTTGTTTTACACAAGACCTATACTAGGTCACACAAAACCAAGAAGACCTCCTGGAGAAGGGCAATTTCTCTAGTCCCAGGCCCTTTCCCATTTTCCCCAGAGTGTTGTGCCATGGAACTTGCTCAAGATTGGAGCCTGAGATTCCAGATGCTCATATTCAAATCGATAGTGTGGAGAGCACTCCAGCTGGGAATAGCTAGTTCTTGACATATCTCCTATCATTTAGGGAAGAGAAAATTAAATATAGGGACTGATAAAGATATTCTATAACAAAGAAAAGAAGCAGCAGAAGAAATCTGCTTTTAAAATATACGGCCATAAGCAGAACACAGTATTGCTTAGCACATGCTTTGTACTCTTAAATACAGGGAAATATGAACAAGAAGATGAAAGATGGGAGGTAAGAAATTTGAGCTGAGAAGCGAACAAATTGAGACCAAGTAGAAATTAGAAATGACTTAGATAAGAAAATAATTTCAGGTAAGTAAACATGCACTAATGGAATTTAATGTTTTATACAAAGTAGAATTTATTCTATAGAAAGTAAAATCAGCAATGTGGAAGACATATTTGAAATATGCTCCCTGACTGCAAAGACAAGAGAACAGAATGTTGTTTTAGTTTTGAAATCAGATGTTAGAAAAATATTGGTTCAAATGTGATGACTTTGAACACACATTTTGTTGATTTTTATTTCAAATGAATACATGTTCACCGCTGAAAATACAGAGAAACAAATTTCACTTTCTACTAATGTTTCCTATATATCCATTTAGTCTTTTTCTTAGGTATGTAACTAGATTAACTGATTACAGGATCTTTGATAAACACATTATATGTTTTATTCTTTTATAAAATTTAATAATAACTAGCATAAAATAAAGTCAAGATGGATAGTTTCTAAATCATTAGAGAAAAAAAAGACAACATGGTTCAAAAGACCTGTGGCAGCCCCTTGTCCTTATCTCTAGTGTCCTCAGTCTAGATTAGTTCTCATACAGGCTGCTATCCATCCAGTTCTGTCTGGGAGGTCTTGCTCCTAAGTAAGAGGAAACAGATTCCAGACTTCCTCACTCTTCCATTCTTCAGTGTGAAAGTCGATTTTAGGAGGTGGACGAATACCCCACTAAGTCCAATATTGGTTGATGTACTTTCCTGATTTTTCTCCTACTTAACAGAAAGCTTCTTTGAATGTTTTTTTTCTTCTGTTCAATCCTTAGATACTGATGTTCTTAAGAGGCTCCTTCTTTCTCACTCAGCACATTTTCTCCCAGACAATCTCTAAGACCAAACTATTTGCTGATGACCATCATTCATTTGTTAAACAAATATGTATTGAAATAGAAATGAATAATGGGAAAGATAACCACATTAAGAGCTGGATCTTTGAAAAGGTCAACAAAATAAATCAATTCCTTTTGAGTCTGATTATTAAAAAATAATGGGAAAAACTCATGAAATTAGAAGAAAGGCGATATTAGCATAGACATGGAAGAAATGAAAAACTTCATAAAAATTCCATCTCTAACTCCTATAGTAATACATTTAAAATTCTAAGAAAAGGGGATGGCTTCCTAGTAAAATACAATTCACCAAATTTGATTCAAAATTCTAAAATTTGAATAGCCCAATTCTAATAAAGGAGACTGGAAAAGTAATTGAAGAGACACTGTTGGGAAAGACAATAAGAACAAATTGTATCACAGTTGAGTCTACCTAACTTGAAGAGAAAAGTGCACCAATAAACAATTACAGATCATGGGAAATGATAAACTACTTCAGGTCATTGCATGCAGCAAGAATGGATATAGTCTGAAAAGCTGAGAAGATAACACAAGAAAGGTCAGCTTAACTTCATGATGAATATAGATGTAAAAATGTTAAAATATCAACTAGGAAATAGAACCTTGAAATGCATCAAATGAATGATCCAGTTAAGTTTATTTGATGATCCATATTTAGAAATACATCAATATTCTATTATTAAATAAACAGATAATAGTATTAAGCTTATCAAAAGATTCTGGGGAAAAATTAGACTCCATTTGTAAAACTCTAAGTAAAAAACAGATAGAAGAAAATGACTACAACAAATATTATAAGACATTATTTCCTTTAGAAAGAGGAATAACCATTTCAATTAAAATCAAGAATGAAGCAGAGATGCTTGTTAGTCAATCTTGTTTAGAATGCTCAGGTGAATGTCATAAACTTCAATTTCTTTCATTCAAGGAATTAGACCAATCGTATAAACAACAGGAAAGAAAATATATAAATACATATTTTTCTCCTAAAATTATTGCGCCTCTAGAAAATAAGAGACTTTTATAAGAAAAAAAAGACTACTTGATAATCTGATTAGTCATATTTTGCTGTTGTTATTATTGTTGAATCGCATACTACTTTAAGGACATGATTTATTTAATTTATCCATTCTTCTGTTGGTGGATGCTTACGAGTATTTCCAGTTTTGTTTCCAGTTTCTTAAATGCTGTTGTTGCAAATACAGGTACTATAAACCTGTTACATAGCTATTTGAGTGGATCTATGCTTTCCTTTTTGTTAGATGCCTAGAAATTAAATAGGTGAGTTGAAAGAATACATTTGGGTAAAATAATAGAAAATACAAACCAATATATAGTGACAAAATAGGGAAGAATTTGCTAGGTCGGGGATCAGACAGAAGGATGAACTGCAAAGATGGCTTGTGGCAGTAGTTTCTTGGATATAACTATCTGTTAAAGACTCATCAAATCATATAATCTAAATAAAAGCAGTTTATTGCACATAGATTTTACATCAATAATAATGATAAAGCCCATGTTTAGTTTTTTATTATTTTGATTATTATAACCTAAATTAGTTATTAGCTAATTAGTTATATAATTATGCAAATATTGCTCACTCTTAAGCTGATTTTTGGCTATCATTATATTTCCTTTCCTGTATTCATTGTTATTTTACATACTGTTAATTGTGTTTTTAATTAGTGGAGTTTTTCCTTGACCCTAATTGACTTTCCACATTTTCTAAAGTTCTGTGCAATATTTTTCAAAACAAAATTTCACATAAGTAATAAAACCTGTCAAATAATATATCACCTTCTTTTCTTTTCCCTAGGTACATTTTTTTCTGAGGCCATCCATCCTCATCCTCCAAGAGTTTTTTTTTTTTTTTTTCTTTTTTTTTGGTTACTAGTCTAACAAGCTATTCTGCATTTTTGGGTTTCCGAAAACATCCGTGTTTTACCCTTTCACTGGATTGATATTTTGCTTAGGTATGGAATTCTAAATTGAAAATAATTCTCAATTGAAAATTTGATGGTTTTCTTCTATAATTGTTCTTGAGTTATCCGAAGCAATTTTATTCCCAAATCTCCAAAAGTATCCTCTTTCTCTTCTCTGGAAACTCTTAGGATTGTCTCTGGAATATCGAAATTTCACAGCAATATGCCTTGATGTGGATATATTTTACTTATTGTGTGCACTTTGAGGTCCTTTTTCAATACCTTTTAGCAATGAAAAATTTCGTGTAGTACTACTTTGCTATTTTTTCCTTTTCCTATTCTCTGTTTTCTCTTCTTAGAATTCCTATCTATTGGTTGTTGGACCTCTTGAGTCAGTCTTCTAGTCTTCTGTTCCATCCTATTTTCCTTAAAATTTATTTCTTCTATTTTTCAGGGAGATTTCCAATTTTATCTTCCACCACTTATAATAAATTAAAAAGATTATATGCCAATTTTTAATCATGAATACAGCATTTTTTTTTTCTGTAATTATTTTTAAATGGCATTCTTGTTTTGTTTTATAGATTTATTTCCTTCTGTCTTCTTCCTAGAAGAAATCTCCATGAGTCAAATATATTTAATCTATGAATTGCATCATTTGCATGTAGAAAAATGTTTAGATTATTATTATCAGTATTCAACGAATATATGTTTAATAATAAATGGTCTCTCTGGAGATATTAGAGTGAATTTGTCTTTTTCTTCCTCATTTTCTGTTATCTATTTGATTACTGTGGTGTGTCTTTTATGCTAAAAGTTTTCTTCAAGTGTCAAAGGATCTCTTGTTGTCAGTTCATATTTGAGGCTGGTTCATTGACTCTAGAGAGAGAACTTATTGGGACATGTCCCTTACCCAGTCTCACTGGGTTGGGCTTACAGAAGGCTTGGCAAGTGGTGAGCTTCATTATTGGACCCATTGTAATTTTTGTCAGTTTTATCAGTGGAATATTATGTTATCAGTGTTTGTAGATGTTTGCTATTGAGGTCTTTAGTTTCTTGAAAAAATAATATTCTCATTTATTAAATTATTTCTTTGGAGGGTAGGAGAGCTAGGAGAAAGTGTTGTGTGGTGACTTAAATATTAAGTAGAGGAAGAAGGCTGAGAGTCTGTATAATACCCTGGTATCATCCTAGATAAAAGGGGCTATAAATTATGACCATTTATTTTTATCAAATTGGTCCACTATTTATTTTTTATTAAATAAGTTTTTAGAGCACACAATCATACACATGTGTGTATTACCTATGACTGCTTTTACGCTACTGTGTCAGCAGTGAGTAGTTGTGACCGAACCAAATGGTTCACGAAACCTAAAATAGTTACTATCTGGATCTTTACAGAAAGAATTTGCTTACTTTTGCCTTAGAGTCTCATCTTTATCTTCTTCTATGTCTGGTGGCTCTAACCAAAGCTTTGTCTTCAGAGAATATATTGCCATTTCCTAAAGAAGAGAAGAAAAGTTAATTGCCTAACTCTAAGAAAGGAGTGGGAATGAATATTTAGTTTAATTTCTTGTACACTCTTTTATGCCAGTCTCATGGTTTTAGCACCCTTTCACAACCTTTAGCATGATATGATGTCACCAATTTATTATGTTGTCAAAGGTTCTTTAGGGTGATTAATATGCTACTCTGTAAGTGCCTTGGTCTAAAACTCCTTGTCTTTTCTAAGTCGTTTTCTGTTCTTTTATTCAGTTTTAGTCTGGTTTAGAGTTTTCAAAAGTCTCCTCATTATGCTAAACTGGGATTTGCGTTTATGTTTCTTTTTGTTGTCTAAGTTAATACAATGATCTCAAAGTTCACATAGAAGATACATTTATGAGAAAAGCTGACAAATAAAATTAATACAGATCTCAGAACACAGTATAAACTGACTGTCATAAAATCAACATATTGTGGGCATGAGTGTATTTGATAGTGATCCATTCAAAATGAATTTACAGAATGAGAGAGTAAATACAGTAAAATATTTCAGTGTATGAGATTATGTAACATACGATAGTTTAGAATTTTTATGGCAGACAGCACATTTCATCTAGCTTGTTCCAGGGGAAAGGATTTACTCAAGTGGATTACATAACTTCTAGAAACTAACTGGCAAGAGAAAAGAATAGTGATGGAATATTATGAAGTCAGGAAGATGTTCAGTCATACCTGAGACTTTCCAAGTAGCTATAACATTGCTTCTACTCATATTGCTTGGAATTTATGATATAAGAACTGTGAAAGGTAACCTTTCACAGTTACCTTAAGAGAACAAAATATCTACTCCATTGTACTCACCAGGAGAACAAAGAACTCTATGTGCAATTAGGTATCATGCAACCCCCTCAGCTTCCAGACTTTTTGGCCATGTCTGCTTCATAGTATGCACACATATCACAGAGTACAAATGATCTAAGGATGCAGTATTTAGTGTATGCTTCCAAACTCTCTAACAGGGCAAACAAAAAGAGAGAGGGAGTAATTATTGAGGAGGCCAGCTAAAATATCTTCCCCAATGACAAAGATAATGTGGCAACACATCTGAAAGCAAATAGCATTGTACCTTTATTCCATATCATTAAAAAATTCAGTCAAAGGGGAGGATATAATAAAATTTTAAAAACAGCCACATGGACTAGAGACTTAAATGGAATAAGATCAGCAATAGAATTAATATAAATACATCTTCAACTCTCTTCTTAAGCAAGAGAGAAAGTCCAGAAATGATAGAAGGAAATATTTTGACTACATGAAAGTGAAATGTTTGATTGCAAAAAAGATGACCCAAGTCAGTATTCCTCAATGTGGCTGGTAAACCAGTGCCAATCTTTAGCTTGCTACCAACCCCTGTCTAGGTAAGTACAGAAACTGAGAATAAGCATTTAAAACCTTTTACAGAAATTAAACATTGCCATGACATCTGAGTGTATTATTTTATATTTTATGAGACATGGATCTGCTATGAATTGGACATTTTAGAATATTGGGCCTTTGCCACTGAGAATTTGAACAGCATTACTGTAAACAAAGTACATGTGTATGAGTTCTGGAAAAAAAGATATTTGCAATGTAGCTGACAAGGATTATAAGAATTATACAGATTGACATAAAAATGAAAAAATATACTCAGGAATAAGCTGTAATTCAGAGAAGTGAACTCCACATGTTTAAGAAAAGCATATGTCATTTGAATTCATGAGTGGTCAGGGCTATGCTTCAAGTCTTCAGACTTATAAAACCTGAAAAGAGCTATAATACCTATTGCTAATGTAGATATAGAGAAATTCTTATACATCATTAATGGAACTATGAATTGTTACTGCCTTTTCAGGAAGCAATCTGACAGCATCCATAAAAATAAAAATAAATTGAACTTACTCCTTGACTCAGCAAGATTCTTCCTGGGAACCTATGCCATCAAAATGCAAGCTCCTGAAAGTAAAGTTATCTGCTCAAAGATATTTATTGCTGTCTCAATCATAGTAGCAAAAACTGGAAACAAAATGAATGTCAGGAATAGGAAACTGGCCGAATAAATTATATTCCATCTACCCCAAGGGAATCTTAGATAGCTATTAAAAAGAATGAATTAGAATTATACCAATTACTTTCACAGGATTTTTAGGTGATATCCTTGAGTAAAACAAGATGCAGAAATGTTTAATATAATCTAATTTTTATGAAACAATAAATAACATGTTCTGTTTTTATATCTGCATGTATGTTCAAAAATAATTATGAAAAAATGGATAAAGATAAAATATATATATATACTAGGTTGTTAACATGGGTATTGTGGGATATACTGGTGAAAATGTGAGTGGACCAGGGTAGGAGCCAGAGAGGTGGCAAGAAAAGCAAAGGATTCTGCAATATAGGTGCATAGAAGGATTCCATATATGTAAAAGTACCCATTTTTGTATATGTTTATCTGTTTCTGTATATATGGATTTTAGCACTATCCTGCAAAAGACTGGTTAACTTCATATGTAACAACTTGTAGAACCAGTCATGATAAAATGATAATAACATAAATCAATAAGAAAATCAATCATGAAATCAATAAGGAAAGGTTAATATCTTGGAAGAAAAATGCCCAGGGAACACCTATTGCAATTCATAAAGGATAGCTACAAATCACCAATTACTATGCAACTTGATTGGTAATCAAGGAAATGCCAGTGAAGATTCTGAGATTTTTTTGTCACATGACAGTTCAGGAAATATAAAATTGGCAAACCTTGGTTTGCGTTGGCACTCTCAAATATACTTCTAGAGAGAATAAAAATTAGAACAATAGTTCTGGGAAAAATATCTGATTAAAAATATGTATGTGTCTTTCTTGTCTTTCTTGTAAAATGTTATCTTGTAAGTACAGTTAGTACATAGGTGGGAAGTTAGTTTGTGTGTGTGCATGTATGTGTGTGTGTATATGCATGTGTGTGGATGTGTGTGGATGTGTGTGTATGCATGTGTGTGGATGTGTGTTTGTATGCCTATCCATAGGTGTCAAATAAATGAAATAACAGAGTTTCATTATTATTTACAGTGCTAAAACATTTGGAACTAGCTAAGTGCCCGAAGTAAGGGAATTAGTTAAATAAAAATATGCATAACCATATCAATGCTGCTGTTATGGAACATGCACAGAGCATGCTGTAACTGAAAAAGTGCAGGAGACACAACAGGATTAAAACTGTTGTTTTTTCAGTAAAATATTGCACATTGGTATGTAGAAAAATTGGAGAGACAAGCACAGAAAAGTTAAAAACAATTTTCAGGAAGATGATGATGAGATTATACACAACATTTTTTCTGTCTTTGTGCCTTTCTGTAGTTTCCACGTTTTCTGCAATGAGCAATCATTTTAATTAACATGAAAAAAGATGTTATAAAAGTGTTAAAAGGCTATAAAGATTACTATCTTCTGGAAGTGCACTCGGAAGAGAGATTAAGCAGGTAGGAGTTATGTGCTCCCATCAGGAAGAGAGCAGGTCACTAGGCTGTGTCACTCTCTCAGCATCAGTTTGGCATATGAACTCTAACCTTTCCCTTTCAACGCTGGAGATATAATCAAAGGTAGGTCATTAGTTAATTGCTCTGAGGTTATTTCTGAAGCCCCTAGTGGGCTATTGGAAATGATTAGTAATATCATTATTACTGATACAATTGTGGGGCCAGCCAATTATTGCTTGATCAGCACTGACTCAGGATTTTATAGGCAAAAGGCTCGCAATTTGGGGTTCCCAAACCTCAAGAGGTCCAAAACCACGGTAAGCTCTCTGAACTATTTTGTGTGTGTGTGTGTGTATGTGTGTGTGAGGGAATTGTACATTTACCCTTATAATTCTGTATGGGCTGACAGAGCCTTATTTTAATTACCTTAGCTGTGTTTTTTCTTTGTTTTGATTTTAATAGATAACACAATTTTCAGTTGATCCAGTGATCAGTTAGTAGTCAGTTGATAAATTATATACATTGAGATAGTTGATTTTTTTAAACCAAATTAACAAAGTGTGTGGGTTTTAGAAAAGCTTTAAACATAGACTCAATTTTCTTTTTTTCTGTCTCTAGTATTATTCCAGTAGTGTTTAACATCCAGAATCAGTACTTAATATTTTATTTAGACTCCACTTACAGATATAAACTTCAAGAACAGCTTATTATGATATTTCTGAAGAAGAAACCTTAAGGTCTTATCTCATATCATTCTCTATTCTCCAAATGAGGAAACTAAGGCACAGAAAAGTCTGGTGCAAGGTCTTGACTTCTGAGGAATTTACTTACATCAGTTTTGCTCCATTCTGGGTTTTCTCTACCTTGGCATCACAGACATTTGGAATCAGACAATTCTTTGTTGGGAGAGGGGGACCTATCTTGTGCACTGGAAGATGTACAGCAGTGGCTCTGGTCTTCATCCACTAGATGAGGGTAGCACATTCCACTCCAACTTGGCTAGCGATGACAGCCACCAGTGCTTCCAGATACTGCCAGATGTCACTTAGGAGTCAAATTATTCCCATTAAAGAGCCAACACTTTGTCCCAGGCTACTTTCATCTTTCACCTGGATGACCTTAGTGGCTTCACAACTGGCTTCCTTGTTTTCTTTCCTGGTCTCACACAGTCTCTTACTTACCCAGAAACTAGAGTGATGTTTTAAAAATACAGCTCAGGTTATTTCACTGTTACTGGCAGCCATGGGGATGTGCCACTCATATCTTCCTTCAAGAGAATCTGCTACAGAAGGGTGGTTGATGAGCAGCAGATCCATCACAACCTTGGGTCTGCACGCTGTTTATGTTCTTCTCCATGAGAAGAGCCGCTCCCAGCTAATAACCCCACACAGCCAGGTTATTGGAGCTAAACTGTGACTGCCTTACACCTGGGAGGCTTTGAGTTTCTCAGCGCTGTACTCCAGTGTGAGGCTTCTCCCAACCAATTTCTTTTCTTCCCCCTCTTCTGTCACAGCTGCAAGCTTACATCCCGGCTGACTTCTGTCCCCCTAACAAGCCTGCATCCTTTTAACCTCCATGGGAGTTTTCCCCCAATATATTCTCTTAAATGTTCAAATCCATCCTGCCTTCTGCAAGAGTCCTACCTTAATTCTTTTGCTCAAAATTTTGGAAGAATATTCTTCCTCTCTCAGAAGGAAATCCAGCATCTTTAGGACAGCTGAAAAAGTCCACTGACTTGCTCATAGCTATTGCTCCCATCTCACCTTCTACTACTCGAGGCTCTGCTTACTGTATTCTAACCATTCTAGTTTTGCTGCTATTTATTAAACATACCCACTTCCTTTTTACAGTCTCTCCCTTCCTCTTGAAATTCTACTGCGCTGGGTATCTGTGTGGTGAAGATTTTTTTAAAGTCTTTGCTTAAATATTACCTTCTTAATGAGGCTTAGCCTGATCACCCACTTTAAAAGTACAACTCACTCCTACATCCCTCAGCACCTCAATGTTCCTTCCACTGTACTTTTTTCTCTATTACATGAACACTTTCTAACATTTATATTGAATTTCATGTTATATAATACAATATCATATCATATTATATTATACTGTATTGTATTATATTATACTATTAATGTCCATTTGGTTCTCTGATATATTTCTAGTACCTACCACAATTAAATGAAATTTGTTAAGTAAAGAAATTGGCTGAATAAATCAGAGTCTTATTCCTTATTTGTATAGATTTCCTCCTGAAACTAAGACATTTTTGAGGACAACTTTACCTTTCCTTTGCGTTTTTGGTATAGATAGAGAGCATATTAGGTTTTCAATAATTGTCTGTTGAAGTAAATTAGTTGATCACTATTAAAATGGTGTTGGAATACCTAATCTATTGGTTGTTTTTAAGATTCAGTGGCATGCTGTCATGTGCTTCTGTCTGATTCAATAAATTGTGGTTGTAAGCATTATCACTTGGAAATAATCACTAGCCTATTCATCAATTTTCTTGTTTTTTTCGTTACCTGCATTATAACTATTTGGAGTTTTCTTTTGTTCCTTTGTTCTCTTACTACTAATTGATCATTTACTGGTATGTAGGTAGAATGTTCCTTTGTTTTCAATATTACATGTATTCAATAAAATGCTAAAACACAAAAATTGCAATTGTAAAAAAAGTGCTGAATTCCATGGGAAAAGAACTGGTAATTTATGTGAGTGTTTAGAGACTGAAGAATTCACTTTCAGCTTTTGGAGTGAGGAGGAGTGTAGGATTTTTTTTTATTTTTTAAGAAGTGATATTTGAACTGAACTTTATGGAAAAGGAGGTCTATGAACACTTTTGACATCTTTTTATTTCTTCTTAGGGGAAGGATTACAGATTATAGACCCAAAACATAGGTCATGAATTGCCTTACATTTCTAGTGGGCAGGATCACAGAACATTAAATTAGAGCAGTGCATGATGCAGTATTCTTTCTCCAGCTTCCATATACCTGAAGTTCTCTTGGTCTGGTTATCTTACTCCCTTACATCATTTTCTTCAATCCTGCTACCAAGAGATGCATAGACAGAATGAATAATATTCCTCAGCGGCCATTCTGCTGCCGGTTTCTGTTATCTTCTCACTTCATCTTCACTTTAGATTGACTGATGAGAAGATCTAACTTTGGTCTTAAAATAAAACTTGTGTCAATTTTCTAGAGCTACCATAATAAAGTGCCACATGCTGGATGGCTTAAACAACAGAAATTTAACTTCCTATGGTTCTGAAGACTTGATGTCTAAGCTCAAGGTGCTAAGTGGGATAGTTTTTTTCTGAGGCCTCTCTCCTTGTCTTGTAGGCACTTCTCCCTGCGAATTTACATTGTCTTCTCTCTTATAGTATCTGTGTCTTACTCTCCTCTTCCTAGGAGGACAACACCATATTGGCTTAGGGACCATCCTAACAACCATATTTCAACTCTGCTCCTTTCCAAATACAGTCGTATTCTGATTCTGAGGTGCTATGGGTTGAGATTTTGGCTATGAAATTTTCAGGGGCACAATTCATCCCATAGCAAAGTCCTGTTTAGGGCTTGAACCTAAGCTAGTGTCCCAATTTAGTTTATCAAAAAACTCAAAGTAGTCTGCTGGACTCCCATCTTATTGTTCCCTTTGTCTTTCTCTCTGGAGACTTAAAGATGAAGCTCTTTAAGTATACGTGGTTCTCCTATCCAAGTACCTACTAACAGTCTTTGTATCCTTCCCCAATCCCAAGCACTAATGTGAACTTTGAAAGAAGCTATGATTTCAATGCGTGGGAATGAAACAAAGTCACTGAGCCTATAGAGTAAATATTACTTGCAGAGTCAAAATTTAGTGGAAGTGAGTAGGGCATTCACCTTGTGTGCAAAACTCAAGGAGGTCCTGAAAAACTCATTAATCAAGATCGTATTTAGTGCACTATTTAAAAATAAAATTAATGCAAAAAAATCCCTGATAAGAACTGCAAAACTTTTAATTCAGACAGGATCTATGAGAATCTTGCTATCCCTTCAAATGTTGTTGATAAGGCAAGGCATTTACATCTCTTATCACTCTATCATTCATTCAACCAACAAATTGTTTACTGAGTGTCTATTAAGTGTACTGGGACCTAATTAGAGTGGGGAGGTTCTTTTTGTGTTTTTTTTTTTTTTTTTAAAGGAAAGGTGCAGGCAAGAATGAAGGTGGGTAGGAAAGTAGGCAGGAAAAGAGAGGAGGAAGAAGAGCTTTATTTATTTTTTACTTAGTTGTTCACATTGGTTGTTTTTCCCTGGTATTGGGTCTTGAACCTGGGACCTTGGGATGTATGTGGGACTGCTCCCAGGTGTACTAGACTGCCAGACCACCAGGGCATACCCAAGAGTGGTTTATAAAGACACACACAGGGACTTTTTACTCTTACAGAAAAGAGAAATAGTGATAAACTGGCATGTGTCAGAGAGGACTGAATTGCATGATGAAGAGATTATTTATTTATTTAATAAACAAGTATTTATTTAATATCTACTAGAGATGGATATTGTACATACCAATTAAATATTAGCAATGTTAAAAGGCAAACTAATTTAGAAATTAATGTGTAAATCATCAGTATTTTTAAGAGCATCAATTTCATGGAGGAAGGCTTCTTTGGTGAATTACTTTGCAAGGAAATATTTACTGGATTCATTGCCTTTCCACAGCTGGACATCAACAGAAACTAGAAAAGGAGGAGTAGGCAGAGATAGTGGAGAGAGAGAGTTCTTATTTATTAGTCATGACAAATGAAATAAATAAAACAAATTGGCAGAGTAGAATCTAAGTACAGTGATGAATATTTTAGTGCAGGAGATATGCATTTGGATGCAAAATTCCAAGTCTGCCAAGCCCATATGAAAAGTACAATTTGCTATCAGTTCATCTCTACTGTTTAAAGTTTTAGGGAGGGAAGTAAGCAAATTGCATCCCTTGTTCATAAAACCAAATGACCACTTTCAACCCCTATAGGGGAGTATTTGGCAAATGATGCTTTATGTAATTTCCTGGAGAGTTATGGAATAAATGCTAGAGTAAGAGATAGCTACAAGATACCTTTTTGTGGGAACAGTATGATATGAGCAGGAGCAAAACTGACCTCCTCTCCTGGGAAAAAAGGACAAAAGAGATAGGGTAAGGAAGACAAATAGGCAAACATAGACAATAGGCAGGAAATTAGGTGTGGTAAATGGTGCTATGAGGAGACAACACAGAGCAGCAGTGGGCATGGACACATTAAACTGAAATGACAAGTCAACTAACACTGATGGAACATCCACAATGGGTAAGAAAACATCCTAGAATACTCTGGGGGGATTTAAAGGTGGACAAGACATGGTCTCTGCCCCTGAGATGCTGATGATAAATAGGGAAGACAATAACATTCATGAATCATTTTAACACAAACAAAATCTGGCCCACATTAATAAAGATAGATAAAATATGCTATATATATGTGTGTGTGTGTGTGTATTGAACATAATACATATTTATATATATGGTTTTAAGATACTACATACATATACACTGTTCAAATAGTATATATAAATAATATATACAAATATATTTAATACTACTTAAATTATTTATGCATGTATCTGTGTGTGGGTATGTGTGGGTGTGTGTAGTGTGCAGCACAGAAAGAGACCCAGTATAAGGAAATCAGTGATGTCTCCAAGAAGCAAGTTGGTGGGATTCACCTGGTATGAATCTTCAGGGTAGTACTGCATTCAGGCAAACTTATCAGCTGAATGCTGTGAAATAGACTGCTCATGAGATGAGAAATCAGTGAGAAGGTCCTGGTTAATCCCATCACTGTAACCCTAAGCCATTGGCTGTGTTGGGTCACAGACTCACTGATCTCCCAGGCTTCCATTTGGATGACTCATGAGATGGCTGACTCTGGGGCTCTATGGAAACTGGGCCTGAGTTCTATAGTCTTGTTCTGCACTGCTGATCTGTCAGCCTCAGCAGCATGAGTACTAGTAGTTGATTCCCTTAATTGCTGATGTGGACAAGACAGTTTGGCCTCATGCCAAGGTTTTTGGCTTTCTGACTCTTGTTCCCGAAAACATCTGTCTCCACGGTGACACTGACAGGGGAAATGAACTGCCCTCTGTGACCTTAAGCTCTCTACTCTGTCAAAACAACAAACACAGCTCAATGCACTGGGGACTTATCTTTTAACCTCTGCTGGTGTGTCTGGCTTTAATATTACTGACCTAGGGCTCCAAGCCCCAACAAGTGGGCAGATGTATTTTTGTGACACTGTTTATCCTCCAGCATCAATATTGGCAAAGGGCGTGGGGACCATTGTGAGAGTAGCTGGTCAAATAAGTCTTTAGATTTAGGGAAGAGAATCAAAGACCATGCCAACCCAGTTTGACTGGTTTTCCACCTTTTGGATAAGTCAATTCAGTTTAAAAGTTTTGAACACATTGGGTATGGGGTATGGAAACTCGGGTACAGAACCCTTCCCAAGGCATGTCACTGTTGCTGAAACTCACCTTGGTCTTTAAGTAGATTTATTGTTTTTCTACATTAAAGCCAGGACAAATTGGACGATCACCTGGCCCGGGTGTTAGGGGATATTTAGGTTGGCACATGCATACGTGTGTGCATGCGTGTGTGTGTATGTAGGTTTTGCTGTATTCAAGTGTGGTGAGGGACCTTGGGGGGAGAGGCATTCAGGATGGCTCAGGATAGGAGGTGGTGGGGCCTGTTCAATGTTGCTAAACCAAGATAATCCTGGTCAAACTGAGACATGTGGAAACTCTACATTTAGGCTCATCCAGTGCCACAAGGAAGAACATGATTTGCGCCTGTGACACATGAAAAGAGAAAGTTACAGGTTGACCATCCTGTTTAGAATTTCCTGAGCCTTGGAAGGACCTAAATTACTTTCACATCATTAGAAAAAGTTGACAGAATTTTCAGGAGTAATCAGCAACGCCCAGCATGGTGCTAGAGAGTTTCTGTCTTACCCTAGCTGTTTCCAGTACCTGCTGATTTACTAACCAAATGGTAATTTCTATTTAATCAATAAACTAACATACTAGCTGAATGGGTAATTTCCACTGGAACTAATGGAGTAATGAGCAAATGTTCTGTGGGATTTACTACTTTGATATACCCCACTGTCATATATTTTGAAGTTTATTGAATAAAGAATCAAGTTGGGCACTATACTTTATAACTACAATGCTTTTACGCAATGAATGATACTTGTGCAATGTTTACAAAGTCCTCAGTGATGATTGAGTCCAAATAGTACTCTTCTTGGGATTAAGAACTTGATTTGAGGGATGCAGGAAAACCCCCCTGCCACCCACAGTTGCTTGCCATAGTTTCTAAATGTAATACTGACACTTTTGAGACTGTTCAGAGAGAGTTATCATGAAGAACAGTCTGACAAGCAACAAATTTACAGAATAATTGACTGTCTATCTTAGAGAAATGATGACATTTCTAGTCCAAGAATGACTAGTAGAAGAAGAAGAAGTTGAAATGACTCCTTGTCATTCCAGGCAGTAAAAGTTGGATGAATGTGAATGCTACAAGAAAACAGATTCTATTCAGCCTCCTGTCTTGAACTTTTCAGCAAATAGAGTTGGTCAAAATAAGATCGTATTCCCTTAGGACTCAGAAAGCTTCTCATCACTGGAAATATTAAAGTGAAAGCAAGATCAAGTGACAAGGGAAGTTACTTAGGTGGAAGGTCATACCCTGTGGTCTTGAATGTGCTCCCAGAAACTGAGACTTTAATCTGTGAAGAAAACGGAAATTTCCACACACATGCTCTCTTCTTCTATTAGGACTTCACATTCCCTACAATCTCTTCAGGGTCTAAGAAATTATAGCAGTCCGTTAGATGTGGCTGCTTTCCAGAAATTTATCTTATCCTGATAATTCTTTTAGATCAGGAGATGAACACTAAATAAACTCATGCAAGGAATTAAAACTGTCCTCATTGAGTGCTATTTGAAGTCAAAACTTTGAAGCACTTTTTCTTCCCTCTGTTTCCTCCTTCTTTATTTAAAATAATTGTTGTCAGGATCTCTTATCCTCTGTAATTACCCCCTGTCACTGCTGCTCAGGACGCTTTTACTAACTGGCAAGCAAATCTTCCAAAGAAAATAGATGATGGGCAGTTCTAAAGCGAAACTTTTATCTTAAAGCTGCAGCAAAGGCAGCTTCTAGTCCGGATCCTCAGACAGCTGCTGACGTTGGCTGTAATGTCTTCCCAAGATGAGAGGCTACCATTCAAAGGGAATCCTCTGAACGTGAGTTCCATGGCACCTCCATGCCACTTCAAAGTGTTGACTTGTCTGACAGAAAGACAGATTCCTGCCAGATTAAGACTTCGGTTATTGTTAATTGATGACTTTAAGAACTATCAGTCTGTTTTGCTAGATTAACAGTCAGGTTGGTTACTGGAAGTCACTTTCATCAGAACCAAGGTTGAGGCTCCCTGTAGAGAGTGTGATGCTCCTAGTCAGTTTAATTTGAGGTGGAGGTGATTTTCATCATCGTTAAATGAAGCACAAGGCAGTTCAAAAGACATTTCTGTGCCAGTCTACAAAATTGCATACTGAGAGTCAGATGTCATGCATTCAGGAGACGTGTCTTCATGGCATCAAATCTGAAGGGGAAGCCAAGAATCACAGCAGTCAAAACTTTTCAGCATGACTGATTTTTGCTTTTTATCCTTGCCATTGAAGACACAGTCATAAAACAGAGTTGGGGATCGTTCAAGTGGGTGATGGAAGATCTAGGACTACTTAATTCTTTACACATGCAGGAGAACTCCCTACTCTGAGCAATATTTTATCTCTTTAAGATTGTCATGCATTTCAACCGATTCAATACCTAATTCCATCCTATCATGTATCACTTGTCAATAACTAAGCACCAGTTCTATTGGGGAGAAATGGTCAGTTATCCTCTTTCTTCCATTTCTGAGAATCATGCCAAAGAAAGGAAATAACCTGGAAATGACTACTGCTACTGAAATCTAAAGTGGAAGAGTAAATTGGTAGTATATATAGCACATATTAATTTGGTAAAACAAAATCTGATGACAAGAAAGATGATCTTAGACACAAAGTCCAAAGCTTAATCCCTACTCTGCACATACAAAGGGTGAGTGGAAGGATTGGCTGGCATGACAAAGGTCAGTTCTCTCCTCCACAGCCTTCCCTTCCCTTTGGAATTGGCCAAACCTATGGCCCAACATAGCTTTTGAATACATCATCATCAATAGCCTTTCTACATAGTTGATTTAATTTGACAAACATTGAATCAGAGCCTGTTCAGTGCCAGTCCCTGGCTGGGAATACAAAGGCAAATGAAATGAAGAGTTACAGCTATAAATAGCTATAATACAGAAGGAGAAATATGATAGAAAGGACAAGCTCAGGTTGTACAGAGAAGGGGATTAGAATTAAGGAGAGTTAGGGTCAGTGTTAGCTATTGAGAAGAATTAAATACAGGGACATTTGGAAGACCCATGTCCTGTGTCTAAAAATCATGGTAAGGCAAGTAAAAGTTTAATCTTGATTCCAGCTTTTCAATCTGTGCCATTACATATATTTTTCAGGACTTTTGGGAGGGCAATGGCAGAAAATTAATTCAAGTTGACGTAAGTGAAAAAAAAGGAATTAATTGATTGCATTACACACACCCACACCTCCTCCCGACTCCCCCCCCCCCACAAGTTGCAGATTTCAGACATGATTGAATCCAAGATCTCATTAGGACTTGGTCTCTCTTTAGACTCTCCTTGTTGACTTCATCCAGGGAGAGTTTCACATATGTTGGTAAGGAGACAACCAGTGATCCAAGTTCATAGTCTAGCTTTTAAACAACTTCAACAGAAAGAGTACCTCTTCCCCTAGAGTCATACAAGACTTCTGGAATAGTGTTTTCTTTAGTTAATTTTGTTTAAATATCCATCATGCCCATGCTAATTAAGGTGGCTACAGAAGTGGGCATCCTTGAGTTCATAGATTTAGCTCATGTTTCCCTACAAACCATATAGAAAAGAGTGGGAAAGAGAGGTGTCTTAAGAAAAGTTAAAATGTGATGACAATCACAAATAAGAGGAAAAACCAACATATGTCCCTGATTTCTTCTCATTCCTGTTTCTACCAGAAGTTTCCCTCCAATTTCCCTGATACCTTTCAGCTTGATTGACAGATTTAGCAAATAAAAATATAGGCCACCCAGATACGTTAGAATATCTGATAAATGAAGCATTTTTTGGTTTAAGTATGTCCCATGATTATTGTTTATCTGAAACTTAAATTTCACTGAGCATCTTGTATTTGATCTGGGAACTCTTCCTTTGTACCACTCAAAATATACCATTCAGTAGCATAAAATAGTCCCTTAATGTAATAGTCCTTTTTTTTTTGTTATTAAACAAGATTTGAGACTTTATTGGAGCGTTTTTTATCAATTTTGCTTTCACACTGGAATGTCTCAAGGAGCATTAAAAAAATCAATGACAAGAAAACATACTGAATCATAATGTCTGACGTGGGGAGGCCTTAGAATTTTTGGAAAATCCCTAGGAGATTTTGGTATATAGTCAGGATTGAAAAGCATAGAGTTAAAGTGTTAATATTTGAGGCAATTTATGTACAAGAAAATGGATAAAAAAGAGCTTTGAAAACCGTCCCTAGTTTTCCTAAGCTCATCCCATTAGTTAGTCATTCTCTCTGCCTTCCACAAGATGATTTCAGGTTCACAGAACACACTGACAAATTTGATAAAAAGTCACTCTCAGAATGCTTTTTCCACCACAAGGAAGCAAATGTAGTCTGAGTGCAATTTTTTACAAAAGTGTGCCAATAGAGAATTCTTCCTACAAGGACAAACAATTCAGGAAAGAGAGCTAAGTTGTTATTTAATTTAAGTTTAATAAAAGAAGCTTTTACTGTCGGCAAGTGCTAGTTATGTAATTTGAACACTTTCTATTAACATTTTAATCATGGAAGATTGGCAAGTTATTCAAAGATTGTATTTGGAAGGACCTTAGAAAAAGACATTTTCAGTGGATACGAGAATAAACAGATTTCGAGATGATCACCGTGTTTTCATTCCTTTGCTCTCTCTACAACTCAGATAATGTTGGATCATGTGATTGTGGCTTTGACTACATTTATAAATACATCTATTTGTCTCTATATGTATATATATATATGTATGCATATATGTGTGTTTGCATGTATATGTAGTGTGTGTATATATGCATATAAATTATGTATATTGCATATGCATATATATAAATATATATTCTCCAATTATGCACAGTGGGTCCCAAATTTTAACTCACAGATAAGCTATATTAGAATAACCTTGAAAGTTTAATTAACACACACATACATGTCCATCTTCAGTAATTTGACACAGTTGGTCTGCGTGCAGAATAAAGACCATTTTCTGCAGGTTATTAAAATTATCACCTCCAGGGATTCTACTGCACATTCAGCTTTGAGAACCACTAGTCTAATATTTGATGTTCAGCCATCAGTGTGGAGTAAGGTTGATGATAATGAAAGTTACTACTTGTTGAGTATGTCTCATGTGTGAAACAATGTGAGAAGCCCTTTATAACACTCATCATCTCTTACTTCTCTGTGTGCTCAGTGAGTTTATATTTCCATTTTGTAAGTGGGAAAAGGCAGTAACTGTGAGTAACTGAGTTAAGATCCCTTAACTTGTCCATGCAGAGTGGGAATTCACACCAAGATCTTGATATGTCTCCAATGCCTGTACTGCCATAGATAGCATTCCTAAGTCCTTAAGTCCCTGTGGGGACTGAGGTCAAGCAGTCAGCTATCTGAAAATTACATTGCTTGATGGGCTCCACTTGACAATGGGAACCAAATGAAGGGAGGTTTGCTATCTTACTATGGCTCCTAGAACCCATTGCAGTGACTTGTGGTCTGAAGGTGGTCATGTGATGTTCCTTATTGAAGGTGAAATCAGGAGTTTCAGACATCTGAAGAGATTGAGTAGAAGGGAGTTGTCTCCCTGGAAGACTGAACTCTGGGTTAGAGACAAGTAATTCTTGTAACAGAACCTGTGAGTTCCTCTTGTGACTCGGTTTCCTCTAATTGGGTCAAGTTTCTTATTGCTAATTCACTCAGAGGAGCAAGACATAGTCACATCTGAAGAACAAATTAAGAAGAGGCAATATACAAGATCTTTTGGAAGGAAGAAAACTTTGATCTGCCAAACGAGCTCCCCATGACCTTCTGTATAAACGTCAGTGCTGCAAGAGGCTTAATAAACAGAATGGTGTAAAGTGAGGATATTTCCAGAATGGAAAAAAAAAAAAAGATTCCAAAATCTCCAAAGAATTCCTGATTTCTGCATGTGGGGCTTTCTGCAATATTGTGCAAGCTATTAGCATAACTCTGTTTCAGTAATAGTTTCATAATGTGTTTCCAGCTGCTTGCTACCCTGAGTGGCTGGTTATTCAAAACAAATCTTTGGTAAATATGATATTTTTTCTCACATTCCTCATTTCTCCCTGCAGACAGCTCAAGCTAAGAGGCCATGAGGGCCTCTTTTCTTCCCCTCTCACATTCTCATGCTAAACAAAGGATGAAGATGTATTAATGTACATGAATGAGGTGGGCCACAGAATTATCCTCAGTAACTCAACAGCAGAGGTTTATGATGAGGATCCCGTGGTGCAGGGATAGATGATCAGCCCTTCAGCTGTTAACATGGAAGTCATTGTTTCCAATTCTGCCTCTGATGGTAGTAATCTGGAAGTCAGTTTCTCTCATCAGTAGTCAATGAGAATGATTTGCTGGTGCTATTGGACTTCCCAGAGGAATAATTCTCATGGCTCGGTTGACTGTCAAGATTTATCTCACAGACAATGTCCAGTTAGACTCTCTGGGCCCAGATAATCAGTGGAAACTCATCTATTTTTCTGCCATTCAAAACATAAAAACTGCAGCTTCCAGAGATCTTACAGATTATCTTGTCCTATGGCTTTTGTGCTGGAGATCCTGGTCAGCAGAAGCACCTCAATGGTGAATGCAGAACATGGGGTTCTACTGGCTTCTTCCTACTTTTCAAACAGAACTGCCATGCTTTCCTGTGTTTTTTATATTTAGGTTCTATATAAGATTATGTGTAATCCAGTAGGGAAATTTATTTTTGCTTTTGGCCTAGGGAGCATACATTGGTCTTTTCCAAGAGCAATCTAAATTCCTTGTGAATAATTATTTCTCCCCCACTCCATGTAGTTTTGGTGAGACTGTAAATCTTCACTAGAAGACAGAAGGGGTCTCTGGGGGTCCTTTTTCAAGATCTGTTTTCTTTCTGGTCTACACAACTACCTATCCTAAGAGTGGTGAAACACTTGCTGGAATTTTTACTACTGAACAAGGAATACACATGACCTAATTGGGTTGCATCCACCCAGCATTACCACCCTACTTTACTCTAATTTATACTTGCTGCTGCCACGTTTCTGGTGGTGCCTTTGCTCCTTATCATTTCTTGAACCTGGCTCTTCCAGTCAATTCTGTATCATCAGGTTTTCCACCAATTAATTATTGTTTTTCTTGTAACCCAAACACCTTAATTTATATAAAACCCCTCATTTTATGGGGGGAGGTAAATTGAGGGCAAATGGGGTATTACCTTGCTCAAAGTATCTGCCCTAAATTAAACCCAAGGCTAGAACTTGAACCTGTTTTCCTTGATAGGCTCTTTCTCCTGCACAGGGGAAAAAATATCAAGTACCTAAGTGATTAGACAGGTAGCAGAAATGAGCTCGTACTCTCATTTCCCTGAAATTATACAGTCTCTGAAACCTTATATTTACCTGCTTTTGATTGTGTTGAGAACACAGGAAAATATTTCTTTACAAGTGGAACAATGGCATCAAGTCAATAATAATTAGCAACTGACACACTGCTTCGATATGAGGTATACAATAGGGACGTATGTGGAGATTGTGGAAAACTGGAAAACACTCTCCATCCCAAAGGAGTTCACTATTTGTCTCTAGCTTCTATTGCCCTGCAATAATTTAGTCTTCATGTTGCCAGAAATAACTATTTTTAAAAGATAGCTGGAAATGTGAAATACATGTGAAATGTTTTGTTCATTTTAATGATGGCTCACATGATTTAAAGCCATTATGAATGGCAAGCAACATATATCTCTGGATTGGACTATCAACTTGTAACTTCTGCCTCCCTCATGCTCATTCTTCCCGTTTTTCTGCAGATACACACTTCGTGCCACGTATGTGATAGTGTGGATGATTCTTTTCCATCCTGGAAGACTTCTGGGAACAAATTGCCTTATGAGTCCTTGTATGCTTTCTATCAGAAATAAAAATGCAAGCTTAATTCATTTTCAGATTAATTCTTCTTCTATTACTAGCTAAAGTTCAGGGTGAAGGAAAAGGTTTAATTAGAGGATTCATTAATTAGAGTGTTTAGTCTTCCTGTAGGGATAAAATGGGCATCTGTGGAGCAATTCTGCCACATAGATCATTATTTAGAAAGGTCAGACATGAGGAAATATTGATTTCAGGTGTTTAGGATGATTACACAGCAGCATTATATAGAAAAAGTCACTGTGATGTATGAGCAGATGAAAGAATATATTTGACTTTATTTTTAAATGATATACAATAAAATATGGAATAAGGAGTGAAAAAGTGGTTTTGTTGGTAAGGAATAAAGATGAAGATCAAAAATTCTGTTTTGAGAAATGTGAAACATGCTGAGAACTTCTCACAGTAAGAGTCTAGAATAGGGCTTGACCCACATAACCTGTGAGTCAAACCTCACCCACTGCTGGGTTTTATAAAAAAAGTTTTATCGGAATACAGTCATGACCATTTGTTTATGTATTAACTGTGGTTGCTTTTGTATTACAGTGGCAGAGTTGGGTTACATCAGAGACCATAAGGTTTGCAAAATCTACAATCTTTACTCTCTGGTCTTTTAGAGGAAAAAAGTTGCCACCCTTGAGTCTAGACCTCTGAGAGGATTAAGTCCTATTTTAGAGATGAAGAAAAAGATGTGTCAAAAGAGTCCTGAGAGTATGGACTAAGTTATAGAGGTGACAGTTACAAGTGGTAGAATTTAGAATTTATTTTGAGGATTCACTGGGAAAGAATTGCTAACGGATTGGATAAGAGTCATGAAATTAAAGAGAAGCCACCAGTTAAAAAACATAGGACAAGTAAGCGAAGGGTGATAGAACTGAACAGGACCCCTTAGCTTCTTAGTTTTTTGAAAGATCTTTTATTTCCACTGTTTTTAAATTCATCTAAGTGGATGTTCTCTTGCTATTAGATAAGAAGTGAATCTGAGTTGATTTGTCCCTGGGCATGGGAGAGGTTAAATCATTGGGTGGAATTGGTTCCGGGTGAATATGGAGGTTTCAAGTTTATGGGGAAAAATGCAAGACTTTGATAGTTTACAAACATCACCTGTCCATACCAATGTAGTCCAGGATGGGATCTCACATTGAAAGTAGAGGTTCCCATTTGATCCCCCAGAACATACTATCTCTTCCTGACAGAATGAACTGCAATTTTCGAAGTAGTTAAACTATTCTGATAATGTCTTAAAGAGCTTTTATGATATATGTGATAATACTGCTAATTAAAGCCATATCCCTGAATAATCCTTGATTATTTTGCCTGAAACATTAGTTCTGGGCTAAAGATTATGTTTCCCAGTCTCCTTTGCAGTGAGATGTAGTTATGTGACCAAATTTTAACCAATGGGATAGAGTGGAAGTGGTGTGTACAACTTCTGGGGAGGGCTCTTCAAGGTTATAATTCTTTCCTCTCTAGCTTTTTCCTTCTTGCAGCCTGGAATGGATATTTAATGACTTCTCCAGCAGTCATCTTGAATTGGTGGAGCGGGTATAAAAACTGGTAGAGACAAGTGCAGAACAGACCTAATGCATCCAACAGCCAAGGATTTCTATCCAAAAGAGATTTAATTTAATGAAGAGTCAAGTCAAAATAGATAATGAGGTAAAAATTTGATCAGGTCATTTCTGGCATTGTCTCTGGTTTTTATATTGTCCCTATGGTTGTGTGTGTGTGTGTGTGTGTGTGTGTGTGTGTGTGTGACTGTATGTATATGTTTGTATAAGTGTGTCAGAGACTAAAATTAGGTGCTAAGAAAGGTATTTTAAGTAGGCTCTATTTCCATCTTTAGGTTTTCATTTTAATACTCCCCACCTCAACTCTTCAACCAATGAATTTTATACTCTAGCCACACCAAACTATTTGAATTTCCCCAAGTAAGCTATGCTTTCCAATTCCTTTGCACATTCTATTTCCTCTGCAGCAATGTGTTTTCCCTGCCTCTCCTTCACCAGGTTAATTGCAGACATTGCCCAATTCTTCACTCATCATTATTGTCCTCTGACATTCCCTAGCATCACTGCACTTGCCTTGATAAAACTTTTAGATGCACTCTGAGTATGCTTCTCTCTTCACTTGGAATTGCACTGTAGAGAAACTTCTTGTGACTTGGTTTTACTTTCAGTCTCACTCTCTTAGCCTTTTCTACACAGAGACCTTATAATGGAAGAAACAGAAACTGCCAAAAATAAGCTGTCAATGTGGCGATCGTCATCATCAAGAATAGTCATCTCTTATAGTCTAGCACTATAAGTTTATAAATATTTTCCTCTTCCATGTATTTCATCTAATCCTGATAACAGCCTCTGAGGAAGGCATAATTGCAACTGTTTTACAGATAATGAGATGGGGAGTCTCCGGGGTAAGTGCCTGACAGGGTTGCCTATCTAGTTTGAGACCCTGACCTGGGAGTCCTGGGTCATGAGGTTTCTGAGGGGTGTTAGAGCAATGGGGCATAGCCATGGAAGGAGCGAGAGCCTCCCCACATTCCATAGCATCATCTCACTCTCTAGCACGGTGGCCTCATTAGCACTCCTGATACAATCCAACCACACCTGTCCTCTTGTTTCCTTCAAATCCATCTGGAATCCCTTTTCTAGGATGGGATTGGAGAGGCATGGGGAATCACCTGAAAGGACCTAATTGCTTTTGTTTCTAATTATTTCTTTTTTCAAGGGCAATGGGTTAATTATTGAGACACTAACCACATGTTAGAGTCCCTGGGTGAAAGACACTTTCCCTTTAACACAATCACACTGTGTTAATGATATTCATCACTCCCAGAACTCTGCTAAAGTAATTGTCTCTGAGCAACTTGCTCCACAGAAATATTCATAAAGCATAGCGCATTAATCCCCCCTCCCACCTCTTGAATGTATATTTAAGAAATCATTTTCAAATTGTAAAATTACTTAGCAAAGCAAAACAAAAAAAATTAAAAACTATCTTTAGACAGGCCAGAACTATACTTAAAATGCCCCAGAAGTGGCAATTCAGAGTTTGAAAATACCGTATTTCTCAATGTACCTCTCATACCAAATAAAACCGTTCATATTTATTCTGCAATGTGTTTTTCAAAGTTTGGTTTCTTAATAGCAGTGAAAGGAGTTTGAATCAACCACAAGGTGACTTCAGGTCAACATGCACAGAAATCTGTTTGCTAGAAGTGTGACTCAGTGATTCAAGTCTCTGAATGCTGGAGACTGAACCCCCACATTCAGAGTTGGGCATAAAAATGACAGGTTCTGACTTCAAATCAAGTGCTAATCACTAACATTGAGAAAACTCAGAAAATGCACTCTGGGTAACTTCAGGGAAATGGTTCTCACACTTGAGCATCAGAAGTCCCTGGAGGTCTGATTAACTCACAGATGGCTGTGCTATCATACCCAGAATTCATGATTCACTAAGGCTGGGGCCCAGGAATTTGCATTTCTAACAAGTTCCCAAGTGTTGCTGCTCCTGCTGGTTCCAGAACACCTCAAGCACCAGTGATTTAAGTTAACAAAGACAGTTCATGCCAAATGGTTATTGATCCCCAGGGAGACTCCATCTTTCATCTGGAGGGTCTCATAACCTTCAATGACTTTTTTTTGTTTTTTCATTTTAAGAGAGGGAGAGGAGGAAGAGGCCCTAGAAAGGGAAGGAAGGTGGAAGGGAATACAAGAGGGGAAGAGGGAGGGAGGGAGAGGGGATGAAGGAAGAGAGGGAGGGAGGGAGGGAGGGAGGGAGGAAAAGCACATCTATTTATTTGTTTGTCTTTTTACTTAGCTTCTTCTCCTGTCCCTGGCTCATCAGGCTTTACATGGTCCATACCTCAGCCACCGACTTAGTTCCTAAGCCACCAAGACACACCTTTATTTCCTTTTCACCATGGGCCTACTATATTGACTGTATTGTCAGTATTCAGTTTGGGGCTATACACAATAGAAAAGCAAACTGTTTGGCTAAAGAAGTTAATAAATAGATATGCATTTAGTACACACAATTTACTAGCTCACCAAAAAAGATGTACAGTTGTTGGAGGACCTTCAGTGTTGCTTGACCAGTTGCCTGATGATGCTTTGGGGCACCCACGGGCTTCACTTCTGTTATGGCTTCATTCTAAATCTGGTTTCATTTATGACATTAGGATGGCTGCCAGCTCCACGGAAGCTTGCTTATTGCTTGCTCGCATTCATTGAGAAAGAAATTTCCCAGGGATCTTTTCCTAACAAAAAGATATTTCCCAAAGTCTCTGGTAGGTCTCTCTTTCTGTCTCCTTGTAAGCATTTGGTGAGATGCTCCTTCTTGAGCCAGTTCCTAGCAAGCAGGTGCTTATCGCCAGTCCAGCCAGACTACTACTGGAGCTGAGGGTGGCATCAGATTCTCCTGAGACCCATGGCATGCATGATATAGACCTAAGTGAAACTGGCATTTTCTTGGGAAGGAAGAAGGGAAAATGGATACTAGGGAGCAAACAATGGTCTCTACTACACTGTTTAAGCAGATCTGAGAGTAAGCAGTTTCAGAGAACTAGAAAGTCTTTTGGACACAGAGTTGTGTTTTTAGAGGACATAGGTTTTTCCAGTGTAAGATTTAACAGAGTCTGTAGAGGAGCAGTGCAGTGCTTTTGCTTTTGAAACTCAAATCTGCAGCTTCTTAAGAGTGTAGCCTTCATTTGCCTCTTTGAACTTCGGTTGTCTCATCTTTAAAATGAGGATAAGACATCGTTTTCAGGACTGGAAAAAATGGATGCAGAGAAGCTAGCATGCAACAAAGTCTTGCTCCACTATAACTGTCACCATTTGCACTCATAACTGAGTCCACAGCAGACAGACCACCAGGGACTGTGGTCTGATCCATGCTGCTGATAACTTTACTCGGTCTCCTTTGATTCTACTTACCTCTCTCTTCTTCACTGTTTTAAGTCTTATCTTTGGACTAATTCCTTCTTATACATTCTTTTTCTTACTGTGTATGTGCGTGTGCATGTGGGTGTGTGTGTAGTGTGCCTGTGTGCGTGTGTGTTGAGAATTAGAATAATAATCAACTTAGTTTGTATCATCTCAATTTAGAGGAACATTCCAGACTCAGAATATTTCAAAAGTTAAGCATAATATATATCCTTGGAAAACTGCTATCTGACTATGAAACATTTAGAAACATTTAGAACATTTGTTTGAACATTTAGAAAGCTGAAAAATTCGGGGGTGACTGGACACCAACATGGTTCCTCTAGGAAGAAATCAAGCAAGCAGATGTAATTACCGAGTTGGTACTTATTCATGTGGGATGTGTTAGGTGGTATATGATTTGCTCAGTGATGTCACTCACTGGATACTGACTGACACTGTGTGCTCACTATCAAGGCTCAGAGGGCCACATTCCCATCCTTAGTTGGTAGTTGGCATGTTCGCTGCCCATTCTTCATTATCTGCTCTTCTGTGGTCCTTCTGATATCACAGACGACCTGCTGAGGCTCCTTTGTAGCCCCTCTCCCATCTTCCACCCTCCATCTTTGTCTTTAGACAGCCTGCTTTGATCTTTCCAAGTGTCCTTTCTGAGCCTCTGACCATCCGTGTCCTCCCCTTAAGCTCTATATCTCTTAAAATACCATACCACATAATCTCTAGGTTATTTCTTTTTTAGTTTCTCCAGTTGCTCAGTAACCCTCCCCAAGCTCTTCCTCTCTCTCCATCCTCAATGCTTCATCTAAAATAGACACACTGACTTAGATAATAGTCTCAGATTTCGTATCCCAAGATGACACACCCAACATACCAAATATTTCCCTCTTTTATTTCCAGGTTGCTTTTCCTTCAGCAAGTCTCATTCTTTTCCCTTATCTGTTTTTCTAGAACCCTCGAGATGATGAATATTTTTTCTCTTCGTATTCTGGCAATTTCAGGTTATGGCCTCTAACTCAGGGTGAATGCATGTCCTCTGAGGTCATGACCGTTTCTGCTGCTTTCTAATCTATTAGTTTCCTTTAAAATGTCTTTATCTATGTTTTTAAAATGAGGCAATGTATGAAAAAAAATACTATTAAATAGCTACTAGTACAGGTGGTATGCAGGCTTGGTATAAACAGCCAATGGAGTGCAAAGCCAATCAAAGTTGGGAGCAGTGCCATAATACAAAAAAATCATTAAGTAACTGAGAAGTTATTCTGAAAAGATGGTAAAATAGTAGCTGGATGACAAAACTACTCAGTCCAGTATCAGCCTGTTAAAGACTGGGGGCCAGTCTCAAAGAAGTCACTTAATACTGTGGAAGACTTGTTTTTAATGCTATTTTCAGTGGTGTAAAATGTTTAACAACTGACTCTCAAAGAAAATGGAACAGGTAAACAAAAGTCCTGGTTTGTAGAATTTTCTAATTTTCATAATGTAAATGTACACATGATGACTGGCCCCAAGCTAATAGCTTGACAAGACTCAGTGTTGACTTAGGAAGAGATGTACACACTCAATTTTCACCAGCTGGTACAAGCCAGTTACAACACACCTATATCTTCCCCAGTCTCCATTAAATTTATGGTATCCTCCCTCCCACCTTCTTTCCTGCCTTTCTTCCCACCCTTCCTTCCTTCTTTCCCTCCATCCCTATAATATCTACCCAGTTTTCATTAAATATATCTTCCTTTCTCATTAAATAAATTTTAAAGCTTTGTTAACACATAATTTATATACCCTAATAGTCACCAATTGTGCTATTAGAAAATGTGCTGTTTCATTATTTTAGCATATTCCGAGTTGTGAACCATCACAATTTTTGAACACTTCCATCACCCCAAAAAGAAGCTCCCTACCTATTAGTAATCACTAATCATTTCCCACCAGCTTCTTCAGCCATAGGCAACCACTAATCTATTTTCTGTCTCCATAGATTTTCCTATTTTGGATATTTTATGTAAATATAACCATATAATGTATACTCTTTGGTGACTTGATTCTTTCACTTAGTATAATGTTTTAAGGTTCCCCCATGTTGTACTGTGTATCAGTGCTTCATTCTTTTATTTGACAAATAGATACATACGCCCTTGAATGGAGATGGCGTATTTAACAGTTGACAGACATTTGATGACTCAGATTTCATGGTCGCAGAACCTGAGTTGAGCCTACAACCTGAGAGCCAAGGGATGAAGATTGTGGAAGAAAGGAAGAAAGGGCACAGGAGCCACAAGTCAAACCTGTCATTACAGAGTGGGAAGTTAAAACATCCATGAGATAGATCCAAAAAACAGGTGGCTAAAATTCCATAGTTATTCCTCCTTATTACATCCTAGGCTTCTGCCCCTCAGCCAAGTGCTTTTTGTGCTGCACCAGATCACAGCTCTAACTTAGCTTTCGGTCATCCTGGGATGCACTTTGCAGCCCCAAGGTTGGATGTGCAGCCTCTAACACCCAGAAGGGATGATCACTCTCCTATTTGGATGTTCTGCACCATTTCCTAGGGATACCTTTCCTCCCAGAGTGGTGAGGTGCTCTGGCAGAATATGAATGTGACCATGTAGATTTGACTGATGTCCAAGTTAAGTTTTAAGTTTTTAAGTAAGAGAACTTGCCATAAAATTACCCTGAATGACTGTCAGTTTTCTGAAGCCCGCAAAAGCTACTCTGCTCTAAAAAGTTTTAGGGAAGATGTTTGCCAAACTCCGGACATATTTACGCTATCCTCTTCTCAATTCATGGTTAAGACTATTAAGTCAGTACTTTTATCCTCAGTTCCTACTGGGATAGATAAATCTGTTTCATGTATTTGTATTCTAAAATACTCATTTAGGAAATGTGGCAGGTATACATTAGCAATTCGTATTTGGTACTAAAACAGAATACAATTAATAAAAGTCAGATGCCCAGTAAAATGCTGCGAGAACAGAGAAAGCAAAGAATGATTCTAAGAATGATAATCAAGGAAAGTCTTCATAGAAGATGTTATGGTTGAGCTAGACCTTGAAAGGTAAAGAAAAGAATAAGGCATTGCTGATTTACTTGTTATTTTCAATCTGGGGAATAGAATAGGAGAAACTCAATGAGTGCTAAAAAAAAGGAGTGTACTTTCTTTCAATTCTGACACCTTGACTCCAAGTTAATGACCACTTATGAATGAGAATTGAGAAAATGGACTGTATTTTGTCTCTCTTCTGTTCCCATCCCTCTATGTTCTCAAGGAAAAACAGTAAGAAAGTAGTATTTGTCTTAGTTATGAGCTTCATTGGTCCAGGACAATTAAAGGTATATTGTTTTTCTTTTGTAATATTGACAAAGAATGAAGAGCCCAAGGGTCAACCCTAAAAAGAACTTTGTTCACAAATACTGATGGAAGTCTATATAATTAAGTCTGATGGGGAAGGGATTGAAGAGGTACAGTTAAAGAGGAAGAGTTATTTGACAAAGGGAGGTGTGTGGCAGAGGCATAAAGCAACAGGAAATGGGATCCATTTCAGTACCGAAGTCTAGAGGTAGCAAGGCCTTGTGTGAGGATGGCTTGCAGGTATTCTGGAAACCAGGATGAAATAACAGACCAGTTAAGTTTAAATAGAAGACACAAAGACACACATATAGTAAAGGAACGTTAACTCTCAGTGTGTCAGATACTATGATAATCTAGGAACCCAAATCTTGTCCCATTTTTATAGACTCAGCTGAGCTCAGTAGAAGAGAGAAGAGTCTCAGTTACAACTGATGTTGAACGCCAAGTCGATTTTGGTGTGTAAGGGCTATGAGCCAAATTTTAATTTGATTTATGAAAATTAAGAAATATTGCATTTTTTCACTTTGAGTATCATGGGAAAATTCATGACTATCATATTTCAAAATCTGCAATGGTACATTAGAATCCTGTATCTAATTTCCAAGCTATTCTGCTGAAAGCACCTTTAATTTTTATATCCATCTTGTAGTCATTAAGAGCAGCGTCTTTTGAATCAGAAAGACCTACTTTGAATAATGACTACTTTTAAGGTATATAACAAAAGTTACTTAAATTTTTGAATTTCAGGTGCCTCTTCTGGAAGTGGAGATACCTGTCTCATAGTTATTATCATAGGATTAACTGAAAAAAACATTTCTCTAGAACACTTAATTTGAATTCATCCCAAAACTAGTAATTATTATGATTATTTTTATGTATTTTATTTTTGGGATCACAACCCATATGGTCACTGGGCTCTGCCAGAACAGACGTAGGAGTTTGAGGCAATCCCTTGCTTGTCAGAGTCCCTGTTCAGTATCACTTTTCGATCCATAATACTTTAAAATGACAAATCACTCATTCCATGCTCAGAAGGGAAGGAAAGATCTGGTTTATAAGTATAGATAGTTGTGGAGGAAATTAATGAAGTCAACATTTTCTTTTATAGGTCAATTTATATAATTATATATGACATAGCACATACAAACTCATAAATTCTCCTTTAATAGCAGATACCAGAAAAAATATGTGACATGTAAGCTAGAGCTAGGAGAAGGACCAGAGAAAAAACTATTTCATTTTAGAATCAGTTTTTATAATTTCTGGTATGCATTTTTATTTACCTATTTTTAATATAATTTTATTATTTATTTTGCTTACATTGCTATACTAATTTTAGGATATTGATAGCCTATGCCGGTCTGTGTATTTCATCCCACATCCACCTCCAGAGTTCTAGCACTCTTTACCACCACCGTGCTCCCACTTTACTTCCCTCCCCTGTCCCATCCCTTGGTAGCCAGTGCCTTACATCCTGTGAATTTTGTTGGGCTTTGTCCATTGATGTGTTTTGTTTCTGGAATCTATGCCAAAATAGAACAGATGAAGTTGTGCCCTTTGCAACAACTGGATGGAACTGAAGGGGGTCGTATTAAGTGAAATAAACCAGCAAGAAAAAGAGAAGTACAGGATGGTTTCACTCATGTGTGGAATGTAAAGAATCATTTAGAGAGACAACTTCGATAAAGAAAAACGAAATAGATAAGGAAGACCCTTGGAGGGATAGGGAGAATAGATCCTGAAATTGATCAAGAAGTCCAGTAGTTGTGAGAGACAACTCAGGTGACTAGTAATAATTTTATGCATCATCACTAAGCAATTGAATGGGAAAAATCTCAAACAGGCCATCCCAAGATGAAGCAGTCATGTAGGCCATGTCATTTTGGAATTCTTTGAAGAGCACTCTTCATCTTTACTTCTCTCCTTATGATTCTAGAAGGCTGCTCTGCCCTGCCCAGGCATTGCATTGTCAGAGATGGGGTGGAGACTGACTGTAGTGGAGGTAGTATAGCTGCCATCAATTTAAAGGAAAATTCAAAGCCCTATTGAAGCCAAAGATAATTCTTTCTCTGTTAACATTCACTCCCTGTTCTGGAAGAACATTAATTTAGGACTTAGTTGTGTTCCATGCAACTCTTTTGCAAAAGGTAGAGCATTTCTAAAGCAGTGCTCCCCAAACATTAATGTGCATTAAAATTCCCTAGTGTTTTAAAATATGATACACAAAAAATTTGAGGTATACTAAGGTCAATAGATGAAAAGATGACTATCATTGAAAGAATGGATTATTATTCACAGTTTCCAAGAGAAGGGTGCATGCCATGTTATGGGGTGCCACACAGGAAAGCACCAGGGTCAGTCATGAGGCAGAGGGAGAGAGCAAGCTGTGGTCAGGTGCCTTCATTGTGGTTTCTGCACAGAGAAACAGAGAAGGCAGGGTTAAAAGATTTAGGACTGGCTAGTTTGAATAATTTCAGTGGATGGGCACTTGCTTGTTGTCAGCTAACTGTTCCAATAATGGTGTGATCGGCCAGGTCGTGTGTGAGAGTCCCATGAAGAAGGTTGTTGGAGAGTGGACTTGGAATTGGTTTGTAGCTGGAAAGCACACATCAGGGAAAGTGGTTTCCTTTCTCTAGAAATTCTCTTGAGTGAG
This sequence comes from Solenodon paradoxus, assembly GCA_004363575.1. Lineage (NCBI taxonomy): Eukaryota > Metazoa > Chordata > Mammalia > Eulipotyphla > Solenodontidae > Solenodon > Solenodon paradoxus. The sequence goes on along the minus strand of RJWH01000725.1, from coordinate 297,266 downwards.
GAGGTAAAGTCCCTTCAGGGTCAGCAAGTCTGCAGATACCAAATATCAGAATACAGAGAATATAAGACATGGTTACTATACCTGGGGTTCATATTAAAATATAGACTCCTAGGCCCCACCCCCAAGATTCTGATTCATTTGGTTTGGGGTGAGGCTCATTGGTATGAGTTTCTTACCAGTTCACAGGTGACATAGGTGAAGCCTATTGTGAATAATACTTAAAGTAGTACTTTAAGACAAAGAGTGTTGCTAGCATCACAGGAAACACACTCTGAGAAGTCTGCTCTTAAACAGCTGCCTTCTAACTGAGTATAATTGAGGAAAGTGGATCCCTGAACTGCCCCAGATGACCACAGAGCTCAGATTAAGTTATTTGGTCTCTACAGATCTTAGTTACAGTTCTTACATGTGGAAGCATTAAGAACGAACTAAGCATGTTGATGGTCTTAGTATATTTCAAAACTATTGATACTGTCCTCCAAATGTATTAAGGTACCTAAAGGGCAGTACAATGACATCTATTAATAAAATCATTTAACGTGACCCCTAAATGAAGGAGTAGATCAAGAACTGTGGCTGTTCTATTTTTAATTTTATTCAAGTATAACAAACTACAGGTGTATAATTTTGAGTTTTCAAAAAGAAAGGCACTGAAAAAAAAAGAAAAAAAGAAAGGCATAGCCCAGACTAAGAAATAGAACATTTCCCCAGTTCCCCAGAAGACACCCTAACCATGCCTCCCTCCTCATTACTAGAACCCCATCAGTCCTTCTTTCTGTCACCATAGATAAGTTTTACACTTTATAAATTGAATAACAGAGTATGCACTCTTCCGTTTTCTTTGCATGGTTTCTTTTACCCTATATCGTGAGATCCATCCTTATGTTCTCATTGCTGTGTAGTATTCCATTGTGTGACTGTTCCTCACTTTATCCAATCTATTGGTGATGGACATTTGAGTTTTTTTCATTTCAGGGCACTGTTATGGGCATTCGTATACATGGCCTATGCATACTGTTGGATATATATACTTCAGGTCCTCAAATAAAAAGCAAATCCTGGGACCAATGTCAACACTAACTCAACTGTATTAGTCAAGGATCTTCTTACATTGTATTTTGTTTCACTTAAAGTTGCAGTTTCCAAGAACCTATCAATGACATTAAGTGAGGACTTATTGTACTTTGTACTAGAACTTGCGGTAATGAAAATTTTTATTTCGCTAAAATATTTACAGAGTGTCCATGTTAACTTACAAGTTCATCAGCAATAAATGAGAATTCTAATTACTCATGTCCTGTCAATACATAATTCAGCTGTATTTTTCATTCTAACTACTCAAGTGGGGGTGTAGGAGAATTGCACCATGGATAGGTGAAGAATATTTTCAAGGAGAATAGGGTAGATGAATATTTTAAGGTTCACAAATACAAGCATAGTTAGGGAAACTAATTCTATAGAAGAAGATTGATTCCAAGTGGACATTTCAGTAGGTGTTAGAATGTGATAAGCTATAAATGCTGTCTTCCAGGTATGGACAGCCTACAGGTGATGTTTGAAGCAAGAGGTTAAAAATAGGAAAGTGAGGAAGAATGTGAGAGTTGAATTAGATGTTCAGAAACTGCAAACAGAAAATCTATGTATCCATTAAAAACGTAATGATTGAGCATTAACTGTGTACCAGAAGCAGCTTTAACCTAACACTGTGAACATAAAGGTGAATAAATCATATTCCCTCTTCTAGCAGAGACTAGAAATACTGAGGTGACAGAGGCACGGCATATAATGAGACGTGGTGGTGATATGGGCTACAGTGAAGATTCATACAGACTGTGTCCTTCTTTATTCTCAAAGCAAGGAGACTGTATCCATCAGCGTGGTCTGGTAGAACTGGGGAATACTTCACTCGTAGGTGACATTGAATCCAAGTCTTGACAAATTAGTGGTGGTTCATTAAGAAGGTAATGACAAGAGAAGCGTGAGCGATGGTGTGAAGACATAGAAGATGATGGCAATGTGATTGGAGAAAGTCCAGTCGTTTTGCATAGATGCATGGAAGTGGATGAGAGAAGACTGCAGTGGTTATTTCAAAAGCAAATTGGGAAGGGCCTTACAAATATTACTGAGCATAAACTTTATGCTGTGAGCCAGAAGCAACTGTTGAAGGTCTTCAAAGAGGGGCTTACCTTGATCCCTTCGAAGGATATTTTGATAACACAGGCACTGTGATCAGAGGTAGGCAGCAGAGGAAACAAAAAGAAAGCGACAGATGTGACTTCAAATAAAATATGGCTCAGTTCTCCTCTTGCAAGGCAAGAATCCTCATTTATTGGGAACTGGAAAAGTACTTAAGGTGATGATTTTGTTCTGCTAGGGTGGGCCCAGTCCAAAGGTAATTTTTCAAAAGCAGCTGCTCTAAGTGTTAGTTAAATGGTGCCCAGGGATTCGCTGGACACAGGTGTCATGTTCAATCTTATTCATCTATCAATAAAGCAGACTCCAAGTGCCGGTTGGATGGTAACACGGCACCTCTGAGACAGGAATGCTATTAACAGATGCATCTTGCTGCTTCAGTCTGGGTTGTCTGTGGACTCAAAAGTTACCCTCAAGACCTTAGCTTCTAACTTTACTTCTCCATCATTTCAGCTAAGCTTCCTGCCTGGGTAACCCAGACACATATGTCACAAACATTCTACCTATTGTTTATGTCTATAAAATACCATTTTCTGTGCAAGAAATATTTAAATATTTAATCAAGTTTTGAATAATCAATAGATGCAGTTAGTACAGTGCTTTAAAAGGTACAGAAAGTGTGGTAGAGAGAAATGTATTTCTCCCCCAGTCTTTCCCTAGCCATCCATTTTTCCTTTCCAGTGACAAACACTATTATCTGTTTCTTAAGCATGATTTCAAAGACAGTTATACAATCATATACATATGCCCATTTTTAAGCATAAGTAGTAGCACATTATTAAACCTTTTATCTACCATATATACATCTTGAATATAGTTCCCCATCACTCTCCCCATTTTAACTGCTGCATACTATTCCATTGTAAATATACCTAATTTATTTAGGTTATTGTTGCTCGACATTTAAATAGTTCCTAATTTTTTGCTGTATCAAATAATGTTTCAAGGAATATTTCTTTAGGCATATTTATAATATATATTTTTAGAAATAGAACTGCTGGTCACTGGGAATGAATTTTTATAATTTTTGAGAGATTTAACCAAAATATCTACCATAAAAGTTGCCTCAATTATACCTCTTAACCGAAGTCTGCTTTCCCTAGTAATACAATGTATTATAAAATTTTTGCCTTTGTCAATTTTATGCTAAAATTAGATGTTCGAAACTTTACATTTCATTTTTCTTTTTATTAGGGAGGTTGAACATCTTTGCATAGTTTTAAGAGTCATTTGTAATTCTTTCTAAGAAATGAACTCTGGGCATGCTCTGGTGAAGTAGCAATTAGGTCCACCATCTCTGGCCCAGCACACTCCTCATACATACCTGGGAACCAGGTTTGTATCCCAGACTTGGGTGGTGGGAGAGGGAAAAACCAAGATGAACAACTCAATAAAATTAAAAATATTTCTTAAAAAAAAGAAAGAAAGAAAGAAATTAACTCTGATAATATGTCTCAACAATTTGCCCACAGGATTGTTTATCTTTTGCTTACTGCTCTAAAAAAGTTCATTGTATAGTAAGAAAATCATTATTTTATGCATAACATGTAAACATTTTCCTCAGTTTGTTGAGTTTTTATTATTATTTTTTTTTTAATAGTACAATATGTAGAATTTCTTTTAAGTTTTGGGTGTTACTTCGAAAGTTCTGTAAGATTATTTAAAAAGTTTCCAGGACTTCTTTTAATACTATTAGAGTCATTTTAATGGATATTTATTTTGAAATAATTTTAGACTTACAATAGAGTTGTGAAGGCAGTAAAGAGATTTTCCTATAGTCTTTACCCAGCTTTGTATATTGTTAATATTTTGTACAACCATGAAACAATACACAAAACTAAAAAGTTAATATTGGTTCAGTACCACAAATTAAACTACAGACTTTAATAGACTTCCAGAGTTTTCCCACTAATGTTCCTTTTCTGTTGAGGTAACGATAGAGGGTCACACATTTTATTTACCTGCTCTGTGTCCTTAATCTCTGATCCATGACAGCTCCTCCATCTTTCCTTATCTTTTGTGATTTGGATATTTTGAAGACTATTTGTTAAATATTCTCTAAACTGTCCCATCTGTTAAGGTTTGTATGAGGTTCCCTTATTAAGGTTATGGACTTAGGAGAAAAATATCACAGAGTCATATTAGGGGTACCTAATATCAATATGTCTTATAACTAGTAAATTAAATTTCATCACTTGGTTAAAGTGTGTCTGCCAGATTTCTCCACTGTAAAGTTACTATTTTCCCATGTATAATTAATAAGTATTTGGAGGAGATAATTTGAAGCAATGTTCATATCCATGCATGTCTATATGCATAGATATAATTGATAATATATATAATATATAATAGTATAATGTAATAATGTATATACGCTCTATCTATCTATATCGATCTAAAAGAGACAAGTTTATACAGATAACCCAGACTTTAATTCAGGACCAAATTTTAGAATTTCTTTTTTGTTTTATCCAACAATAGAGACTTGTCATTATCTGCACTATATTCATTTATTTAAACCTATACATGTAGTTTCAGTATTACCAACATATACCACTCTGAGAGACAAATACATGATCTTAGAGTATAGTGTTTGAGTTCAGTCCTTTTTGTCTTCAACCTGTACTCAGTCAAAAAATCCCTTTTCATGTAGATCGGTTCCTTTTTTGTCTGTCCCTTTCAGTGTGATTACCTTATTAATTTGCAGTATGTTATGTGTATTTGTTATAGCCTGCATCTTAAGATTGCCTGACCAACCTGATTGAATTTTTTTTGAGAACAATAAAACTCACATTTTTGGTATGTAGGTCTATAGATTTTGACAAATTCTTAGAATTGTATGTCAGTCTGTCTTTTTGTAATTATCTCCTCACTCAGCCTCAAACTCTAACCATCGTTGCTTGGTTTTCCATTCCTATTGCTTTCTCTTTTCAAGAACAGGAGATATATAGAATCAATCAGTAATTTTTCAATTCTTTCTCTTAGAAAAACAAATTTATGATTAATCTATGTAGTTGAGTGGATCAATAGTACATTCTTAAAATATAGTATATAGTTGACATCTAAGAAATGTTAAGGTGCCCAGTTTGATAAATTTTGACTTAAGTGTACACTCACAAAACCGTCACTACAAATCAAAATTAATATATCCATCACTACCAAAAGTTTGTGTCTCCTTTTTAAATCAACTGTTATGTCCTTCCCCACTTCTTTCATTCCTAAGCAACCGCAGATCTGCTTTTTCTATTACTATAAACTTACATTTTTCTAAAATTTCACATTAATTTTAGTGTATAATATTTCTTTTTATAAGCTTTCTTTTACATAGCAAAATTATTTTATGATTCACCCATGGTGTAATTTGTTTCACTAGTTTATCCATTTTCATTGCAGAGTAGTAGTTCATTGTACGAAGTTAACTCAATTTTTTTATATATTTCCATTTTCTCTAGTTAAATATATGTTTGAATTTATGTATTCAAATTTTGATTTCTCCTTAGGGAATTTTGTGATTTCGATTTTATTCTGAACATGCTTACATGTCTGTCATATGTTAAAAAGTCTGTTATCAAATATATGACTTGCAAATATTTTCTCCTAGTCTGTAACTTGATTTCATTCATGCTCTTAAGTGGATCTTTTAAAAAGCAGAAGTTTTCTGTTGAAGTCTAATTTGTTTTTTCATGAATTGTGCTTTTGGAGAGTTCTTTGCCTACTATAAGATCACATAGATTTTCTCTTAGACATTTTATAGTTTTTTGTTTTAAAGTATGACTTTTAAATTAATTTAAAATTTTTTTTTATGGTATAAAGTATAGACTGCAGTTTATTTACTTTTTGATTATGGATAGCCAATTCTTTCAGCGCCATTTGTTGAAAAACAGTTTTTCATCACTGAATTGTTTTTGCACTTTTGTCAATTATCTGTGTAATATTATATGTGTAAACTTATTTTTGGATTCACTGTTCAGTTGGTTTACCTCTTTATCTTAACACCAATACCACACTGTCTTGACTATTGTAATTTTATAGGAATTCTTGATATCAGGTAAAATTAGTCCCCAACTTTAATCATTTTCAAAATCACTGTACCTAATTCTAAATCTTTTGCATTTCCATATGAAGTTCAGAGTCAGTTTTGGGATCTTGAATGTGATCTTATTGAATCTATAGCTTGTTTAGGAAGAATTTGCATATTAATATTGATTGTTCAACCAATAAGTGTACATGTCTCTCATTCATTTTATCTTCTTTATGTTCTCTGAGAAAAGTTTTGAAGGTTTTGTAATCTTTTACATCTTGTCATAATTATTCCTAAATATTTGGTATTTTTGATGCTATTATGAATCATAATTTTGGTTAAATTTCTTTTTTTTAAGGAAAAGTGCAGGCAGGAACAAAGGTGAATAGGCAGACAGTCAGGAAGAGAGAAGAAGAAGAAGCACTTTATTTTTTATTTCCCTTTTAGTTGTTCACACTGGTTGATTTTACCCTGGGCTTGGGACTTGAACCCAGGGATATGTGGCCTGCGTTTTTGGGAGGTGATTGACCTAAATGCTTATCTACTAGGGCATTCCTAAATTTCTATTTCCAATTGTTTTTTGTTGGTATATAGAATACAATTGATTTTTTACATTGATTTTGTTTTCTGCAAACCTGCTAAGTACTTTTATTACCGTAGTGGATTTTTTTTTATGATTCCATTAAATCATCTACATGGAAGATCATGTCATTTGGAAATAAAAACAGCTCTGTGTCTTCCTTTCCAAACTCAGTGTCTTTAATTTTTTGAATCTGCCTTATTGCCCTGTCTAGAATCACTAGTCCAATGTTGTATAGAAATGCTGAGAATGAGTGTCATATTATTGCTCCTTATTTCAAATATGCAATTATTTAGTTTTTTGCCATTGAATTTGCTAAATGTAGTATTTTTGTTAATATATTTTATAATAAAAGTTAATAAATAGAGGAAGTCCCCTTCTATTGCTTGTTTGCTGAATTTTGTCATAAGATCAGGAGTGGATTTTTTTCAAATTCTCTATTGTTTATTGAGATTATTCTGTTTAAAAGTTTCTTTTTATGCAAATGAGAAGGCAATTAAACAGAAAACTACCAACTTAAAATTCAATACCAGGTGAAAGTATGTTTGAAAAATGAGAAAATAAAAATAATTTTGGCTTACAAAAGCTGCAATAATTAATTTCTAGCAGATCTGCATTGTAGAAAAATTAAAGTCCTCCAGGCAAAAGAAAATGCTATTAGATAGATCTGGACCTATACAAAGGAAATGAAAATACAGAAAATCTTTATTACACTGGTAAATGTGTATGGTAGTTTCTTGCTGTTTAAATATGTTTAAATGATGACTATTCAAACAAAAATAAAAACTATATCATATGGGTTATATAAAATACCCCATAAAATACATGGAAATACATGGAAACAAGAGCATAAAGGTTGGAGGGAAGAAATGAAGTATACTATTGGACAGTTCTTCTGCTCTATATAAAATGCTGTGATATTACCTGAAACTAGGCTGTGGTGAGTTAAAATACGTATTTGTGTATATACATATATAAGTATATATATATATATATATATATACTTATATATGTGTATACACACATCTACATAAAGCTTAAGGCAATCACAAAAATAACACAACAAAGTATTATAGCTAATAAGATACTTACTTTTTTAAAATAGATTAATGAGAAGATATTTAACTTATCTGCAACAAGGCAGAAAAAGATGGAAAAGAGAAAACTAGTAGCAAGATAAAAGAGAAAAAAATTCACAACAAGAATATACAATGTCATGGATTCTAAGCTAACTATGTCAGTTATACATTAGGTATAAGTGATCCTGTCCGAGCATCAGCACTGTTCAGTTCTTTTCCTACTTCTCATGATTTTCTTCTTAAACATTTGTTGATCATTGCTCACCTACATACCGATGAGACTCCCCTTCAAATATGCCACCTCAAACCTCTGCAGCTAGCTTTCTTTTCAGCTCTACCTTGTCTTGGAAACTCTAGCATCTTGTTTTCCCAAAATTCTCAGCTTTGTCTCCTCAACTCAGGGAGCATGTTGGGCTTCACAGGGTTCTTCTCTCTGTACTATGTTGTCTTAGGCAGCAAATTTAGACAACCTTAGGGCTCTCCTCACTGTATAAACTGTCTTTTAAGGCTCAGTGTTCTTTTTTTGCCAATATCTGTTCAGCTTATTTTTTTTAATTTGTTTCATTTTTAATTTGTTTCCATTGAAAGAGTAAATCCAAATTTTGTTATTATACCTTGGTCAGAGATAGAAATAAGGTGATTATTTCATAATAATAGTAGTTAATTTAAAAGTTATATTCATACGTATTTTTCTATTTGTATGATTCGAATAACTTGAGGACTAGAAAATGCAATGCAAATAAAAGGGAGAAAGATACCAAAGGGAAGAGATTTATGATTTTATCAAGATGAAATATCAGCACATTAAAAAAAATTCTACTTAAACTGGGTACATTAATTAACGGACACTGATAGTAAATTACTTTGGAAATAGCACACAAAATATTTAGAGGGCATTGAAGTTATTCTAATCAGTCATCTAAACTAGTCATTTGATTAAGTTGAAGTAGGGTGTTAAAATACGTTTTGAGGAAAGTACTGACCCTAGGGTCTTTCACCCATTGAAAAATTTCCAACATACAAAACATGTTTTAAGAAATTATTCATCAAACAGTTATATGTCTACAACCTAGATTCCACAATTAGCATTTTACTAGATTTCTTTTCTTATCTTTTTATCCACATATTCATCTGCTACTCATCTAATAATCCACTTCATCTTCAGATTCATTTCAAAGTCAGTGGATTTTTAAAATTTGAGTATTTATTATGAAGAAATATTTTGGCTGTATGATAAGAGCAATGTTTCTAACATATTGTTCCATCAAAAAAAAGATATCCTGCTAAAGTTTCCAAACTGGGAAGTTCTTCAAAGAAACAAACAAAGGATTCCTAGGTTTCATTTTTGGATATTGTATCTAAATCTGGGGTAGATCCTAATATCTGAATTAACCACATCCACTCCTCCCCATAACTCCCTAAGTGTTTGAGTGATCAGCTAAGGCATTTACTCAGACAGAGCTTTAGAGAGTCAGTTAGAAACAGCAGATGTGGGAAAAGGCCATGATAGGCCTCAATTATAAGAGTCTGGGGAAGAGAGTCAGAGAGAATGATAGTCTAGAAGTGAAATTCAACAAGGGAAGATAAACATGGACAGTGCTGATATTAAACTGGTGTTCTGAAACAGGCCTCACAGACTTATAGTCTGAAAGACTCATTTGAGAGAACTCAAGAAAAAAAATGGAAAGTAGATCTTAAGAAAGAGATTCTGATTTAGATCTCTGGATGAGGGCTTCCATCTGAATTTTTAAGAAATGACAAAGATACTATGGATGCTATAGACATACAGTGTTTAAAAATTTCTCCATAATTAGGAAATTCCATGTATATGGGGGTAGGTGGTCCGGGTTCAAAAATGCTAGCTGAGGCATGAAAGCTTTTAGTATGAACCGAGTCATGTTAGTACGTGAAGGTTCCCAGCTTATGTCTCAACTGCATCTACTGCTGGAATTGACACATATCAGGTTATTTGCTAGGACAAGTCACCAGAAGTTGATTGGCACAAAGGGCTATGTAAACAAGCCAAGTAGAATTGAAAGGAGGGATAGGTCTCAGTTCCAGACAGGGCACTGATCTCATACTTATTCCGACATTGACTACTAGTCTGGAAAACAGTAAAAGGGTCTTTGAGCTAAAACTGAAAGATTTTGACTTTGTTGCTATAGGAGTTTGAAACTAAAATTTCTTTGTTGTTCATAAGACAATGAGATACTAAAAAAGCAGGGAATTTTATAGGAGATTGGTACACTGAAAAATGCAGAGGACAGCAGTCCTTGGCATTATGTATTAGTTGTGATATAGGGTAGAAGATGGGACTCCTCATTGAAAACCAATGGCAATGCCCAGAGGTACCTTTAGGTCTCCGTTGTAAGGTAAAACTTAATGTTATTATCCTGGGGTATCCAGAAATATTTGATGGTTGGAGTGATTTTCAGGGAATGAAATGTCTCCAGTTAGTGGCAATGTTTGGCATGAGTCAGCAAAACAAGATATACAAACGTTTAATTTAAATACCATTTCCTTTTTAAGTGAAGCTAAGAATTTATAAAGAAGGCCCAAAGTTAGAAAGGCCCAGTGAAATTAATGAGGCAGCCTATTAAAGGAGGAAATGAACAGATGCTTTGTAAACTCATGTTTGTCCTAATAAATAGTGCTTGTTTTATCTTCCTCTAATTAAAAGTTACTTTATTAATTTTAACTTAATGGGAAATCAGCACTCAGACTGCAAGCTTCAGAGTTTGCAAATGCCTGCAATGTTCTGTGCTTTTGCTTTGACTTTCCTTTGCTGATTCTTTTTCTCTGGTCATTCTTGAATCCTTCTCAGATACCTTACATATAAGTGTATTTCCTGTTTCCCTCCTTTATACACAAAAAATGAAATTTCAGGCTTAAATCAATGTGGGTATTTGTCCTTCTATTCAGCCCTCTCCTAGCCCAGTTCTTGAAAGCCTACCACGGAGGTGGCTTGTCCATCTGAGCCCAGGGAGAGCTGATATGGAGAATAACATTTTTCTTTCTGACAAAGGCCTGCATCCCTCACTCTGACAAGAAACATAATGGATGACTTTTGAAAAGTGTCTGATGTGCTTTCCTTTCCCTCAGAGATGCTGAACATAGCTTTAGGAATATGGAAGAGCCAAGTAACTCTAGCATGTGGAGCACCCAGATGACTGAATTTGAAACTTAGTAAGTTCAGAACTTGTCTGGAGACAATTTCTGATGTGTGCCTTAGGGCATACACAGGTGGCTGGGAAGAGATTTGTTTCTATGTCATGTTTTAGTCCAACAGGTGATCTCTCTGAGGAAGTTATGAGGGTCATGATAAAGGGGGATGAGGTAAACACCATCTAAAGATATATTTGTGGTTCAGATGAAAGCTTAATGTGGAGAGAATTCATGCAACATCAGAATGTAAATAATTTACTTTACTCATTCATTCGGCAGGGAGAGGGGAGGAAAGATTAATGGGCAGTTTAAAAGAGAGTCCAGTTAAAACCTTTGCTGCCCTAATGTCATGGAAGCAAGAGTCAGTTTAATCTAAACAAAAGGGGCGACTCACCCATTTGGGCCAGGCTGGAAGACCACACAGTGGCTGAGAATTGCCCATCAGTAGGGGCCCGCTCTTCATAGACCATTTGTTTCCATTTGTAGTGAAAAAGGAGATGCTCTTGTGGAGGTTAAGTCATCCAGTTATTTGTTATAAACTTTCAGAAAGGAATGGGTTTGAAACAAGCCTTAAGTGTTTCAGTGACAAATATTTAACGTCGCCTCTGAGATTTATGGCACTTCTGTTCACCCTTTGAAAGCTTTTAGTTCGGTGGCAAAGGTTACTGGGGGCTTGTCCGGCAGAAAGGGCGTTCTTTCTGTTGTTATTTTATCATTTTAGCTCGGGCTGGAGAGTATTCCAAAGTTTCAGTAATGAATAATCACCCTTTCTGCTCACATCATCATTTGTCCTACCACCATGATTGTCCTCTGAGACTAATCTGAGGCATTTAAGAGCTCTTGGCATCTGGTCCGTCAGCGTTTCACACCTCCACAGCTGTGAGGAAGGCAGGAGGGCCGGGAGGCCCCAGCCCAGGTCTGTCCTGCAGCCACAGGCCCAGAGAGCAGGGAGGCCCTGGCTGATGCTTGCCTGCTGCTCACTGCGCTACCCTGCCTGGAGCACCTGTTATGTAGGGATACCTGTACAAGAGTAACCCAAATGATGATGTCTCTTCATTTCGTGACCCACCTCATTTCCTTTTAATATCTAAATGTTAATGGAAAAAAGCCCCCACTGGCTTGGTTACAGGAAGTTAGGCCTCCTGAAATTTCCCCAGCTGTTATTGATGGGATGGTGATTGTGAGGTTATAGGCTCCTCCTCCACCTCCTCTTCCTCCTTTTTCCATTGAAGGAAGATTGCATCATAACATTACATAGGTTTAAGGTGTGCGCCAGGTGTGCGCCATCATGAATTGATGTCTGTATATAACATATTAAGTTCACCACCCCCAATCCAAATATATCATTCACCACATAATTGACCCCTCTCTGCTTCTAGTAACCACACTGCCACCACTGGCCTTGGGATAGGGGTCAGGGGTGGGAGGTAGGGTGAGGGAGAAAAGTTCTCCTCTTAAATATACAAAGATAGGACTGTCATTCTGTTTGAGGCTTTACCGAACAACTGATGATGACTTGCAGTGTATGGATCATCCACGCCAGTTTAGAAGTTTCTTTACAAGGTTCTCTTCGTGTCAACTTGCTCCGTATTGTAAAGACAACAGGCAACAGTTGTTGGGTGCTTATGATGTGCCAGGCATTATTAGAAGCATTTGTGTGTATTACTCCATGAATCTTCACAGCTCTATGAACTATGTGCTATTATTATCCCCAATTTTTAGAAAAGGAAGCTGAGGCATCGAGTGACCCCATGATTGTTCAAGGAACCATAACAGAGTGGGGTCTGAGTCCTCACACATTCTCTACTCTTCCCCTGTCCACTGGGAAGCTCTATGCCATTCCATGCCTTCACTTTCAGACTCCACTGCTGCAAGGCTCTTAAAGAGCCAAAGAAGTTCCCCTGTAGGTCAGTCTATAGTCCATCCACCAAGTATTCCTTTCCTCTCCAGGACTGATTACTGTTAAAAGATGAGTGACAGCTCATTTTCTTTGGAAGAAACATACAGAAGGGGGCTGTGCCCTTTGGTCTCCCCCAAGGTTGTCAAGGAATGATATAAGTACATCTCCCAAGATCTGGGATATTCGATCAGGTGACATACACCAGTCACTTCTATCTCCCTTGGTAAAGGAAAGAGCAGAGATCTGGGTTGAATGTTGCTCTGTTGCCTTCTCCTGGACACATTTCAACAGTGAAGTCAGCAAGAATCCTATGACATTGCAAGAACTAGCAGACACAGCATGTAGAGAGATGTCTATATTTCTAGGTAGGAAACTTTTTTCAATTGTTCTGAATAAGGAAAATAGAAACACTGTTAGAAAGAACACAAATCAAAGTGTCTGCATTATAAAATACAAAATCGCTGTAGATGATTTCCATAGGAAAGGTATTACAAAGGCAGAACTGCTGAAAGAGAACCTCCGTTTATCTTACCAAACATATCATATAATTACAGACAAAGCATGCATAGTATGGTGAATTCATAGCACTTGGGTTTCATACAGCATCACTGGGATTATGTGAGAGTGTGTATGAGTGAGTAATTTGAGAGTATACGCGAGTATGTGAGTGTGTCTGAGAAGCTGGATGTGTGAGTGGGAATAATAAGTATATGTGAGTGTGTGTGAATGTGGACAGTACGTGAGTGCACAAATGAATGTGTGTGTCTGTGTACATTTGTGTGAGGCATGCGATATACTTGCTTTGTGCTTGCTAACGACAAAGTTCTGTACATGTGGCAATGCTGCCAATTTTCAGGTGGCATAAAATTCTCCTATTTTTTTTGTAAAACCAGGTATTAGATTTTATTTAACTGAAAAGGAGACGATTAAGACAATCTGTAGAAGTTTTCATGTCGAAAAACTTTAGATCTTGATACATTTTTTCAAGGTTAGGCAAAAAGATTTTAGACGCCATTAGGTGTGGAAGAGCCCATACACACAGTATGAGAAATTACTCTTATTTAAATTAGCATATTAATACCTTATATTTTATAGAAAATATGATTTTACATTGTAAAAAATAATGTATAATGTAACAGTAATGCATTATAGTGCTATATAATGTTAAATAATACGTACTACCATATTAAAAATATTCAAGTTAATACAGGTTGTGGCAATCCCCTCCTTCCCTTCAAGAATAGCCTATTATTCCTACTGAGTGGCATGCTGCTATCATTACTTGAGTTCTTTACTTGTTTTTATACTTGACAATTGGTTAGACATATTCACATTTGCTTTGCTCAGAATCTTTTAGATATTATTGCATGGTCTTCTGGCACTGAATCTTACTGTGGTGAAATCTGAGGCCAGCCTGACTATCTTTTGCTCTGAACTATTATTTTTTCCTTAGTAAGGTTGAAGATTCTGATTTAAAAGTTTTATTAGCATGTTATTAGTTTACAGCACTATGTGAGTATCACCTGACCCCCGTGCCCTGTAGCTATTCTCCCTCCCCCTCTCTGGTAAACATTGGTTTAATTTCAGAGTTTAAGTATTTTTGTTGTGTTCTATTATTTCATTTTCTCCTTTTCTACTTTTTAAATATTTTTTTTTTGCATTGCTGTATGCATTTCATTTTGTTTCTTTACATTCAAAATAAGAAAACCATAAGGCATTTTTCTTTTTCTGACTGATTTCACTTCACATAATCACCTCAAGCTCTATCCAAGATGTCACAAAAGACAAGATATTTTTTGATCTTTAAAGTTAAGTGTGGTATTCTCCCCCTTATTTGAAGTTTCTCTCTCTATGATTTCAGCTGCCTGTAGTTAACTATGGTTGGAAAAAATTACACACAGCAAGTTATTTTTCAGGAGGAACAACCCTAAACAAACAAATAGATAAAAGTGCTTCTTCCTCCTCTTCCTTCCTTAGAAAAAATGCTTCTTCCTTCTTTCCTTTCCTTCCTCTTTAAAAAAAAAAAAGTATTTTGAGAGAGAGAAGACCAGATTTACAAAAGTGTTACTACCGTGTACTGTCATAATTATTCTATTTTATTATTAGTGGTATTAATCTCTTACTGTGACTAATTTAGAAACTAAGCTTTATCATATGTACGTGTGTAAAAAAAAAAAATACTATTCATTGTTACAGGCATCCACTGGAGGTCAGAGAACAGATCCCCCATGGATAAGGGGAGCACTATTATAATTTAACAGACTGTGTCATGATGCCAATACTTTTCTATCAGTTACTCTCCCTATATGTTGTGTGCATTCAATTTGTGCATTCAGTCTTTCTTTTCAGGGAACATTTTTCCATATATCTTTACATACATCCTCTTTTTCACTTTTTGAGTTTTTAACTGTAGAAACACCAGTTAGCTTTATGTTGAATCTTCTTTGTCTTCTATATCATTTATCTACTCTATAATTGTTCTAACTTCTTTGTCTTTTCCATTCATTAAGCATACCTCAAGTACAACCTCTATGTCATTAAACATATTTAACTTCATCATATTTCTTACTCTTTCTAAAATGTTGTTAGACTCAAAATAGTATTGTTACAGTCTTCAACTTGTTTTCTTTATCCTCCGTTTTACCTCAACCGTTTGTTTAATCAGCTTGTGTCTCAATTATATTTTTATTGAGTTTGTTTTCTATAGGTCAGTATACTTGGTCGCTTGGGTTATGTTTTTGTCTCTAGACTAATAATTTGTCTACTTTTTCTGTTCTGTTTTTATTATTGTTGATCTCCTCTCTATTCACTCCATCTCTCATTTTATCTCCTGGGCAAAGGTTGATACAGATTAACATGTCCTTACCTTTGACCTTGTTCAGATTTGATGAAGGATAAATTTGCTTTTCTGCTTCTTTACTATTTGAGGGTTGTATTTGTTTTCATTCATTCTCTTGTGGTCTGCTTGCTTGAACATTAGTGGAAAGGAGAAATCAGTTGGGGAGAAGTTTAACTTACTAGAATATTTGAACGTTCTCCTGTCTCCTGAAATTGTAACAAATGACCTGTATAAGGCATTGTCCACCCAGTGAGTTTGGGCTTTTCATTCTGTCTCAGACAGTGTCTAAGAAGATAACAGACTCTAATAACCCTTTTTGTTTCCATTGAGGGCCACAACTTATAAATGTACAGTATAACAATCAGTGTGAAAACTCATTAAATATGTTCTACTTTATTAAATCCTCATAACAACTCATTCAAGGAGGTATAATTACACTGCCAAAATTTTTGTTCCACAACTTTATCTGTGTTTCATTTAAATTCTTTTGTTTTCAAAATTCTTCTTTTTATTGAAGTATAGTTGACTTACAATATCATGTAAGTTCCAGGTATACAACAGAATGGTTCAATATTTGTATATATTGCAAAATAATCACCAAAACCAAGTTAGCATTCATCACCACACAGTTACAAAAATTATTTTTCTTATGATAAGGACTATTAAGATCTACTCTCTTAGCAATTTTCAAGTATGTATCATATTTTTATTAAATTTAGTTACTGTGCTGCGCTTAAGACGCTCAGAACTAATTTATTTACATTGCCAGCTTTTTAGATGAGGAAACTGAGGTTCAAATGAGGTTTATCCTACTACCCTCCATTGATCTACTTCTGTTATCCTGCTACAATATTTAAATTACTCTTCTTATTTAAATCAATATATTAATATATTACATTTTATAGGAAATGTAATTATAAAATATGATATAACAATGCATTACTGTATTATGTATAATGCTATCTAGCATATGCACTACTGTATTAGAAATATTCATAAATATTGACACATGGCTATGTCAATCCCTTCTTCCTATTAGATTGTTTTGTTGATTTTTGTGATTTTAATATGGAATGTACTCTAGAATGATCTATTTGTTGAAAACTTGTCGTTTTTATCAAAATCCTATTTGCATGTAGGATAATTTGAGAATCACTTTATTTTCAATGCCAAGTATTCTGATTAAGACCCACAGTATACTTCTCTGTTCGATTGACCTCATATATATTATACACAAATGTTGAAATTTCTAAGTATTTTATACTGTTTCTTTGGTGAATATTACTATGTTAACCTTTTCCTTATTATATATGTTTGATTCCTGATGTAGAGAAACACTATAAATGAATACAGTCTCTCTTATTCTAATTAATTATTCATTTCTCTTGAGCATTTGGGGAGGTGGGACATGGATGTAATCTTACTGTTTCTAAGAATTTCGTCTTTCTCTTCAACATACACAATTCTTACTCGACTTTCAGGCTTTGATTGCATTGGTTAGATTTCCAGAGAACTGTTAAATTGTCCGTGGGTCAGCTGTCATTCCAAACTCAGGGGCTTACAGTAGCCAAGGTCTGCATGCTCAACTCTGAGGTGCTCTGCAGTCAGCCAAGGCCTGGTTGCTCCAAGCTAGGCTTAACTGATGAGGCTCCAGGCTGTAGGTTGGATCCAGGTGCTGAATTTCATTTACTTTTGATTTATTTTGTGTTTATATTCAGGAGTGTGCCTCTCCACTTTTCAATGTAAATACTAATATTTAAGCCAACATGAGTCTTTTTTTATTTGGAGCACAAAGCACCTGGGTTGATTTGTGCCAGGAGATGCACCACAAAACCCATGTGAACACTGCCCATACATCCTAGGTAGATCTCCAGAAATCATTCTTTGTTACTCCATCATCATTCTTCAGTTTCTCTTTAACATAATCACTACTGCCTTTCTCTGCTCTGAGGGCAATATCCTTGAGCCCAGTGTTACATTTTAGTGTGCGTTCAAATCATCTAGAAAATGTTAAAATGCAGCAGGTCCAGGTATGCCCTCGTGGAGCAATGGTTAGGGAAATTGCCTCCTAAGGAAAAAGACACATATACTGGGGTTCAAGTTCCAGGCCCAGGGGGAAGCAACCAGTGTGAACAATTTAATAAAAAGAAAATTAGAGATACCTCTTCCTCCCTCTGTCTTTTTGCCTGCCTGCTTACTTCATTCCTGCCTCCACCTTTCCTTTAAAAAAATTAAAAAAAAAAAAAAAAAATGCAGCATGTTCAGCGTGGGACCTGAGATTTTTCTATTTATCACAAAGTGCCAGTTTATACTGATCTACAGACCCCACTCTGAGTAACAAGCTTTAGACCATAATATTAGAATTTTTGCTGTGCTTTAAAAAAAAATAATTTTACATTGTTAATGGCAGTGTGTAGGGGACATGAGAGATTGTCAGAAAATACCGGGTTAAGCTGAAATTCTGTCACTGTTTCTGCTGCTTACTAGTTGTGTGTTCTCAGTTTTAATGTTCATGTGCTGGGAGGTTGGGAAAATCAAATGTCAAAATGGACGTGAATATCCTGTGCATCTAAATGAAAGGTATCATTCTTTTTATAATTAATAAGAATGTTGATTAATATTTTCCAAGTAATTTATTGTCTTCTAAACAATAGCATAAGTAAGTAGCTAGAAAGTTAGGACTAAGAGAGATAATTTACATAGTATGCATCTCCCTGTGTCTGGAATAGGTATTGTAGTAAATGTTAGCTACTACCATCTTTATTCAGTTTGACTTTATTTAGTAAGACTCGGTATGGGTAAAACTGTGCTTTCCAAATGGGTCTTCGAAGAGATTTGTCATTACTCTATCCTCTGTAGTTCTCATTCGATGTTATGTGCTATGTGTGGTGTTGTTTTGTTTCTTTTTAAAAAATTTTTTTATTTAGTTGTTCAAACTGGTTGTTTCCCCTTAAAGCCAGGACTTGAACCCAGGGGAATGGGTGTTGCATTCTTTTGCACATGAGTGATTGAACCTCTGCTCCACCGGGGTGTGCCTGCTGTTTTCTTAACGATTGAAAAAATGTATCAAAATAGGCAAATACAGGATAAAAGTCTGACATCAACCCGAAAATGTTCATGTTCACATTAGTTAGTATAAACTGCAAGGAACAAAACCTCCACATTCAATTTTTCAAGCAATGGGGAACATTTATTTTATCATTTAACAAGAAGAGCTGAGATCAGGTGACATTAAGCTTGGTTAATCTGTGACTGAGCAGAGTTCCTGTTTTCATTGTGTTGGTGTTAAGGCCCCTCTCAGGATCTCACAATGGTCTAGCAGTTGCAAGTATCACACAGAGACAAGGTAATGTCTGAGAGAGGAGGAGACACCTTTCCTCTTTCAAATGGAGGAAATCATTTCCAGAATTCCCCAGGAAGACTTGCTCTTCTTTCTCATTGGCCAGTACTGGATCACATGCCCCTTTCTAAGATATCCCACTGGCAGAGAGAATGGGTCTGACTTGTTCACTCAGGAATGATCTCTACATCTTGTGGGGAGGGATGGATCCGAAGACAATCAGAGGGAGCATACAAGAAGGAGGGATGGACTTTTGAGCACTAACAGCGTAGAGAGGGCTCTAAATACAAAGGGAGAGACAGTGGGGGATTCCTTTGCCTTTTCCATCTGGAATAGGAATCCTTTTGTGTTGCCGCCATTCAAGTATTGTTTTCAACTTCTGTTTAAATGGTTAGTGACATGGAGCTTAATTATTTTGAGGACCTTCGGCCTCTCCTCCCCCTTTTGGTGTTCACCCACATACCCAGCATCAATTAAAGAAGGCTTTTGCATCAGGGGCACCAAGAAAAGAGGTGCCACATTAGCTTCTGGGGTGGGAATGACCTGGAGGCTTGTGCTGGGGATTTGCTGGGAGTGAGCACCTTCTCAAGGCCGCTGTTCTTTCCTTTCTCTGTGTGTCCTCATCTGACCCCTATGATTCAAAATCATATTGAATATGCTGACCTTCCTTTCACACTGCTTCCCTGATGTTTATCACAATCCTCTTATGACTGTCATGCCAATAGATCACCTTAAGTTTGTTGAAAATAAGCTACTTTAAAAGACTACCTTGTTTCTACTCTTCCTTCTTACTACCACCAGCAAGTGCCCCCAACACCGATAACCGGCAAGTGCCACTGCCCCCAATTCCTTCAGATGAATAGGAAAACTTCAGGGTCTTGCAAGATCAGATTTAAGAGCAGTGAAGAATAAAACCCATTTTGAAGAATAAAACCCATTTACTCTGAATTCTGTAAAGCAAATGATGCGCCCCCCGCCCCCTGCCCATAGACACTCACACTCCGATATATATATATATATATATATATATATATATATATGTCTAGAGAGATTTAAGTCTCAACCCTCTACTTGCTTCCAGAGTAGTTCACCTTTGTTCATGACATTGGAAAATTTGCACAATATTTATTTTCTGCTCTAACAGCCTTCTTGTAAGCTTCAGAGGTAGTCGATTATCTTTTCTAAGAGGGAGGAGAAATAACACTGGTATTAACCTCACTGCCCTGCAATCTAACCTTTGAAAGTAGACATTATTCAAAAGGGCAGCAATTAAAAAGTCAGCCTTCCAATAAAGGTAAATTTTCTCATAATCATGTCCACCATTAAAAAAAAAGTTGCGAGGAAATTTTATTATTTTAAGAAACTAAATATGCTAAATATGTTGTGTTTTTATGATTTTGAGTCCATCTTGACTTTGTTTTTTTGCACCATTGACTTTTCCATAAAGACCATGGTCCCATAAAGATCCTGAGAGGAGGGGTGTCTCTGTGCTTTGCACAGTAACCTTGGCTGGCTGAGCTTTATGGAAATGAGGAGAAATTATCAATGCATGTAACTCTCCTGTTCTTGACTGGTACATTGGGAAGGCAAAAGCTCCTCTCTGCTCCTTGCTGCCTGTCTGGTCATCCAGGAAGTTCTGGAAGGTCTCCAAAGAGCATTTCAGGCACAAAAAAAGCTAAAGGGTACATACATTTCTCAGTGTGGATTATGTTTCAAGCTTGTAAGCAGAAGCTTCTCCAACTTCCTGATGACAACAAAGGCCAGGTGAAATGGTTTAATGGGATAATGGCTTATCTTTCCAACAGACTCTAAATCAGACCTTATACCCCAAATTCAGGGTACATCCAAATTCCCCAGGAAACTTACCAACAGGAGAGACTTATGCTTGGGTACTTTGATTCAGTAGGTTTTCAAGGAGCTCTGAATCTGCATTTTTAATTCAGAAAAAAGGTAAATCTGAGACAGTGCTGAGTAGAGTCCACTTTGAGAAAATCATTCTGTCATAGGTTTTCACACCAGCTTCAGGAACTGGAATCCTTACTAATTATGACCCCTTTATGCAAGGTCTTTGCATAGGTGAGCATCAATCCACACCAGCTTTGCAAGTTTGGTGGTCCAGTGTACAAATGCAGAGATTGAGGTTTTCTGAGATTAGTTCATTTGCTACTTCTTGTCCAAGTTTAAATGCCTTCATTTACTATTAAGACCACCTCAGCCCTCGACAAGATTTTCCAATCTCCCCTGAGCCACTCAGTTTCCAGTGTAACCCCCTCTCTGTCTAAGTGACTATCCAATGAAATTGTAGACTTGAAAGCAAGGGTTTTGTCCTTTTCATCTTTGTATCCCCAATGCATTTCTTAAGTCATTTTCCCAGAATTGTTCTCCAGTCATTTTTTGTTGTAGACAAAGATTACCCGGCATAGCAGAACCTGCAATTCCTGTTCTGCATTTATTTTCTAGGTCTTGGGGGCTTAGGTCTTGACTGAATTTTTTGGAAGAGCCAAATGACGACCTTGCTGGGAGAAGAACTGCCTCTAAACCCTATTTCCATTTCTCATTTACTTATTGGTGCCAAGAAAATATTCATTGTAGCCTTGTTTGTAATTGTGAAAAGCTGGGAACAATTTAAAAGTCCATCATCAGGGCATGGACAGTTATATTGCAGCAAAGTCCTATAATGGAATACTATACAGGCATTCAAAGGCCTGAGCTACTGCTGTATGAACGAATCTGGATGAATTCACAAACATAATGTTAAACAAAAGACAAGCTGAGAAAGATACGTGCACTGTGATACCCTGTCCAGAAAGTTAAGAAACATAAAAAGCAATATTATATATTGCTTATGGGAAAATGCATGTTTAATACAATTATAGAGCAACATGTACAAAACAGGGCTGAGGGCGAATGCATTCAGTTCCCGGGGTTGCTGTAATAAAGTATTTAAAACTGGGTGACTTACGTTTCTCTTGTTCTGCTTGGATCTTTGTGTGGTCTTCTCTTTGCATGTGCTCTGGTGTGCCTGTCCAGATTTCTCCTCTCATAAAGGCACCAGTCATATTGGATTTGGATTTACCCAGAACCACTCTTTGTTAAGTCTCTGGTACTTTAAATGGACATAGAAGAATGACCCTTTTTCTGGGAGAGATGGCAGCCCTAAGACTTGTCACCTGTGACAATGCTGCTGTCTGAGTCATCTTATCCTGCTCTCTCTATAGCATTTGGTCTTATGACTCAGTTGCATACAGAAGAGGCTTTTGTTATTTATCCTTCAGAAAATGAATTACATTTAAAATAGATCTCATTTTAGATCCATAGGCTGTAATGCTATCAACCTGCTTGATAGAAATAGCTTGCTGCTCTCTTGGTTCGTTGGAGTCTTAACAGCAGGATTTCATGTTTCACAAATGATTATATCCTGCATGGATATCTGACATGCTTTCCATCACTGTTTTACTCGATTAAAAATGTTGTATTCCACAAAGAAACTGCTTTAGGATATAGAAGTCTCTGAGAGGCAGAGTTTTCAGGAAAGATGTCATTGCAAAATGAAATTCAGAATCCTAGAGATGGCACCAAGCTGGGAAATTTACATACTATCAGGAAGCAGGACTAGCTGTCTGGAATAATTGAAAACTGCAGTAATAACGTGAGTTGTCCTAGGGAGTAATATTAGGAAATGCAATAAACATTTTCTAGATCCAAGAGCTTTTATTTTCTGTTTACTACTTAGATATACTGGCAACATCAGAACAAAATATCCTTCTTGATAAGCTTTTATCCCCCCGATGCTAATTATCATGCCCATCTATGCCCCATAGAATAATCATTTAGAGGTCATATTGGGTTTGTTTTGGTTTTGGTTTTGTTTCTTTTAGGAAGGAAGCAGGAAGGGATGAAGGCAAGTAGGGAGACAGGAAGGAAGGAAGAGAGAGGAGGAAGAAACATTTATTTCATTAGTTTTCCCTGTTGGTTGTTTCCCCAGGCCCCCAGGTCACAAACTCAGGTCCTTGGGCTTTACATGGACCACAACAGAGACACAGACTTAAAGCCTGAGCCACCAGAGTGCAAGCCCATATTGGTTTCATTCAATGGGGGCAGAAACTGAGGCTCAGAAAGATAAATTGCTTTCCTAAATGGAACACATGCTATATGAAGTGGAAGTTTGAATATAAACTCAGCAGGATGAGTCTGGAGCCCTCATATTTAGCTCTTTATTTCTCTATAGAGAAAGAATTTTAATTTCTGCTTTCAAGGAGGTTCACATCTAATTGGAAGCCTGTATGTAATACGTGTACCCATAGCTTTTCCATAAACTGTTAAGTACAAAAGAAGCTTGAGAGTTTAGAAAAGCAAGGAATTGCTCCTGGGAGTAGGGGTGGGTATGCTGTCATGAAGGCTCACCGGCAATCTTTAGAGCTAAAAGATTAGTGGGATTGTGACTGACTGAGGTAGGAGTGAAGGTTATTAAGATGGAAGGAACAGTAAGGGCAAAAGCAAAGTCAGGACGGAGGCAAAGTCTAAGGAGTGATGGGCAGAACTGTTTGCCTGATGTGTGAGTGTGTCTGACCAGAGAATGGAGGTCTCTGAATGTCAGAATGATGAGATTCTCCCCATGCATTCTGGAACTAATATAATACCAGGAGCAGTGCTGGGTAGAGTTGACTATCCTGAGAAAGCCAATTCATCTTCTTCCATTCAGGGAACTCAGATTATATTAATAAGAAATAATAATAATAATAATGAGACATTTCTCCTTTCATCATAAAATCAGTAACAAAGTCTTGCTCTCTACTCTAATACAGTGACTTTTGACCCTTTCTATAAGAATTAGCCAGACAGATGATAAACTCCTGAATTTTGATGACACTTCACATCAATTAAATCAGTATCACTAGGGGTGAGAAACAAGCATCAACTGTTTTTGCTTGTTTACTTTTTAAACCTTTGTAGATGAATCCAATATGTAATTGAGGCTGAATACTATTCCAAGAGTGGGTCCTTTACTTGTTAAATCAACTAATTAATTAATTCCTGTGACAGGCAGGATGACAAAACTACAATGATAGTTGTGTTGGTAAGAGAAAATGGAATGTCAGGAAGAAGAGCTGGTTTGGGAAAAGCAGAGGAGAAATATTTGTGGCTAAATATATTGAACCTAGCAAATCCACATGGAGATTGGTTGCTTCTTGAACATGGGGTTTCTTTGTCATTGTAGAGCTATTTCTTGAAAACAGTAGATGCATAATAAATTTTGGAAACTGGACATCCTGCAGGCACCTGAAACTAGGGCTTTAAAAGCTTTTGAAGGAAATCAATACAGCTATGAATGAGATATTTTGCTTATCTGGCAATAACTTAAGTCATTTGAACAGGAGAGAAAAGTGTTGCTAATCTAATATTGGGAAATGTTGATGTGAAGGGGAAAGAGAAGGATAAAAACTAGGGGAGGGAATTGCAGAAGGAGAACTAAACAGTATAACGATAAGATGATAGAAAAGGAGTTTGCAGACTCCGCTGTGTGAAATGTTGCTGAAATATTTTTAAAAAGATGGGAAGTAAGGAGAAAAAAGTCTGAAGGTTTCAGTGCATATGCTATAAAAGGAAGCGTTATTTTAAAAATTACATGAAAGTATTGTTCCTTGTGGAAAAAATTACATAAACAAAGCAAATGATACTCAATGCCACCCATCCCAATATTAAGATAAACACTTAATATTTATGTCTTTTCCAAATATAAGTTTTTGCAAACAAAAATGAAACAACAGTTACATAGTAGTATTAGCCTCCCTTTTTTCATAAAACAATTTATCATTAATATTTTTTCATATCAATGAATATATGCAAATAGTCATTTAAATTGGCTGTGTTAGTCTTATTGTAATAGCATTACCATAGCTTTTTAATTACTTCTGTCTGAACAGTAGACCTTCCTCGATGATGAGCTGGGTGGTGCCTTTTCATGTCTAAGGGAATTAAACACAGGGCTCATTGTGACTGACAGTTCACTGACACTATCCTGGGGTCTCAAGAGAAGAGCGTCAATTAATTGGCAATAGGAGAAGCTAAACTGGAAAAAGTCAAAGGATTTATATATGATAGGATAGAGGAAGTCTGAAGTACATACAATTTCTTAAAAGTGGCTTAGGGAAAAGCATTTCCAAGGAGAAATAGTTAGAATACTTTGACACTAAGAAATAACAAAGCCAGGGAGATTTATGCTGTTTTTAACAGAAGGAGATGAATTGAAGATATTGGGACTGAAGGTAGGACAACTCTGAAAGCAAATTCCCAAAAGAAGTTAACACCTTTGCCAATGAGGAACAGTCCTTCTTCAAAAGATGAAAAGGAAAATAAAATTCACAGAGTGGAGAGGAAGGAAGTTATAGGAACTTAATTTGTGAGATCTCTATCTTTTTAGGAGAGGAAGAACAGCATGACTATTGAAAAAGGAGAGAAGTGGTTGGATTTGGGGTTTAGGAGACATAAAAGCAGCTCACCATAGTGAGCATAATTTGGAATAGAGAATTACTAAGAGCAAGATTAACCTTGACATGTTCCTCTTATACCACTGAACAAAGATAGCATAAAATATGATTCCTGTCTTTAAGAAGGTTATAATTTAGTAGGAGAAAAAAGAAATGCATGCATGAAAAAATAAGGAACCACTCAGGAAACAAACTACATACCATTTTATGGTCTGGGCAAAGTCTATTAGAATTCAAGTCAAGGACTTGCGTTAGTTATATTAGCTGAAAGTTTTCACCAAGATGGGAAGACTTTGGTGGCTGTTGAGTAGGAATCAGGTAATGTCAGTAAAGTTAGACAGATGTTCCCAGCAGGAGCATTGACTTTCATCCTCAGTGATTTGGTTGGGTTTCTTTCAGGTCTTATCTATCCCAAGGATGAATGCTGATAGTCACATGTGACAAAGTTCATTTCTTTCTGTGATAAGCCTTTGAGAGTCCAGAGTCATCTTAGTATCCTTGGTTGAATTTTTAGTGCTGTCTAATGACTCTTGAATGTGAGTTACCAGGCCTAGGCTCCTATTCCTTTATTCCCACAAGAATGGATGAAATTTCAACTGTTTCAGAAAAGGGGACAACAGGAGGCTGTCACTGTATGTGGGCTGTTGGCTAACAGTGCTCATTTCCCGAAACAATGAAACAACCGAAAAGAAATCCCTGGGCTGCCTGAAGATGCCCCCGTGTGACAGGACTCCTTGTGGCATTCATGAATACCGAATGAGAGCAAAGAGGTAATTTAACTTAATGAGCTGAAAAGGCTTTGCAAGAGTCCTTGAGTACCTCCCAGCCTATGCATTACCTTAACAGCCTACTAAATGTGGAGGAGATTTGAAGCTTTTTCTCTCTTTTCTTGACTTTTAACTCATTACTAATTCTGTTTCCATAGAAGGATCTTAAGATAGATCTTGTCCTAATACTGCCAGACTAATTTTCTTTAATTGCAACTTTTATTGCATTGTTTTCCTGCTTAAAAACCTTCAACAGTTCCCTCTTTCCCACTATAAACTCTTCTTGATTTACAAAATTAGCAGAATCTCCCTGGTTTTGCTTCCCATGCCAACTGCATTCCTGTCAAAGCACTAAAACGTACCCAGTCCCTTTAACAAGCCGCACTAAATGGGATGTCAGTTTAACAACAAGCCACCCCTGGGAGCATATGCAGGGCACGTACAGTTAGTTATTATTTTGTCATATTTTCACAAGGGACAGCCTGGTAACTTGGTCAAATTTTACCTCAGTAGTAGAACCACGGTTATGTGTAAAACTCTTACTTGTCCAAGGATTTTGATTATCTATCTACCTCCTTGCCTCTCAGTTGCAATTTTCCCCAATCAATGAAACGCTGATTATGGGTAGCTAGTAAAGCCTCTGTTTTCCGTAGGACGTTGGATCAGGCTTTGCAAAAACTAAACAGCTTGTGTTTTGTCAACATCAATTCCCAGTTTAGATTAGAATCATTAGTGGCAGAGCAAGTGCTATTTGGCTGAGCAGTGATAATTAAAGCAGCAAACAGGGACCTGTATAATTCTGTCCATGTTTTGCATGGATAATGAAATGAAGATATGTCACAAGGACTTTTGAAATGATGGAGACTTGAGCTCAATTGTGCGTCCTACCCTACACTCAGAAACCAGGTTAAATTGGACACAAAAATCAGGAAACTGCCTTAACAGCATCAGAAATGAGAAAAGGGTTCTATTAGCATGTTAAGAAGTTTTAAGAATTTCTGGGACAATACTCAGAGGAAGTGACAAAGGATAAAGTTGTAATTTCCCTTGTTTAGAAAATGTGGGTGTTGGCAGTGGTGAATAGAGAGTGGTTTACCAGCTCTCCAGAGAAATAAAGCTCTAGTTTGTCATGTGGTAGAGACACTCCTGCCACGGCCAATTTCAACCTACCAAAGCAGAACTGGAGAGAAATATACACATTTGACTTTTGCAGTCCTGCCCAAGTCAGCTCCATCACACCACAAAGTATCACGGGAAGTCAATGTAAGTGGTGGCCTGGAGTAGCATCTAAACTAGCTAAAAGGGTGTGACAGTGTGTGTCAGGAATAGGAGGCCGTGATAAAATGGAGATCAGCTCCTTGGATTCCATTAACTGCCAGTATCCACAGTTTCTAGGGGCATCCTTAGTGGAAGCACAAAGCAAGTCAGCTAGAGGACTAGAGAAAAAAGCTCATCTCAGTGGCTCTCTCTTTGCAAGGTGGACACTTTGGCCTCTGTAAAAGGGGAACATAGAAAAATCAGGTAGAAGAAAAACGATTTAGAAAGTTGTTCTTGTATGGAAATTCTCAAAAAAAATAGAAAGCATATAGTGCAAGGATGGAGACATGATCAGACGTATAGGCTGTCAGGTTAAGACTGCAAATGTGTTAAGAATTCTGACTGGAATTCTCAGATTGAACAATGAAGCAAATTTTAGCTATACATAGTTTATAAGAGAAATAACTCAACAGAATGACACAGAAAAGTTTAAAATAATGAGATGGGAAAACAGCATCTTTGAAAAATGAAAAAATCCAGAGTTTAATATGTTATTACACAAAATGGAATATAAGACTAAAAGCTTTAGTGGCATAAATGGGATAATTAATATTAATGAAAAATTCAAAATGAGAAAAAAATAAGTCATGAAACTTTATGTACCCAAATATATAATATTAAGGTATATAAAGTGTAAATCTTTGAAAAATGAGGAATGCCTGAAAGGTTTTCAGCACTGTCAAATTCCTTCTCATCCATCCAATGCTTTTCCTTTCTTCTTCTTGTACTCCGAATGTCAGTACTACTAAACTTCTTTCATTTCCTTGAAACTGCCCTTATTCTATAATTTTGGAACCATAATTAGTACTGACGTTTGGAGCATGAGAAGAGGAAATGAAAGGGGTTGGATCACTCTTTTCTCTCCTACTCATTGTACTAGTCAGGATTCCTCCAAGGAATAAAACCAGTAGTGCGTGCGTGCATGCGTGCGTGGAGGAGAGATTATAAGAAACTGACTCGTGTGATTATGGAGCCTGAATTTGCAATCAGCAAACTGGAGACTCAGGAGAGCCAATGTATACTTCCAGTGTCAGTCTGAAGGCCCGAGAGCTGGAAGAGTCATAGGTGTAAAGTTCAGTCAGAAGACTAGTGGGCTTGAGACTCAAAAACATGTTTCATTTTTGATCAAAAGCTAGGAAGATACTGATGTCACAGTTTAAGACAATCAGATGGGAACAGCAAAAGGAATTCCCTTTTATTCAGTTTTTTTATTCTATATTCAGATCTTTAATTGACTAGATGAGGACCACCCACTTTAGGGAGGACAATATGTTTTATTATTTTACCAACAAATATTCATCTCATCCAAAAACACTCCCCTCAAAGACATGCCCAGAATTGCAGTTTACTAAATGTCTGGTCACCCTGTGGTGCAAACAAGTTGACATATAAAAGTAATCGTCATATTTATGTAGATTTTCTTCAGTGTTGCAGGTGAAATGTGACTTCTTCCCAGAAAGCCTTGCTGTCCTCAGCCCAAGACTATGTTATACACTCCTGCTGTGTTCTCCCACACCACCCTCTTCATTCCTCAGCCTGATACTTTTGTTCACTGCTTCTGTTTGCTTATGCAGATGACTATACTGTGCCCTCATTCTTTAAATTCTCTGCTTAAGTATTACCTGATCAGAGGCCTTCCCGGAAAGCTATTTCTGAATAGTATTCTACCCTGTCACTCTCTCTGTTAAACTTCACCTGACAAATTATGTGGTTAATAAAATCTAGGAAAAATGCATAATGACGAAGTAAATTTTATTATAGGCCTGTAATAATGGTACAATATTAAAGAATGTGTAGAACATTCTAGGTGGAACTAATATGTATAAATTTTTTTTAAATCCAATGATCTTGATAGATGTTAAAAAAGAAAGGTATTAAAAAAACACAAATTATGTCAATTCAAGAATTTATACCTGAAAATGACAGATTAAACTATAAAATTATAATAATGGAACATTAAAAATCTTGTCACTAAAATAGAATAGGGTTCAATAAACCATGGTCTATGAACTAAATCTAACAAAGCTTATTTTTTATTTACTGCCTATACTGCTTTCATGCACAATGACAGCGCTGAATAGTTGTGACAGAGATGATATGACCTCCAAAGTTAAAAATATTTAATATCTGACCCCCTGCAGAAAAAGACTTTAGGTATATAATTAATAGTGAGATTTTTAAGTCATGGATCATACATATATTCAACTTTAGTTATTAATGCAAATGATACACTGAAGTCGTTGTGCTAACTTAACATTTCTAACAGCTATACATAGAAATTCGTTGCTGCACATTATTGTCAAAATGTAGTGATATTCTTTAGAATGGGTGTAAGCTTATAACTCATAGTTTTATGTTATTTATAGATGTATTTTATTTTATTTTTATTTACTTTTATAGCATTTGTTTTATTTCCATTTCTAGAATTAGAGCTCCATTTTCTAGCTTTTTCTCCAACTTTGAGTCTCGAACCCAGGTTCATAGTTTTTATAGCCTGCACCTTAGCTGCTTGAGCTACAAAGGGACACCTATAGCTGTAGTTTTAATTTTCATTCCCTGATGAACAATGACATTGAGTCATTTTTTACTTTATATTTATTGGCAATTTGAATATCCTTTGTCAAATTTCTTGCTCAGTTTTCTTTGTTTTTTTTGTCTTATTGAATTATAAGAACTCTTTATATATTATAGGTACAGTCCATTTGTTGAATTTTCCCTCTCTTGCTCATTGGCACTCTCTCATGGTATCTTTTATTATATTCAATTTAAGGGTAATCCAATTTATTGTTTATTTGTTTTATGATTCATTTTTCTTATGTCCTGTTTAAGTAGTTCTTCCATATTTCAGGGGTATGAAGACATTCGTTTATATTATTTTCTAGAAAACAAATTGTTTTTTATTACACCTTTATAAATTCACTCTACCTGGAATTGACTTTTGTGCATACTATGAAGTGTAAGTTGTCTTGTTTTATTGTTTTAACATGGCTATACATTGATAAATGGCAGCATACATCATTTTCCTACAAGAGAAGACTTCATAGTATAAAAACTGTCAATTATTTCCAAATTGATCTATACATTTAGTACATCCAATCAAAAAACCAGCAGGATTCTTTATGGAAAGTGACCACTTGATGCTTAAATTCATTAGGAAATATAAAAATAAGACATAGAACAATATGTAGAAAATTATATTTTACTAGATACCAAGATTTGTTATATAAATAAATAATTAACAGTTAGCAGTATAGACATAACAGCAGACAAATAAATGAGTGGAAAAGTCCAGGAACATACACACATACGTAGTCACTGGATTGATGTTGAAGATGACATTGCAGAGCAGTGGAGAAGGGATTGTTGTTAAAATATTTTAAATTTTAACTAAATTTATTATTTTAAATATTTAATTTTAATTATTGTAGTAATTGACATTTGAAAAGTAGCAAGTTGTACTTAGGTGTTTTACATATGTGTCATTTAAAATATGATAACCTTTGATGTTTTGTGGTTTGAATAGTTACAGAGTTAAGGGAGATACCTGAGACTTTTGGGGTTTAAATAAATGTAGTAGGTGAAGGCATGTTGTCTGAACATCTATCATATGACTGACGTTCTGTCATCTCTATAGAAGCTTATCTCGATTGCAGAAAAAAATGTGTTACTAGTCAAGCAAATCCTTGAAAACTTTCTAGAGACGAACGCTGCTGAAATATTGTGGCGCTACTAAAAATATAAAATATAATTCACCTTCATAGAGATTTTAGAGTTTATATGTGATATCAAATCAGCACAAATAGAAAGATAAGGGGGAACATAAGGGTACCAGAAAATGATGGATTCAATGTGTGGTCATGGGGAACATTGGTGCAAAAAGGCATTAGATTGGATGGATTTAAGTGAGAGCAAAGGATTTTCCGAGAAGGGATATTTGTGTTGAACCTTGAAACCTAGGTAGGATTTAGAGAAGTCAATGGGAGGAGGGCCAAGTTAGTGTTAGTGTAAGAAAAGGAGAGAAAATGAAGATACATATGCGGGGACAACATCAGAGTGGGATAGAGCTATAAGTACTGGGAAATTAGTCAGGATTGATAGACTGGAGCCACACTACAGGGATATTTAGAAATAAGAAAGGAATTCAAATTTATCCAAGAGGTAGGAGAGAGTTCAGGTTTATCCATTCTGTTTATTTATACTTTATCTCTAATAAAGCATGCATGACATATAATTCCTACTCAACAGATATTCATTGAATACATAAATGGAAAGTATAGCAATATTTAATAAGGAAGAGCCAGTCTGTATCCTGGTTTAGGATATACAACTCAGAGTGGAGATAGCATCTTTTGCCTGACACTGGTTAACTGCTGATACTGTCAAGAATAATTGAAATCATAATGATCAAGTAATTATGGACTTGATGAGAAAAGTTTCATTGAGCAAATTCTGGTCATTAATTTTCCTTTTAAAAAAGCTTGGAAGTAAATATTCCTTCTCTAAATCCTCTTCTGTAGTTCCAACTGTTTTAAGAAACTAAAATTTTCAACTAAGAAAAATAATAAAGGATTTATCTTTCTTTTTGCTTTCTTTAAATGAGAAGCATCAATGCTAACTGGTATTTGTGGTTATAAGAGTTTAGATTTCTGCCTTCTGCACATTCAACGTTAAGCTAATAAAATGTTTTGGAGCCCTATATCTCCATCTGTTTATTCTTCAACAACAAAGAAGGACAAAGAAAGTACTCACTCTGCAGGTGCCACCTGATCATTCTTTACTAATCACCTCTCCCCTCTACCTGCCACCTGCCCTGGCTCCCACTCAAAGACCCCAGTGGAAACCTTTGGGTAGGTGAAATCCTTCATTAGTATCACTGGGAACCTCAAATTCCTCTTCCTTCACTCCTTCATATCTGAGATTTCTTTCTCAGGGCATGACTGGGATGTGTTAAGTCCAGTAATTGGGTCAAATGATAATGTTCTTTTATGTTGTGTGCACAGACATCAACAAGACCCCACAGATTGTAGAATCTTCAAGCTAAGTGATCTAAGCTATGGTCCAACTATAGCCTTTACAGATGAGGAGGCTGTGTCCCTGAGAATGAATTGCCCAAGAACATACACCTAGATAATAGAAATGGTGGGATTACAGCTAAGACTCTGCTCCTAGCCTGGTTGGTACACTATGTCACCCTGCATTATTCCTGTCTTGTTGTCTATCACTTTGTAGCTGTGGTTTTGCATTAGGTTCAAATCAAAGCCACACATTTGTAATAAAGTAAGTTTACAAGGCCGGTTAGTTACCATTGCATTACATACAGTAAGATCCTGCGTGTGGTGGTTCCACTGTGACAGGCAGGGCAAAGTGAATCAAAGCTGAAAGACTTGTGACTTGGAGGCCCTCATGGTTGAAAATTACTCCTCTCCGAAGACATGTGGTCCCCAGACAAAGTTTATGCTGAGTTGGTTCTGAAACACAAAGAAAGTTTCTCTTCTCCAAAATCCATTGCCAACTGAAAGGAGTTTACCGAAAGAGCTCTCAAGTTGACAGACTATCGGAAGTGATGGACTCATTGCAGAGAATGTGGGAAATCAAAGGCCAGGAAATGCAAATGAATGAACATCCATCACCTTGATTAGTGTGAAAATTTTCTTATTATGGCCAATATTTGATGAACCATGAAATCTGGAAAGGACTCCCTTTTTTTCCCAGTTAAACTCAGAGAGGGCAAGTGACTTTTAGAGGTTGAGTTGGTTCTGACATCTTTTCTAAGACGCATAGTCTAGTTTTCTTTTCATTGCATTTATGTTAAAAGAAAAGGCTCGCATAAAATGGGCATTGAATTTTTCAAACTTTATCACCTGTTGTAATAGAGTCCTAAAAAAACTTGTAAACTAAAAAGATACACTCTCAGAGTTCTCCTCTATAGAGTGTGATTCTGGCATTGCTAAATTCCCTGAACAAAAGCATGTACTGGGAATTCTGTAGTTTTCTGAGACTTTTTATGCTTTCCTCAAATCTAAAAGAAAAAGGAAAAAAAAAGAAAATAGACAAAAGACAAAGAGAATGTAGTTAAATGGGATTCCCAGGAAACAAAGAAGCATATTACTTGGCACGTTATTTAATTCTTTGCCTTAAGAAAAATGGGAGGAAATTGCTATCAAATAAGAGGATTCTATCACCAGAAGAAAGTAACCTCAATCCTAAAGAATGGGCGGCATTGCTAGAGATGAACTAATTCATTTCCTTTCTCTTAATGAGCTCTACACATCATCATTCCAGATAAATTAGTACTTTCTCTATTGTTACAACTCTTCAGAGAAGGAATGTTTTTTACTGAATAACAGAGTTCTGGAGTTCCAAACATGCCTCCCTCACTGTAAAAACAAAAGCAGACAGCATAATCTCCAGGGTTTCCACCTCTGGTTTTCTATCTCAATAAATAACATCACTGTTTTCAGTTCTTGAAGACAAAAACTTGGGGTTCATTCTCCATGCTTCCCTTTTCCTACCACCTCCTTTTCTTCACTGCTTACCCTGTTGCTTCTGTCTCTAAAATCCATCTGATTGTGTCTGCTCCTCTCTTTCCCAGCCACTAAAACCCAAACCACCATCATCCAGAGCTTTCACTTCTCTACTAGCTTCCTAACTGATTTCTCTGCCTTCTCGGTGTCCCATTAAATAACTCTCCCTCTGTCCTTTTTTATAACTCAGTGGTTATTTTTTAACTGTCTTTAGAACAGTTTTAGGTTCACAGCAGAATTGAGAGGTAGAGTTTCCATATACGTCCTGTAAACCCCCAGATGCACAGCCTCCCATATTATCAACATTCCTTATTAGAGCAGTACATTTACTACATTGACACCTCACCATCACAAAGTCTCTCACCCAAAGTCTCCAATGCTTGTTTCACGCTTGGTGCTGTACGTTCTATGGATTTGGACAGAGGGATCTTTTAAAAACGTAAATAAATCCTGCTTCATTTCTGCTATGAGTTTTCTGCAGGCTACCTCTTGTACTGGGAATAAGGACATTCCTACCTCAAGGACATATACCTTCTATTTTCCATATTTCCTGTGGTAGGATGCTGTTTCCTCAGCTCTTTAAATGGCTGAATCCTTATCTTCAAAAGTCATGTCTTCAAAGGAGCTCTCCTGGTTTCACCTAGCTAAAAGTAGCCAACTCCCCATTCCTCTTCCAGTTCTTTTGTAATATTTTCTTGACTTCTCTGAGCCTAAAATGTAAATCTTCTGTGTCTTAAATTTCTCTTCCTTCATTATAGTGTAGTGAAGCTACCTAGCTTTATTCCACATGAAGCACATGGTTAGCACTCAAAATTTAACCTCGTGAGTATTGAATAAAACTAGATCATGCCTAGTGTTTCCTGTATGTACAGGAACTAACAAATCATACTAGCTTTTATTCTCACAACAACCCTAAAAGAGAGGTTCAATTATTCTAATGTCATAACTGAGACCACTGAGACACAAAGAAGTTAAGCAATTTAACCTGTTACAGAATTAGTAGATGTTATACTCAGAGTTTGGTCCAGAGCCCACACCCTAAGCTACTAGACTACACAGGAATGATAATCGGTATTTGAATAGAATCTTTTCTCTGACTTCCTTTGTCTTTAGAGATTAGAGAATAAGAGAGTTAGTTCACTAGGGATTGAAAGAAAGATAGCAGTTGTTCCTTTAGAGACTTCCTGATGTTGCTACCTCTTTTGGATCTAGGAGGAGTATGAAGAAATTCAATTCTCTCTAACCACAGCCCTCTGGTACCTATGGCTTACATATGATTGTGTCACACGGTTCCTCCCCTCTGGTTTTCCCAGCTCAGGGCTTCAGATCCTGTTAAATTCTGCCTTCCATTTAATCTTTTCATCTGTTAAGGGATGTCTCCTTGTGGAAGTAGTGAATCGGGGATGGATGAGGAGTTAGTGAGGACAGGGTCTCTCAGTAACTACAGTGGAAACTTGGGACTCATTTTATTCATTCTGTAAAATCAAAAGAATGATCTCCAAGGTCTATTTCTAGATTTACAATATTATGGCTCAGGAGGTGTTTTATGTAGACCTGGACTGAGGTTTATTTCAGGTCCTTTTTTTACACTGTTTCCTCTCTGCCCATTTCTCATTTCACAATATCTTACATATCAAGGTTAGAACAACATCATAAAACAGACCAGACAAATTCTTCTGACGCCGAGGCATTTGGCAGTGCTGATTTAGGCTCAGTGACTTCCCCCTGGAAATTTCTAAAGTGAATTCATTCATTCATGCATTTCTTTTACAAAGAATTGCTGAGTACCTACTATGTGTCAAGACCTCTGCCAGAGAGTAAGAGTCTGTATATAGTTACTAATAAAATAAAAATCACAAAATACATGTAAGGTTATAGCAGTGATAGTTACCATGAAGGAGAATTCTATGGTGATGTGAGAATAGACGTTGATGGGAAAGGTTGGCCTAAGTGGAAAAATTAGTGGGGGCTTCCCTGAAGAAGTAACAAGTTAAGATCTAGATGATGAACCTTCTGTTCAATAGAGGAAGAAGGGTGATGAGAATATTCTGAGCAAGAGGAATGGTATGTATAAAGTTCCTGTGGCAAGAAGTGGGATTACATATTCCAGCACTAAAAGATCATTGTGTTGTCATGCAGAAAACATAGAGATTCAAACAAGTCATGGATGACCTAACTTGAAGAGGAAGGAGGTGGAGCTTAGATCTGCTATTTCAACAGGCCAAGGAATCTCCATCTACTTCAGAAAATAGAGGCATATTTTATTTAATGACAAGAACATGTTCTGAGAAATAAGTTGATAGATGAGTTGGTCATTGTGTGAACATTGTACAGTGTAATTAGACAAAACTATACGGTATGTGTAGCCTACTATAAACCCAGCCTGTAGGGTACAGTCTATTAGGACCACCATCCTGTATTTAGTCCACAGTCGACTAAAATGTAATTGAGTGATGCATGACTATATTCTCACCTCGTTGGAACTCCTCAAAAGTGTTTTATCCTTAAGCAACATGTGAAAGCTTGGGCCTGGAGAAAGGGGCATTTCAATTCTATTAAAGCCTTTAAAATCCTTTCTCTGTAATTGTGCTGGAAAACCTCATTGGAATTAGGAAAGAAAAGTCTTCATCAGTTGTCAGTTGGCCCCATGGCCTGGGCAGAAGGAATTCAGCAAAGAATTCTTTCTTGTCTTGCCCTTGGCTGACCATGCCACAGAGGATGACTGTGTGAGTTCTGGCAGACTTCCCGCTCCCAATCAACCAAATGAAGATGTACAGAGCAAACACGAAGCATTTTCTAGAAAAATAAACCAAAGGATCAGAGCCATGTCCAAAAGCCAGAAGCCATTGCCTTCCAATTGTTCTGAGAGATAAATCAAATATTGTTTTCCTCTGCAGAAGCAATGCAATAAGCAGAGGCCGTAAGTTCCAAACTAAAGTTGAGAAACAATAAACAGAGGTGATTTGAAATAACTGTAATTGCCAACTCTTCCTCATTCTATATGACTCACATTGGATCAATAATCCGAATGACTCTTCTCATTAGTACCTAAATGGAAAACTTTGCCGGGGTTGTAAGGAGGAAAGTTGATGTGCATTAGCTGAATTCAGTTTCATAGATGCCAAGTGGACCCACAAGATTAAAAGAAAATACTTACTTTACAGACTCTATATTTTCCATGGCCAAGGAGATAATTGAGAAAGTTATTGGGGATTTCTAAGAAAAAATAAGTACTTCTCCCTCCATCATCTGGAAATTAAGATACAGGAGGTCAGTCCTCTCATGAAGTATAAATGTTAGTGTGTTAAATAAACAAGTAAAAAGGGAACCTGCTTGAAAGTTAGTTTTAAGAGTCTGGCATATATATTTTTCCTTCATTCAAAGAGCTCAAAATTGGTTTAAGTGCTGTTTAATTGAAAAAGTTCACCTCACGAGTATGATTAAGCCTGGAAAATTTTAGCCAATCGGGGAATTTTTCATAATGTTATGACTGAGTGGAAATAGTGTTATAATGGAAGTCTGTGTGTAATGGCACTATTAAAATTATATGTATATATTTGAGCATCAACAGGTAACTGATTTACAAGGTTATAGTTCTGTGAAGGGTTTCTGGTGATATATGCCATAGGTGTAAAGCTCAAGTCATTCAGATTCCTAAGTAGAATTACAGTTAAATTGAAAAATATTACTGCTAAAATTATATCCCAGGCTTGATTTAAGATCTTATAATTAGTATCTTTTTTGGATTTTTTTTTTGCTTCTCAGATGCTAAGTGCAAACTGCTACAAAAGCATGATTCTATTTATATGACATTTTGGAAAAGGCAAAACTCAAAGAACAATGAATAGATCAGTAGTTGTTAGTGGTTAAGGGTGAGAGAAGATTTGACCCCAAATATACAGCATAATGGTATTTTATTCAGGAAATGTGGTTGTTCTATGTATCTCAATTACAGTGATTACTTGACTAAACATTTGTCAAAACTCAGAAATAGACATTAAGAGAGGGAAATTTATTTTATGTATATATACAAAGAAATAAACTTGAAGAAATAGAAGACACTTGAAAGATAACAGAGCCAAGATACAACTCCCAAATTTTGAGCCCTTGACCTCTAAACAAAAGCATTTATAAAATGCTTAATTAGCAGATTCATGTGTTATTTGATCTTTTAAAAGTCATAATTATATAATAATAAAGTAATTAACATCTTTATGCATAGGTTGTACTTACATTATATGGGCGATCTGATCAAATATAATCAGAATATTCAAAAAGAAAGACCCTTCTGATTTTCTATTTTGTCTTCAGTACTAAATTAATAAAGAAAATAAGTAGATACTTCACAAAAACACCCAGCAATCTTGCAAACATTGATTGCCAGCAGGTTAGTGATGTGCCGATAACAAAGATTTGGATGGAGGCAAATTTGGTCTCTAACTCTATTTCCTTTTCTGTTTATAATCATGATTCTCTTCTGGTCTGCTTTTAACCTGCAGTTATAGAAAATTCTAGAATTTTTGTGTAAGAAGGATGGAAGGGTGTCCATTTGGTTGGAGGAAGGAGAAAGCAGCTAGATCATTGCTTTGCTTTGCTTCTTTTTAAAACGAAAGGTGCAGGCAGGAATGAAGACACATAGGCAGGTAGGAAGAGAGAGACAGAGGCAGCATTTTATTTACTTTTACCTAGTTGTTTACATTGGATATTTTCTCCCAACCCTGCTTCTTGAACCCAGAACCTTGGGATTTATGTGGGACCGCTCCTGGAGCATTCTAGACCACTAAGCCACCAGGTCATTGCTTTTCAAACTTGAATGTGGATCTGGGATCTTGTAGGTGTGGTTTCGGATCTCTCTGGTCTATGGTGTGGGTCTAAAAAGCACCAACTTATATGCATGTCCTGGTCATTGAATCTCATTTTGAGGACTAAGACATTAGAAGACTTGTCTAATCTGGGTTTGCATGTAGATATAATGTAATACATAGCATATTTATGTGAAAAGTCTTTAGGGTACTGATGGAGATTAGGGGTACCCTCTTCCAACCAATTCTTGACTTGGCTTCTTATCAAGTTCAACTATAAATCATTATTAAATATAGTCTTAAACTCCATCAGTATTCTCTAGATCATCAGTCAGAAAGGGCATCTGCCTACTTTAGGAAAGGGTTTGGCCAACTTCTTGAATCATATGTTTAGCTCTCTTGTCAAATTTGAGTTTTCAACCATTCATTTTTTCTTTTTCTTTTTCTTTTATAATGATATATATTATTTCTTTAGTTCACAATGCTAAATTCTATTTAAGATACTGAAATTGTATCTCAGTCTATATTTCACACCTACCACCAGAGTTCTAGTGTCCCTTACCACCGTTAATTTTTCAAGTACTTTTTCTACTCTCCTTCTGGAATACCAATGGCAATGAGTGTGAGATCTTCTGTTACAGTCCTATAGGTTCCCGGGGATTTCTCCATTTTTTAATATTATCTCTCTTGCTTAGATTGAATAATTTCTGTTGCTCTATCTTAGAGCTCACTGGTTTTTTTCCTCTGTCCCTTCTATTCTGCTGTTGAATCCATCTACTGAGATTTTTTTATTTTGGTATTTTATGTCTTTACTCTTCATATTGACTGTATCTACCAGTTTAAAGATTTCCAATTGATTGTATTCCTTAGCATCTCTTTTAGGCATGTTTATAACTGCTCTTTGAGGCATTTTTATCATGCCTGCTTTAAAATCTTTTTTCACTCAGTCTGAGATCACTCTGGTCCTTGGGACAATGAGTGATTTTTGATAGACATTCAGACACTTTTCTACTATGCTATCAGACTCTGCATCTTATTTTAACTTTCTGTTTTAGTTGGGTTTTATGGCACTGCTGTGGTAGGAGAAAGGGCTATTACTTTATTTCTGTCAGGTAGAGCTAAAAGACTAATAGAAACTTTTTTTTGATTAAGGAAAGGTGAAAGCAGAAATGAAGGCAAGTAGAGGCAGGTAGGAAGAGAGAGGAGAAAAATCACTTTATTTATTTATATTTTTTACTTGTTCATCTTGGTTATCCCACCATTCCTAGCCCTAGGACGCAAACCTGGGTCCTTCGGATGTATATGGACTGTGTTCAAGTCCTGCTCCACCAGCTGCTCCTAAGAACACATAATAAAGTTTTTTTGGCATAGGTTTAGTGAATTTGAGTAAGTTTCTTCATTTCTCTGAACTTCTTATAAGTGAAATTGGAATACATGTGCATCCCCACAATTCAGGATGTGATACTCATACTGTCTATGATGTATTTTGTTGAATAAGGCAGGAGGGGAGCATTGGCAGAAAGGCATAGGGTAAAAACTTGTATTGCTCTTACTTGACAAGTTATGCCTCATAGAGCAAAATAAAAATTTACTTGGAAAAGAGAAGCTGATAAAATGCCAGGCAGCAGGCAAGTTGCATAAAAAAACCTTGGAAAGGAACAGAAACTCACTCACAGCTTCCAATTTCGGATACCGTTTTTTTAAAGCAGAAAATTAAATTTGAAACATTTTTTTTTTCTTCTTTTGCACATGTCTCTGCCAACCATGTGATAGTAGTAAAGTGAGTAAGAATGCACATTTTTCCGGGTCTCAATTTCTTTCACTCTTCCTTAAATTGCCTTCACAATGGTGCATCCGTATGTCCAAATGAACAGACCAGAAGGAGATTAATGAACTGAACTTTAACCTTTGAAGTATTTATTCCAGGGCTCTGGGGAAAAGCATGACTGTGCCAGTGAAAATCCCCAAACTATCTCTGATAATTTGGAATTAAAGATAGCCCTGTCAAATACCTCTTTAGGCATAGTGAGCTTCGCCCTCCTCCTGACCCCAAGCTTCTTAACAGTTACATTCCTCTCCATTCAAATGGAGACTATCCTATCTCATTACCCTTCTTCCTTCTTCCTCTAAAAGAGCTTCATTTTAGCAATGATATTAGTTGTCTTTTATTTCACACCTATTACATCAGAAAAGGTGTTTAGCTATTTTTATCATCATCATCTAGCAATTTTGAGCAGTTACATGAGAGATAGTATTGTAGTCTTTTATTTTTGTACTAGTTGGATGAAATAGTTTTTTTTTTAATAGTCAACTATTTACTCATATCTGAAGTAAATAACAGAAGTTGGAGTGGAAAATCAACTTATTAAAATAGTGATTAACTGAAAATGGCTTTTGAACATTTTCTATACAGATCAGTGTTGCAGAAGCACTGGGCAATACTTAATGTTCAAAGTCAAAAGCTAGTATATAGAATCATTCTTTCTGGCCTTCTGATCACTTCTTAAATTCAGATAGCCGTAGAAAGTCAGCACATGCATAGATATGTAATTATAGGAGGGTTATCCCTCTCATTCCCATCCATTGCTCTTAAAAAGTCCATTATAGAGAAAAGGCACACATACAGACTAAAAACAGAAATATACCAGAGCGTTCGGGTGTGGAGTCAAATGACGAGTTTATTATGGCTCTTCATGTCCAAAGATGTTCTCTCCCTGTATTTTCTGTCATCACATGGGCATCTTGTCCTCATGTGTCTGTGTGTTGTTTCTTCTTGCCTTTGAAGGACACTAGTTATATTGGATTCACCAACTGAAGCACATGGGGACTTGAGAATCAGATTCAGCATGTAACTCATAGTGTTAAACCATGTTACAATGAAATGACAGGGTTCAGTGTATATGTAGGTGTCATAGTTAGATTGGATAGAAGTAGAACTTACCATATCAAAAGGTAGACCTTATTTTTCATCCTCTTGAAAAGAGGAACCAGCCTGTAATTACTTTGACCAATAGAATGTAAAGTAGCATTCCAGTATTTAAAGCTCAGGCCTTAAGAGACTGACAGCTTCTGCATGCCTCCTTCTATAGCTTCCTTTTTGAGTGTCCCTTCTTGGAAAGATGCTGTCATGCTGTGAGGAAGACACACACAACAGCTATGTAGAAAGGCTCCTAAGAGAAGAATCAAGAACTTCCACCAACAGCCCTGCTGTGCCCCCAGGTTGGTCATTTGGGACTCTCCAGTCATTCTAAAAGTCCTGCCAACTCCCAAAGAAGTATAATTGCTTATCTAATCCACACAATGAGAAATAATACATTATTGTTTCTTTAAAGCATTAAATATTAGGGTGGTTTATTATACTGTCATTGATAGCCAGAACACTTCTGTTTCTTTACACAAGATTATTTTTTGTGGGCTCTTTGTTAGGAATGTCTGCCTTTTCCTTTCTATAACTATCTACCTTTGAGTTCATGTCACAGAAGCATGAAGACTAATCCAAGACTCCTTCCTACACTGGAAGCAGTCTTGACACCTCCTCCTTGGAGGATCTATCAGGACCTGGATGGGTTTCAGAGGAAAGATGGTAAGCAGCCAGTGGCTGAGGTTTTCTTTCCTCAAAAGAAAGGTTTTATTTAACCTTGGTTTTGATTTTCTGTGTCTCTCTCTACTTGGCAATGAGCATAGTTTGTTTTAGAGATCATAATTAGGTGTGGACTCATAGGAAGGACTGCAAAGGGGCTGCTCTGGCAATT
Source organism: Solenodon paradoxus (assembly GCA_004363575.1). Lineage (NCBI taxonomy): Eukaryota > Metazoa > Chordata > Mammalia > Eulipotyphla > Solenodontidae > Solenodon > Solenodon paradoxus. Next base: position 254,499 of record RJWH01000725.1, on the reverse strand, counting down.
ACACATGATCTATAATGCTTATCAGACTGACTTCCAGAAATGCAGTGACTTCCAGAAATGCAGTGTGAGCCAGCCTTCGGAGACTGTGTTGGGAGACCCAGGAAAGATTACTCTATTCACCGTGATGCGAACATACCCTATATTGTACTCAATCTTTAGACTTTCCAGAGCTGTGATGCACCATACGGACAGCCACATATCATTTGATTTCATGCCATTTCAATCTGATCACGCTACCATTTTATTAATTTGTAGACTCTAGATTACATTTTAATGGTCTGGTTTGCATTCTCCCCCACCCCCTCTATTTTTCTGGTTGATAAAATTTTAAAGGGACATCTGTTGTGCTAAAGATGACTTTTTACTTAGGATGCAAAGTCACTGGAATGTGTGGCAGCAATTTTTCTTAGGTAATAGCTCCCCTATCTTATCAAACCAGGCTTTGGTCCCAGGACTCTTTTAATTCAATTGTTTAACTTTGCCATTTGTTGACTGGCTGAATGAATAACTCCCTCTCACACCTCATTCTGACTTCTCACACATTTGTCTTCAACTCTGAAGAAGTCTGGAGTCTGGAAGCCTTTCCAGAGACTAAAGAGAAATTCTGAAGCCATTTTACAAGGCTTTAAATACATAATTCATTTCCTTTAGCATAGAGGAAGGTTTAGGTAGAAGCTGTGTGCGAGATATAAAGCTGTCACCATCAATGGCAAATATTTAATAAGTGTCTCTGTATATAAAGCTTGTGATATGTCCATAGCAATGGTTCTTAACTAGGGGGTTATTTTCCCCATCCTCAGTTTCTTAGAAAACATTTGTCAACGCCTGGAGATTTTTTTTGCCCACATTGAAAGGTTCTACTGGCACCTGGTGGGTGAAGGTCAAGGGTGGGACTAAGCATTTTCAAAATAATCTTCCATGCCAAAGAATTGTCCAAACCAAAATGTCAATAGTTTCTGAGGCTGAGAAACTAGAGTTTATGAATATAAAGACATATTGAACCTGGTCCCTACTTTCATGGAAGGAAAGCTGGACAAAGAGAAAAAGGAATGAAATATGGACAGGATGAGACATGAGTCAGTCAAGCATTGGTTTGTCACCATATACTGTGTTTCATTGGACATACCCACATATAACAGACACTTACCCATAGGACATGATAACCCCTAGCAAAGGTAAAGACAGAAACAGGAAAGATAACCATAAGATTCCTCTGGGTTTGGGGCTAATTTCTTTTTTTTCTCCTATATTCCTCTCTCTCTAGAAAGAGAGATCATCTAGCACCATAGACTTTACGTAATGTCTTGAAGCTGATGACTTTCAATTTTCTTTCTCAAGACCTATCTTCTCCTCTAATTTTTACACACACACCCAAATGAGTGATTTTATATTTCCATGAAAATATTTCATAGATATCTCTATCAACAGGTCTAAAATGGAGCACTAGATTTTTTTCTCTCCCAAATTTGTTCTCTGGCCCTCGATATTTCCTCTCCCAGAAAACATTGTACCATCCTGCCAACCGTTCAAGACAAAAATGTGATTTCTCTTGGTTCCTAAATGCACATATCCAATCTATTATGAAGCCTATGAATTCTGCTTTCTAAATGCATCTTAGAGTCTTCTTTAATACATCCCTTTTGTAACTTTTCTGTTTTAGGTAAGGCTTAAATCTGTAACATGTAAGGCCCCAGTTTAATGGGGCAGCGTCCTAAAGTTTGCCTTCATCCAGCCCTCTTGCTCCATCTAATCTGCTTATCACAACTTCATGTAAATTGTTTCATATATTTCATTATAGTAAGCCTTAAAACCATCCAATGCCTTTACACTATGAGCTGCATGCTTTATTTGGCTTTTGAATTCCCATGTGGTCCATTTAGTCAATCCAATATGACTAGTGTCACTATAACAAAAAAAAGAGACAGAGACACACAGGGATGAGATGGCCATCTGACAACAGTGGCAAAGATTGGAGTGCCAGGTCTATAGGACTATGAGTGTCGTAAATTGCTGATGACACCAGAAGCTAGAAGAGGGAAGGGAATACTCCGTATTTTCTCTTGCAGTTTTCAGGGTTGAAATCTTGATTTCTGATTTGTAACTTCTAATCTACAGAATTGTAGACAATTTCTGCTGTTTTTTTTTTTTTTTTTTTTTTTTAAGGAAAGTTGTAAGCAGGAAGGAAGGTAAATAGGCAGGGAGACAGGAAGGAGGAAGAAGTAACTTTATTTTACTCAGTTGTTGATTATCTTGTAGCAGTTGATTGTTCTCACCAGCCCCAGGACATGAACCCAGGCCTTTGGGAAGTATGTGGACAGCGCAGGCTGGACGTATCCACTAATCCATGAGGGCACACCCAGCTTCTTCAGTTTTAAGCCAGTCTGTGATATTTATTGTTCAAGCTCTAGGACACTTACACATTTACCACTCTCTTCACTCATTTCCCTAGCTACACTGGTTATCTTTCTCTTCCTTAGCATGCCAAGCTCACACTTCCCTCTTGTTTTTAATTTTTTTTGAAAAGTATATTTTCCCTTGTTCACAGGATGACTCTTTCTTATCATTCAGATAGAAGTTTAAATCTTCCTGGACCATCAAGTCTAAAAGAGCGTTCACATGTCATTGCACACCTCCTTGCATCCTCTTTTGATTCTCGGCTTAAAACATAATACTTCATGAAAACATCCTTGTTTAATTGTTGATTGCCACTGCTCCCCACTGCAGAGAAGCCCCATAAAACAGACACCTTTCTTGTTAACTCCTGTTTCTTGTCCACCTGGAATAGTGCCTAAACTTCATAAGATATTCCACAGCTATTTCTTGACTGGGTGGCTCAGTTACAAGAAAAAAGAAGGTATTTATCAAAGTGAAGCTGGTTTGAATGCATGATAGGGAATAGACCATAAGCAATTCAACTGACTTTGAGACAGACAGAAGGGAGGTTTTTTGGTGAAAGGAGCAAGAAATTTTCAAAAAATGATATGGGGGGAAAAGAATCGAATCTCTGCCCGTGTTTAATACTTCACCTCTGATGGAAGAAGACATGCTCGGCTGTGTCCATCAAGCCCACCCCGTTCTCTCTACAAACATTTGTGCTTTGAGCGCACCCCTCCCAGGCCTAACGGAGCCCGGGAGAGGCTGAACACCAGCACAGGGCCTAATGGAGACATTGCAGTGCTATTAGCACAGATGGTTGTCATATGTATGCAAATGAGAAACAAATTGAATTTGGTGTCCCCTCTCACCAGCTGTCCTATCAAGGAAGGCTCCCACAGCAGCAAAAGAACTGCTGCTGCACTGCTAATCTGTCACCACAGATTAATTACAACGAGCACATTAATCACCATTTGTTTCTAGTACAAAGGAAAATATCTTGTTTTTCAAGTACGTCCTGTTAAAAGAAGGTGTCCAGCCTTGTAGAAACAAGGCCCAACAAGGGCACGAGGCTTCATTAGTTAGGAACAAGAGGCAAATGAAGGATGAAGAGCCCTAGACGACATGCTGCCATCAGAGCTATCTGCTGGTGGGGACCGAGGAGAGGCGCGGGCTGCCTGAGGAAAGACAGCAGCCGGCTCACCATAGCTCATGCTCCGACAGCCCACACTTCCAAAGGTTAGTTTTGCTTAGTGGATCTTTAAGGAATCAGGATTCAATGGAAATGGATGTTTTAGAATCATCATCATCATCATCGTCATTGTTGTTAGGTAGAAAGTGTAATGGACAGGCCATGAGACAGGGATTCCGGGGTCCAGATTTCACTCTGGACATGTATCTAGTTCTTGTTTGGAAACTAGATTATACTAATGATTGTTCATCTCTTTGATGAGTTGGGACCCATTTGAATATTTAATGAATGCATTGAACTCTGTCACCACACAACCATCATATGTATATATGTATATATATATATATGTATATATGTATCTGCACACACATCTATCTATACATACATACACATACATGTGCACATGTGTTTATGTGCATATACATATGTATGTATGTATGTATAGATATGTGTGTGCATTCCCGTACATTTTATATTCAGTTACTATAGGTCAGTTGAGTCTCTGAGGCTTTTATATGCACCTATGTTAAGCAGGTTTTGACTACATTTTCTTAGCTGCAGCTTCTCTTTTTCCCCTATGCAACCACTGTGAGGTCAGCTCAACTCTGTACCTTTTACTCTTAATGACTATGACTTTCAGTGTTAATCATTCATTTTCTCATTCATTCAACAAACGTTTCTTGGAGGCTGTACCTGATGGTAGACATGAAATAGTGAAGAAAACAGATATCATCTTGATTTCATGAAACATACTTTGGTAGTAAGACAGACATGAATCAACAAGCACTGAAACACGTCTGAAATTTCAGTCAGAACTATAATAGAGGATTTGATGATTGGATGAGAGCACGTACTAGGGACACCCAGCCTTATCTGGAGTAGAGGCTTAACTGAAGTAGTGATAATTTTGTGAAGATCAGAAGTATGGGCCACAGTAAAGAGAGGTCTCTTTGAGGGCAACAAATTTTGGGGGTAAAAGAACATCAGTAAACTGACTAATGCGAATGATTTTCAGATAATGAGGGGTCACATGGAGAAATTTGTGACCAGAGAGCACAAGGAAGGTAAGTGCTCTTCAGATAGCCTATCTTTATTCCAAGAGCAATGGATAACCTATGCAAGGCTTTAAGCAGTTAAAACATTAAAACAGATACTGGATCATGTGGTGGCCTCCACTAAGAGTTTTAGACCAAGACTCAATCATTTTGTGCTTCTATACTGGAAAATGTTGGAATTCAAAAGAAATATCCAATTGTGTCCTTTGCAGAGTAACTTTTCATGTAATAAAGGTGGGAGGAAACATCAAGGATTTAGTGTTATCCTATAGCCTTTGGTTGGAAAGCATTTGGTTAAGTTCATCAAAGGGTCTCATCTTCAAAGAACTTGAGGTCACTTGTTGACAGTCAAGAATTTCACTTGTGAGACTAATGACAATGAACAGATTGATGAAGATAAATAGTGGGTGTATAGGGGGTTCTTGTGGAAGGCGAAGAGAAATCATTCTTGAGAATTTTAAATCTAATGACTTTCAGCTTGCACAACAGCTTTTTTTTTTCAGAGTTGGCTAATCATCCTCTTATTGGCAGAAAAATGAAAAGCTGCTTTTTCATATAAATAATTAATACAAAATTTCACATGAAGTCCTAACAATCTGTGAGACTACAAGATATTAAAAGAAGGAGGTCTGTGAATACTGACTTGTGATGATGCACGTCTTTAACCTATGTGCTATTATGATGCAATATTCCTCTAAAATTCCTTTTTTGAAATTAAATAAAACAGAGGTCTGTGGGGATAAAATAATATCAAAGACAAACATTTTTTACCTAGCATAAAAAGTGTAGAGAAAGTGGTAATTAAGGGCACCCTATTGGAGCAACAGTTAGGTCAATTGCCTCTGAAGGAGCAAGATACAAACCCCTGGGTTCAAGTTCCAGGTCCAGGGGAAAACAATCAGTATGAACAACTAAAAATAAAAATGAAATAAAATGTTTGTTCCTCTTGTCTCTTCCTGCCTCCCCACCTACTCACCTTCATTCCTCATTTTCCTTAAAAAAAAAAATAAGGGGGAGGGGTGCAGTTATATCTTTTGCGTTTTGTAAATCTTAGTTCTGATTGCTCAAAGGAGCAATGAAAACTTTAGTGAAAGGAAAATGGATTAATTCCAAGGCTGATTTTTATATAAATAGAAATTTTATAGAAATTTATAGAAATTATAGAAATTTTATAGAAATCTATCCCAAGGAAAATGATTTTTTAAATATATGTAGGATTATTTGTCAACAAAAGGAAAAAAATATTCTTGCCCACCCCTAAGAGTATCGATTAAATAAAGAATGGTCAGTCATACAAGGAATATTATGCAGTAATTGTAAAAGAATGAGAGAGAAGCATATTTATTGACACAGAAATATATCCATGGTATAATTGATGGGGTGACCAAAATAGACTTCAAAATGATATGTATTGTATGATCCTATTGATCAAACAAAACATTTATAGAATACATTAGATATGGACACCTTCACCTTCCTACCACCACATTTACAGAACTATCTTGATTAGTTCACGTATTCCTCATTTTTTACTGTGGTTCAAGGGGAGAATGACCCCTGCTCCCATCAACGGCTCATCACTCATCATCTCGACTTCATCTCCACTTGCTGTCTCAGGAACATCACTATTGCCACTAGCACACTTTTCTCTGTCACCATCTTCTTTTCTATCTGGTGAGTCCCAGCTGTGTAGTAAAAGTCTCTCCATTTTCCCTACCTCCTACAACAGCTGTAACATCACTTACCCTCATCTATTCAGAACAGAATTCAAAAATGTTGCTACACTGCATGCTTCTACTTCAGCTCACTCCAATCTGGTTGCTGTCTGTATCACTCTTGTCAAGGTTACAAAGTACCTCCATGTTGCCAAACAATTTGATTGCTTTTCTAACCTCATCCATGTACCAGCTGCATTCCAAACCATTGACCTTGCCTCCTCAAAAACCCTTTCATCTCTGGCTTTCCTTTTTTCTTCAATGGTCTCTACTTCTCAGATAAATTTCTAATATTGACTGCTTGAAAGTTTGGTTGAGTTTCTCTGCTGCATTGATTGCTCTGGATTCTGTTTGCACATTAGCATCACATGGGAAGATGTCTAAATGCAGTGTTGCCTGGGCCCCAAACAAGGGGAATGAGACTCTAGGTGTGGAGTCTTGGCTTCGGCAAGTTTTAAGACCTTTTCAGGTGACCCCTAAAAGCACTCAAGGTTGAGAATCACTACCCTGGGTGGCTTCTTCAGTTCCATGGCCTTACATATACAGTTATCACTAAGCCAAATTACTATTACATTTTTATCTTTAACCTCTGAGCAGAACTTCCTGGAAGAATGAGGTTGGTCCAGTCTGAAGGAAACTGTGTGCATGATGGCACTTCTCTAGTCTTGGGACTGATTTTGGAGTGAGGTACTAACCTATCAAGAGAACTGCATTAGCATTCAGGAGAACTGAATTTCTTATTCAGGAACTTTTGCCCATGCACGGATCTCTTAATGCCATTACTTCAGTACTGCTGTTCAGTTTGGACAAAAAGATGAAGAAAAACAATTATGCTTTCATTCTCAATACTAAATGGCTGTAGAAGAACCTTCCATGCTATCCTACGTAGACAGAGGTGTGCACTTTCTACTTGCCCTAGTGATTCCCATTTGATGCCTCAATTTGCCTGGGCTATGGGATGTTCATATATTTGATCAGGTATTATTCTGAGTGATTGCTGGATTAGCATTTTAATCAGTGAACTGAGTAAAGCAGATTTTCCACCCCATGTGGGTGGGCCTCATCTAATCAGTTGAGGTTGAAGAAAAAGGTGGACCTTCCCCTGAGTAAGAGAGAATTTCTTCTGCTTGATTATCTTCAAACTGGGATATCAGCTTTCTGCTGGCTTCACATTCACAGAAACATGGGCTATTCCTGGGTCCTAAGCCTGCTGGCTTTGCACTATAACCATCAACAGTCCAAGGTCTCTAACTTGCTGACTGCAGGTCTTAGGACTTGTTAGCCTCTGTAATTGTGTGAGTAATTCCTTATAATCAGTATCTGTCTTCATATAGAGATGTAAATATAAATATATAGAGACATATATATATATTCATACACATAAATACACATGTAGGTGCCTGTATATATACACATACATACACACATGTACACACATATATACATGTATGCGGATATATATGCATATGTGGATATATATATATATATATAATCGCCCATTGATTCTCTCCTTTTGGGGTTCCTGACTACATTTGTCTCTGATAGTCACTGTTTTAGCATCTGACAGCATCATGATTATTGAAGGCACCCATCTCCATCCCCTTCATCACCTGATTTGAGAGCTGGCACTACATAGCTCTGTGCTTGTCTTGTAGTTTCACTACAAACTTCCCCTTATGTGCTATTCTCATGCCTAGATTGTGGACTTTGAAATGCTATATAGCTTCTCACTCTACTACTGCCTGAAGAGATGTTCTTGGAAGTTCATAATGAGCTCATTTCTGTTCTATGATCACCTCACCCAGGCTCTTCTTTGTTCTACCTCTGGCACACCCACTTCCATGCCCAATCCTCAACAGTCTTCAGGAGTTGGCTCAGTACAACAGACATTAGCAGGTGTGTGTTGCATATAATTTTAGTCCCTGAGATTCTAATATGTGTATGAAAGTCAAGAATTCTTTAATATTTGAACTCCAGATGATGTGATGTGAAATGTTGGTTAACTTCATCATATGAAACACAGGAAAGAAAAACATAGCAAGGGAAGCTGAAACACAATTTCTTCTTATCTAAACCAGAGATGTGGCATGGTATAGTGAAGAGAATGTAGACTTTTCAGTCAAGCAAACATTTGAATCCTCTAATTGTCCTTACTTGACTAAGCTTTGGTTTCCTCATTTCTAAAATGGATGCATCAAAATTTGTCTGCTAGTGTTGTATTAAGTGTAAAAATGTACAAGGCAAACAGAGGAGCATCAGTACATGAAGACTTCTCTCTTTCCCTTAGCTTTCTGTATCTCTGGAAATGCTGAAGATGGCAGACAATCCCATAGACAAGGCACAGTGTAGACAATCACTTGAGAAGGAGGCAAGACTTACAGTGTTACCATTCATACTGCTCTGTTCAGGCCTCTCCAGATTCCGGAAGTAATCTCAGAGAGAAATGAATGAAGTTTGTGTGGAAAGTGACTAGGAGTCTTGGCCTCCACATCCCTTCATGGCTGTATGGATCTTGTGTTAGGCAAATGGCAATCTGAATCCCAATAGAGTATCGCTTTCTGTCTCAGGCAGTAACACTCCATCTCCCCAGAGCACACTGTTAGTGCTTCCAAAAACTGGCCTTATCCATGGCTGAATGGACTTCTTTTAAAATCTGTCCATACCACCTACCATTTTTCAAACACCTACTTCATGCCTGCCTTTCTAAATTGTGTCCCTTCGATCTTCATACAAACCACGCAAGAGAGTTAGATGTTATTGTTAGCTCTAGATCACGGAGTTGATCATGAAAACACAAATGTGTAATTTCAAAACCTGTGCTTTTTCCTGCCCTTTTAATGATTGCCTCTCTCCTTGCACACATGCCCAACACACACACACACACACACACACACACACACTCCTCTTGTTTGTAAATTTTCTTGCACCCACAGTCCCTGAAAAAGGAATGGAATTTCAGGAAATGGTTCATTTGTGTTTTCCATTCCCTTGGTTACTCCTTGAAAAGGAGTAGAACTTGGATTTAGGGGAACCAATTAATAGTCCAGGCTATAATCAATCATTTTCCTTCTAGAATTTGAAATCCAAGACAAAAGGTTGTAGGTCCTGAAGCTGAAAGCGAAGTCAGGCCATGTGTGACAGAGATGTCAGTGTGTGTAGGGGAGAAAGGAGCTAGGGCCTTAGAGAAGCCCCCGTAGGGTGAGACAAGGAGGTGTCCTCATTCCCACCAAGTCTTACTGCTCTCCAACTAAATATCCTTGGCTTTCTGTCTTTCAGCTAAATTCCTGTCTGCCTTCAATGCATCTTTTAAAATGTAGAAGACTTTTAAAAAAATATGTGTTGAGGTGACTCTGCTTTACAAAACAATACAATCCCATATGTGAAGTTTCACTATTATCACATATGTAACAACACAGCACAACTACCACCAAATAACCAAAAGTCCTCCTCCACCGTTGACTGTTGGGTCCCACCACCACTTGCTCCAGGCCCACCCTCTTCCCCACTGGTAACCTTAATTCTATTATCAGTGTCCAAGGGTTGGTTTTTGTTTTTCAGCTGATTTGCTTTGTTGCTTTATATTCCACATATGAATGAGCTCATTCAGTATTTGTCTTTCTCCTTCTGACTTATTTCACTTAGCACAAAGAATTCAGTTTCATCGATGCTGTTGTAAATGATTGGATTTCATCTTTTTTATATATCTATACCACATCTTCTTTATTCATTCATCTGATGGACATGTAGATATTTTCCAGTTCTTGGCTATTATAAATATTGCTGCAATAAACATGGGGTGCAGAGATTTCTTTGAATTTGTATTTTGGGTAAATACTCAGAAGTGGGGTGATGGGATCATATGGGATTTTCATTCTGGAGTTTTCGAGGAGTCTCCATACTGTTTTTCACAAAAGATGTACCAATTTATAGTCCTGTCAACAATGTAAAAACATTCCCCTTTCCCTGAATTCTTGCCAACATTTGTTGTTTTCCAAACTTGGATAATTGTCACTCGCAGATGTGAGGTGATGCTCCACTGTGGTTTTGATTTACATTTCCCTCATAAAAAGTGAGTAAAACATATTTTAAAGAGCCTGTTGGCTATCTATATGTCTTTTTTGGAGAAATGGCTATTCATTTCTTCCACCCATCTTTTGATTGGGTTGTTTGCTTTTCTGTTTTTGAGTTTTACAAATTCTTTATATAATTTGGATATTCGGTTCTTGTTAAAATATTTATTTTGAGTAGGAATTGCATCCACGGATTCAAATTCTAAAATGTGCATAAAGCTATATCACAAACATTAAGTCACCCCTTCCTTCCCTTACCCACTAGTACCTAAAGGCAAACTGCTATCAATATTGTTGAGAGCTGAGTTCTATGCGAGCATATGCATGCCCATATATTATTTTAGTGGACATAAATGGTAGCATACTAGACCTGTTTTTTCCTTTTTTATATTTGCTTTTATTTTCAATTATAAATCTTAAAGTTGGTCCCATACTAGAAGTTTTAGAGCCCTATCACTTTAAAAATACATTGTATTCTTTGTATAGATTCTTCAAAATACATTTATCTTGCCTCCTACTAATGGGTATTTAAGTTGATTCAAATAATTTACTACTACACACAATGCTATAATAACTTGGACATATTTTCTTTCACAGATTTGTGAGTCTATGTCATGGCCTCACTCCTGAAGGTAGAATTTCTGAGTCAAGGGTAAGTGTATTTTAATTTTTGGTTATTACCAAGTTGATGTCAATGAGGGGCATTACTTTCTCCAAGAGAATCTCTCTTTCTCCCTACACTTTGTAAGACATGCATTATCATTATCTAATTGGTGTTATCTATTTGGTCTTTGTCTATTTGATAATTTTAAAAAAGTTATGTTAGAATTTCACTTTAATTTCTCTAATTGTCAGTGAAGCTGAATGTGTTTTCATAGTTTTAAGAACCACATGCATTTTATTTTCTGAAATGTTTGATCGTGATCTTTGCCTGTTTTTTTGTTAGGCACTTCATGTTTATCCTATTGATTTTTTAAAAATATCCTATAGTAAGAAAACTATCCTTTTGTGGTAGAGGGAATATTTCTTTTCACCTCATTTTGTCTTTATGGAATTTTTTCTATTTAGAATTAAAAATATATATTCTTAGTGGTCAAGCGTTTTAATTTTGATCTTATGAACTGCTCTTCCTTATTATGAAAGCATAACTTTTAATGATTTAATTTTAATGTTTGCATTTGATTAATGTGAAATTTACTTGTGGCAGGAAACATTTTTCTGTCTTCATTATTCTTTTTGTTGGTTGGTTGATTTTGTTTTTTCTTTATTTTATGAGTTACAAAATGTCAGTTTGGTTATTTAAGTTATTTATCTTAGTTTTTTCTGGGTTATTAATATACACATTAAAGATTTTCCCCTGAGTTCTGCTTTTGTTATATCCCAGAAGTTCTAATACATAGTATGTTTATCTCTGTTTTTCCAGTTACATGCAATTAACTCAAAATTTATTTGAAAGTTTAAAAATTTCCAGATGGTTGAATATTTTTTCTCTACTTGCTTTGTAATTACTTTTTAACTTTATTTTATTGTGCATAGAGAATTTTCTGAACTGTTTCTTCACTTTGGAATTAGCTGAAGTTTACTTTCTGGTCTCATAAATTATCAGATTTTTGCCAGTGACTCATTGGCACTTGAAATAAGGATCCTGTCTGTTTTAGGGAAAAATATCAATTTTATTATTATTTAAATAATTTTTTAAAATATACTTTCTCTTTTTTGAACTGAGAGAAAAAAAGTATCTACAGTGGTGTCTATCTAAGTAGTTCCTCTTCATTTTCTTTATGAATGATGATGCTATTATATGGCAAATAGGCATCAATAGTTATTAGTTTTTCATTGTGAATTGAACCTATCATTTCAAATGTTCTTCCCTGATTCATTGAAATATATTTACTTGGAATATAATTTTACTTGTGTAAAAGTCATGACCAGTTCTTTGTATTTTTACTTGCTTATTCTTGTATTTTCAACTTTTCTGGGCCATTTTGCTTTACATTTTTCTATTTGCATGGTAAAATTTGGGTTTTACTTTGTGATCTGAGTTTTATTTTCTTTTAAAGACTGAGATCTGCCCATTCATAATAATTACTTTTGTTCTTGACTCTGTAATCTATTTTCTCTTAAGTTTTGTGTTTTCCTTGATGTCTTGATTTAAGAAACTATCCGTATGGTTGAATGTTCTTGGCATTTGGGGTGTGGTGTGTGTGTTTTGCTAATTTGGAAAATTTATAATTTAGTTCGAGTTATTTTTGTAAACATAAAGATACATATTACACATTTATGTATGACATTGGAATATCTACATAGACATTTAAATGTCTACTCAAACGGCAAAATTGCTATGCTAGATTTTCTCTATGTTTTCCACTTAGCTTTCACCACCCACTTTTAGTTGATTTTATTGTTTTCTTATTGTTAAACTTACAGTTGTTCAATATAATTATATTTCAATTACTTAATATATCTTTATATACTAATTTCTTTCCTCCTCTATAACTGCAATGCTATCTCCCAGCATCTTTCTACTTTTCCCTTCAAACTTCTTTTAGGGATTTCATTTCAATATATTTTTTTTAATATTTACATTCCATTCTGAAATTCTACTTTTGGTTTCATTTAATTCCATCAGTCATTTGTCACATTTTTTTCCATTTATTTCTAGTTAGCTGAAGTTTATTCTGTGGAATTTATTTCCTATGGAAATAAATTATATACTGCATGTAATTTATGCCTTTCTTATTCATTGTTTTCTCTTCCATCCTTTTAAGTTCCATAATTCTACTGCATTTTCTTTGATTTCCTCATTTTTGTTGTCCAAATCTCTTACAATGTTTGCAAAGTATGTATTCTCTTATGTGCAACTCTGAATGTGGCCTTTATGAACTTATTCTTTCTTTCCTAATAGTATTCAGCTTAAGTTTCATTCCCTTTCATCATCTCATTTATATTTCCTGAACCCTTGTATCTCTGCTTTGTGCTTTTATATAATAAAGGTGACTACTTGATTAGGACTTTTTGTTGAGTGATAGCATGTTTGTTTATTTTTCTTCAGCTCCATAACAACAATTTGATGGTGAGTGTTCTTCATCTTCATTTGCTTTTACTATACTTGTAGTTTTTTTTTTTTTTTTTTGAAGCACTCATTATTGAGTAGGTGAATTCTTCCTGGGCTTGCAATTTGTAAGACTTCCCCCATTGCATTGGAGAGGAAGGATAGTGCTCCATGCTTGCAGGAATTCTTTTCATGATAATGGGTTTTAAGTTTGAGAGCTCTTCTAGTATGCATGTATCTACAAACAACCAGGCTTCTGGCAGTGCAGAGACCTTCCTTTACCCTGTCTCATTAACCCACCTCTCCCTGCAAAACTCCCTATGTGGTCCCTTTCTGCCCCACCTTCCTAGCTTCTGCTCAGTGCCAGACCAAGTAGAGAGAAGCTTCCCCTGACTGCCTGCTCACTTATTCCCAAATAAAGGGCTCTTGGTTTTGACCCTACCAACTCTGCTTCTACCAGGGATTGTGCTCTCCAAGTTTTATCTGAGAGCTGTAGATTTGGGTGCCCTCTCTGGTCCCTCTCCCAAGTTTATTTGACCTACATTTCACTTTCTTCTATACAACCACCCTCCTTCATGGATTCTATATTTGCCAGTTTTCCCTCTCTCCAAAATTATGAGTCTTGATGGCTCATGGCATTTTTTGTGGTCATTTATAGACACACTCCTTTTGGTAAACTCATTTTTGAACTCATTTTTGAGTTTATTGTTAGTGACCTTGCTGTAACAAATGACACCCGAGCGTAGTCCTGAAGCTTCATCTAGTGTTTCTAAGTGCAAGAAGGCTGTGATGTGCTTTATGGAGAAACTACTTGTGCTAGATAAGCTTTGTTCAAGCATAAGTTGCAGTGTGTGTGTCATGAGCTCAATGCATCAATAATAATTAAATATGGAGAGTGTTTTAAACAGAAATATTCATAAAACAAGGTTATATGTTTATGAATTGATGAAAATGTTCTACTCAGGTGGCTTGCTGAACCCTAACCTTGCATTTCCTCCAGGAGTGCTGGTTCAGGATTCATGAATTTAGTGTTCACAGCAACTTTGTAGAACAGAACTGCCATAAACAACAAGAATCAACTATGTTGTAATTTTAGGTGACTGATATCTTCTAGTTACCTCAAAGACAATGACTAGAAATGCCTTTCTTATTTTTTGATTATTTATTTGTTGCTTTGAGTTTATTTCTGAGAAAACAAGGGGTAATTACCACATCTTACCATTTAAAACAGTGAAAATTCTCTTTTTATTAGAGTTTATTTAAAGTTTTCATTTTCTTAGGCAAACCTAACCTGAACATGGAGTTTGAAGGGGCCGGGTAAGAAGCACAGGTTCAGAGAAGAGAGAGCTGCCGAGAATATGGAAGAAAAGCAGTAGTGTAGAAAGGAGTCTGGGCACGAGTTCCCACTGAGTGCCAAGCTCACTGGATAAACCCCAGAGGGTAAATGTTTGCAGCCTGGGGGCTCAAAGTCTGGTTCTGATTCTGCCATGCATTACCTCTCTGAGACTAAGCAGGGTACTTCTTGGGGAGGGGATCCATTTTCTGTTTCCTATTTTGCAAATATTGACCCTATAGTACAGTTGTGAAAAATTATGTATTTACAGACTATATACGTAAAGACTCTGGTATGCAGTAGGCATTCAGCATTTATTATTTCACTCCTTATTCTCTCAGGAAGGAAGCATGTTTGAGAACCGCCTATGCCATGTTTCTGACTTCCCTTAGAACTGGTTTATCATCCATGCCCTGAAAAATCAATCTCAAAGTCACACTTGTTTATTACCCAAAGTGCCATTGTACCGCTTGAGTCAGTCTCCTTTGCACCAGGCTTGGCAATGAATAGCTCTTAGCTATTTTTTCAAATCAAATCCACTCTGAACAAATGAAGATTTGCTACCAAGAATACTATTGTAAAGAACACACCATGGCTTTTGGGACACAGAGGTATTCCAGACATGTCAATACTAAGGCAACATCTCTGGTTGTGTACAGCCTGGTGTGAGTCCTGCATAATAGCGCACCAAAGTTCTGTCATGTTTATTCTTTAAAAACCAACCAGTTACCTAAACCTTACACCTGGTAGGTCTCAGTTAGTGGGGTCCAGACAGTTAGGCTCAGGGGTCTTCCCATGATTTGACAAAACTGGTGAAAGCGAGCAGGGGGTGCTCCTCACTGAGGACCTCCTGCTGTCCACTCACCACACTGAAGACCAGGGTTGATGAACCACATATCCCAGATGTGTCTGTATTAGGGAACTAACAAGGGAGCTGAATGTGCCAGGCCTTTCTCTGGCGGTGACATGATGGTGCCCAGCCAGGGAATGTTCGAGTTGCCTTGTGCCCCTTTGACCAAGAACTAGAATCACTGCGTGTAAAGAAACAAGCTGACAGAAGACCAGGGTCTAGTGGCATAAGAAGAATTGTAAGTATGGGCTGGGGCTCTGTGCTGCCTTGTCCAGCAGTGGTTGGAAGTTCAATGTGGTAGGAGTGGTGTGGAGAGTGGAAAAATTCAAATCACTTCTCTGGCCTCTTCACCCTACAAACAACTGTAGCTGCTCTGTTTCTTATAAAACCAGTCTTACACACCATTTTTCTTGGTGGTTTCTTCTGAACCCCTCCCCTAGTAATGATGGTCATGATTCTTCTGTACCTTCCACAGATGCTTCAAAATGGACAAGGGGTGCTTTCCACAGTTTTTCAGTCAGCTGGAGTCCAAACTTTCAAAGTGGCACTTTGCTTCACTTAATGATGAGGTAACTAAAGCTTAGAAATGCTGAGCAACTTCTCCAAGGTCAATAGCTGGTGAAGGCAAACCTGGGGCTAATATCCATGTCTGACATCACTAAAGACCAGGTACCTTCCACATGCCAGGTTGTAGTGAGGCCCCGACAAATGGAACTTGACTGTGAAAGGCTTTCAGAGTCTTTCCTTGATGAGCAGTGGTCCTCACCTGGGCTGCCAATGGACTCACTTGTATCTCATATCACTCAGCTGTGATATGATATCTTCCTTGAAGGAGAATCTCTTTAGTCTCATTTTCAAACCAGTCTTTCTCTTAGTCTTCTTAAACTCCTCCTTGTTCATACAGGTAGAGATACTGCCTAGCAGTTTGGAATAAAATAGGAAAAATTGGCTTTTCAAGTACAGGAGACTCGTTGCCCACCAAAAACTATTCAATGGTGTTTTAGATTGCAAAAACACCAATTTAACTTAAGGAAGAAAGATCTTATCAGAATGATCCTGGGGTGCTTGTAAAATCCAAAAACAAAAGCATCTGAACCTTAAGAAGGGACTGAATCTCTCCAAGAAAACCAAAATAGGTTTCTCTCTCTCTCTCTGTCTCTGTCTCTCTCCCCCATCCCGTGTGTGTGTGTGTGTGTGTGTGTGTGTGTGTGTATCTCATCTATTTATTTACATATCTATATCTTTCATTTGTTCAATATGTTGTTTTTATTCTTCTCTCTTGTTACAGGTCAGTGGTTCCAAAACTGTGACCCCCACTTTGTTAGCAACATAATCTGGGCACCTATTGCAAATGTATATTCCCAGACCCTGGGAGGGGCCAGCAATGTGTGTTTTAACAAGCCCTCCAGCTGATGCTAAAGCTTGATGAAGACTGAGCACTTCCACCAAGGGTCACATTTCTCTGTATTCTACATGACAAAAATTAGACAATGAAATAACCCATCTTGTATATGCTGTGGGTTCAGCCATGAAGAGAAATTTGAACTTTCATTTGTTCTCAAATTAAATCTTCTTAGAAAGTACCTACTGGTTAAGTTTAGATCAGTACACAACTCTTAGAGCATGAACGTGAGTGGAGGGTGGAAAAGGGTGGAGAAGTAGGTAGAGAAGGCAATTACCATTGTGTAACTGTGGTTACTCTAGTTGCAGCCAGATAAATGGTGGAGAAAAGGGCACAAAAAAGATGTTGAACAGGCAGTCAAATAATAAAAATGGAAGTTGTAATAGTAGTAAAAGAAGAATTGGCAGCAGAGGTAATATTTACCAATCACTGAAGTCCTACTCTTTGTCAGAATATTTTCCCTGGATGATTTTGTTTAATTTTTACACTACCTCTATAAAGTAGATATCGTTAATAATTATATTTTATAGATTAGGAATTATTTAAAAGACTTGAGATGACGTAGCTTATAAGTAGGATAATAATGCAGATAATCTCAGACTTAACCACTGTGTTCTAATTTTAGAGGTTGTCCACTGCTAGGGACAACACATCCTTGTGAATGGGGTAGTTTGAGAAAGAACAAGGTGATACTTGAAATTCCATCTGTCTCTAAGATGAAGGATTGTCTTTCACCATTTGGTACTTAAAAATATGACCAATGCATTCTGTACTACAGAGCAAAGCAAGAAAGGTGTTAAGCTGCAAGATTCTCAGTTGCAGGTTCATTTTAAGACTCTAGAATAAGAGAAATTTACTTTGACTGGGGTCAAGTCCAGCTGAACACAAAGGAATAAAGATATCCTAACTTCCCCTACCATGGGAGATCATAAATAGAGAAGAATATGGAGTGAAGGGATTATGCTCCAGAGACTTACCAGTGGGGCTACAAATGGGAGACTTCATTTGGAATCACACTTTTCCCCTTAAGTTGCATGTGCATGGACAACAGAACTGAGGTTACCACAGGGGAGGTGGATGGGGGTGGAAGCAAAGATAATGGGGGTCCAATAGACAGTGGTGGACTACTAGAAAATTAGTGGTGGGCATCTTGTAAATCAAGTTACCTCAGTAAAAAAATGAGTCCTTTTGTTTATCTAAATATGCTCTTTACTAGATCCAGACTCTTTCCTGTGATCTAAACACTTTTTATTTCCTGAGAATTCCATGGCCCAGCTCCTCTCTTGCTCACATTCATGGTGCACTTATTCTTCTATAGAGGTTCCTTTTATCAATCAGCCTCCTCTAGCAGCTCCCAACTATACTCTGGCTTTTTAATTCCTTTATTCCTTGCTTTCATTCTAGTTCCTGCTCTTCAAAATAAACCTGGATCTCAAGCCTTTCCACCTTTCTATTCTTCTCTGCTGTCTCTTTTTTCTTCTTTCTCATCTTGCAGGCAGTCATATTGATAATCTTATTTCCCTCTTTTTACAGCACTGATAAGAATACTCAAGAGTCTTTTATTTACAAAGAACACATGCAGGCTGATATCTTGTCAGGAATGACCAGAAATGGCTGATACAATGGGGAGTTTTTCATCACAGTCCCCACAGGGTACCTTGTAATGTTTTAATGGTCAAGACCAAACTTAATTCAAATACAGCAGGCATTATTAGAAGTCATGTTGGCTAGCTTGTCTTTATTGCTCTCATTTTTAATTATGAAGTGTAATAAGGTCACATTTCTAGAAATAGAACTCAGTAAGATACATTGGTTTAATTTGTAAAAGTAATCTTCCTACATAGATGATATGTTTCATTCCATTTCAGCTAAAATCCACATCAATAGCAGAAAAATGTAACAGGCTTCAATTAGCCTCAATAATCCTTCTGCACAATAATGAATAGGAAAAATGAGAAATTGATATTTCTCATCTTCATCATTTAAGGACTTTGATGATACAAAAGCGATTAGCTTTATTTATTTCCCTTTAGCTTTATTTATTTTCCTTTGATGTCTTCTTGAAATGTCATAATATGATAAAATGATTTTAATAAAATGGAGGTAAAAAGGATTCTTTGAAATTCAGTCAAGAAGCTTTTGATTAGGCAGCAGAGAGTCTCCAGGAGATCTTTTGCAAACTAGAGGCTGGAGTTGATCCGTACTTGAATGGGCTTGACTTGCAAGCAGGAACAAAGCTCCAAGTGGTATCCATCAGAGTCCTTAGCCTTAGGGAGCTGATGATAGACTATTTCAGTTTTGAAAATCTTACAAGAAGCTCAGGGTCAAAGAGCTTTCAGTTGAGTCTGGAAATAGTGAAGTGTTATTTTTTTTTAAAATCTCTACTTTAAAAATATAGCATGGAATTAATAGGTGAATGGTCTCAGCAACTCAGGAAGGGAAGAGGTGTAAGCAAAAGATTCAGATTTCAGGAGTTATATGTATCACAGGGAAGTGGCCTAGGCTTCATACCTCCTTTGTCCCATTTTATTCCTCCATGAAATAGGAAAACACAGCTCTGTTACAATGGTAGTTTTCCCCTCCTCATTTACATGTTAGTTCATCATTGTCTATCATTAGTGAATCTTGGTTATAAATTCCGTAAATAACCATAGCCTTTTACGGTTGACAAAATATTGCCATATATTCAATGTTAAGTCCTCTCAAGGACTATTTAGAGAGATAGTACAGGGGAACAATCTACATTTTACAGATGAAGATATGATCAGATAAAGGGTGCCTTATCTAAATTGACACCAATAGTTGTGACCGAGCTGACACTTGAATCTAGATTTCTTGACATACAATCATTGCCTTCAACTGATTTCCAGTTCAACACCATTAACCCTACTCTACGCCAAGCTCTAGAGATATAATATGACTACATTTCAGACCTTTAAATGCAGGTCATTAGGGGAAAACAAGATAGTTCACATAACAGACTGAACCATATGACCGTGATGCTTTAGTAGGTAAAAAATGTTAAATAGCAGTGTATCCATTTGGTTCAATCTAATATGTAAATACTATGACAGAGATACATTGGTATGTACTTTATTCTTTTGCCTTATATTTTTAGAATTTTTCTGCTTTGACCCATTTTTCCCTCTCCATCCTGAAGCAGAGAGAGAGAGAGAGAGGGGGGGAGAGAGAGAGAGAGAGAGAGAGAGAGAGAGAGAGAGAGAGAGAGAGAGAGAGAGAGAGAGAGAGAGAGATCCACTTGCCCCAGGAGGAAAGGGTTTCCTTCTTTGAAAGAAGAAGAAAAGAGCTGATACTAACTTAAAGGCATTTTAAGGAAATGGAGAGACTGATGACAGATGAAGAGAGGAACTTATTATAGAAGATGAACTTGAGTTTGTAAAAATTGGTAAGTCTTGCTAGTTTATGAAGAGGTGGAGTTGCAACAGGGAGTTTAAGAAGAAATAAATGATTTCCAAGTAACTACTACAAGAAATGCAGCATGTAATCAAGGAGATGAGGTACCTATGTAGATAAATGAGGTGTTCGTGTATATATCCCTTTGAGATTATTTTTAAACAGAAGAAGCCTTTGGAAGCAGTCCAGATAAGATTTGATATGATTTTCTTATTCCCCAAGACCCTCAGTTATATCAAGAATACATTGACAAAGAAAATAACTAGTACACATTCTTAAGTGACTTAGATAGCTATGATTCCTTGTTTTCATTTCTAGACTCCCAAAGCCTGGTGAGCAATGAAGCCTGGTGAACAATGATCGAATCTTATTAGCACAAGAAGAGAAGGGAGTTAATTAAGATAAGCAATACCAGATCTTGTAATAGCCCTCAAATCTCCATGGCTGAGCAAAATAAAGGCTTATTTCTTATTGACTCAAGAAATGCCTACTTGGGCAGCATGATGAGAGTTCATCAGGGAACTTCATCCTTCTACCTTGCTACTGTGTTTCCCAGAAACCTCAGAATCCTCCAGTGAATCTCCTGTATCCAGACAATATGAGGTCATGTGAGAAGAGAAGTTGATTAGAGCAGGGGAAGCAAACCAAGGATGGTGAGAGAAATCTAGTCTACCACCAGTTTTTGTGTGGCCTGTGAGCTAGGGATGGTTTTCATACTTTTCAGGGTTGAAAAGAAATCAATGAAGAATGATAGCTCATGATGCTTAGAAATTATATGAAATTCAATTTTCATTATACATTAATAATATGTTTTTGGAACACAGATATTCTTATTTATTTATTTTCCATGATTGCTTTCTTTTTTTTTTCTTCTAAAGTATTGGAATTGAGCAGTTGCAATAGAGATTTATGACCTCCGAAGTATAAATATTTATAATCTGACCTTTCCAAAAAAAACCAAAATTTGTCACCACTTGACAGAGAGGATCTAGGGCCCAATATTTAAACTCCTCATCCCAGAAAGTCACCCCACATTCACTTGCCCCACATTATATTAGCAAGAATTAGCCATATGTACCCTGATCCCAGATACAATGGTGATGCTGACTTGGTAGCTACTTCTCTGCATCAACTCTCCTTTTAAAATGGGGCATAAGAGTACCAATCTTTACTGTTTAGGTCACTGAAGGGGATTACATTATACACTTCTCAGAAACTAAATTTAAATTCTCTTCAGATATTTATGCTTTCCAAAATACAAATTCAGCTCTGCTGTTAGAGTATTTAGGGGTGTGTGTGTGTGTG
Source organism: Solenodon paradoxus (assembly GCA_004363575.1). Lineage (NCBI taxonomy): Eukaryota > Metazoa > Chordata > Mammalia > Eulipotyphla > Solenodontidae > Solenodon > Solenodon paradoxus. The sequence goes on along the minus strand of RJWH01000725.1, from coordinate 232,738 downwards.
TGTGTCTGTCTATCTGTCTGTCTGTCAAAGGGGTGACAGGAAAATTATTTATTTATTTCTGCCCTTCGATGTATTGCCCATAATGACTGGTTCTAGTCTGCTTTTAACTATCACTTTTGCCTCAATGCCATTTCCCTCTACTGTGTGTGTGACTAAGTCATGTCTGACTCCCAGTCCTAAAGCACACACTCCCTCTCACCAATGCTGAAAGTCAGCCTTGTACTTAGAATTTATTGTTCTTAGAAGGGCATCAGAACTTATCAGAACATACCTTCCAAGTATGTGAAGCAGTTCCTCATGAGAAAAATGGGTTAAACGAAAGACATTTTCTCTATCCTCTGCGCATGCAAAGAAATTTAGATAAAATGCCAGGTATTTAATTCAATCAACTACATAAGTTACTTTAGAGACTCTCTTGGTGCCCAGGGTGGCTTACCAGATATTTACTATTTTGTAAGACCCATTACTTGAAATTACTTAAAGCAATGTAATATCTAAGTGATGAGTCTAAGGGATGAGACTCTTGCTGTACTGTTTTGTTTTGATTGCCATCCCTCAAACCACTTCTATATAGACATTTTAGTTGCCACTATAATACAAAATTAGTTAAAACAGTCCCTACTCTCAAAGGAATCACAGTTCAGTGGAAAGACAGACATTTATACATCCATGGATAATAGAAGGTAGACTAAATCAGTGCTCACATTAAGATCCAAACAAAGTACTCTGAGCAAACACAGGGGTGGAGTGATTAATTATGGCGTATGTTAACCAAGAGTAATGATTTTAAGTGTCAGGGATAGAAAGCCTTTCTCCATCATGCTTGCAATGTTAATCCCAATTCATTCATCATCAAACCTCACCTTGCCTGGCCATTTATCTTAAACGCAAACCCAGCTTTATTCAGAGATATCAGTCATCTCCATCTATTCTTTGATTGCAGATGCTCAGAAAGTATCACTGCTGCCTGCCATATTTCATGCTCATCCATTCACAATGTAGGACAGCATTTTGTCTGATGACCTCTTAAATTGAGATGGTTTTTAATTAAATCTCTACTGGGGCTTGGTAATACATTTTAGGACACACATGCTTCTTTGGCTCCAAAAATAACATAAGGAACCTATTCTTTGGAATGTACCACATGATTATAAAGATGGGAAGACAATTGACATGGGTTCTTTAAATTCAAGAAGGAGAGACTAATATTCAAGTAAGCAATGATGATGAAAGACTAAATGTGATATTGAAGGAGAATAGCACAGATCAATGCATCATGAAAACATAGAAACTTGAAAAAACAATTTATAATTGAAGAACTGGGGAAAACTTAATTTTCACTCCTCTACTGAAATAAGAAATGCTTCTTGTCCAGGCAAACCCTTCTACCTCTTCAAGGTACCAAGTCTTCTTGTTTCATTAATGACATATTGATTCCACTTTACCCTCTTCTCACTGTTAAAGATGTGCAGGTCTTCTCCATTGTGGAGGGAGGAACTCTAACCAGCCTTAATAGCCTCTTCTGGCTGCTTTTGTTGTTCCCTTTCTCCATTCAACATCTCAAGGTAAGCTTATTGTGATACCCCTCATTGAGACTGCCATCCCTCTATCAACTTCATAAAAACCTAGACATCGCCTCTCAATTTTGGTTTAGCCTACATTCCTATTTCTTAGATAGTCCTGTAATACCGTTGTTTATGGCTAATGCCACTCAGTGTTATTATGTGCTTCCTTTCTGAGAGAAAATTTTGTTGACTCTTTGTATTTTAGATGTGGATTCAGCTAAAAGCCTTAATCCAAAGATTGACAAGCTGCAGCCATTGGGCAAAACTGGCCCTTTTTATTTTTGTAAATAAAGTTTTATTGGAACACAGCCTGCCTATTCATTTCTGTGTTGTTTATGACTAGTTTTGTGCAACAGCAGCAAAGCTGATTAGTTGCAACAGAGGCCGTCTAGCCCCAAAAGCCTAAAATATTTATTATTTGACTCTTTACAGAAAAATGCTGGTGGCCTTGGACTTAAATCTTTCTCATATTAACATCATAGACTCTATATGATCTCTGATTATCGTCACTGTTGATAGACGGATTCTAGACTTGGGCAAGGTCACATTCTCTTCCATGAAGAATCCCTGGTCCAAAGAGTTGGGAGAATTCTGATACATGGAATTATCATATTAACAATCATCGTCATTATCGAATTATTAACTTTGGTTATTCCATATTGCAAACGGGGCAGTTACCATGTCTACGAAAGATTAAACTATGGGAAAAGATAGTAAGTCAAACACTTTTTACTTCCTCAAAAATTATTCTTCCTTCTCTCTGAAAAGAACCGTAAATTCTTGTTATGAGCTGGAGATCTTGCTTAAATAATTGAGTGAGTCTGAAAGTTGCTGTCTCTTTGTGGACTCTGAATTGCTCTGGCAAAGTCAGGGTAGAGATCTAGCAAAGGATCTTAAAAATAAAGTTCATTATTCATAAGCGTTACATGAGTAATACTGAGAAAACTAATAGTACCTCTAAAATATATATTAAAAGTTCTTCCTCTGAGGAGCATGGTAAAAGGTGAGGTGGAAGATAGTTTGCTTTTGAGAATTTCTGTTCGATTTAAGTTATTTTTCCATGTAGATATGTGTTACATTGAGCAAGCCTTTAGAAAAATCAGTTCTCAGTTTCTCTGTTTCAGTAATGGAAAAAAATTATATCCTGTCATCTACCTTCCCAGAAACCAAAAGAAATGTATGTGCAGCTATTTTGCAAATGCTAAAATCATGCTTAGTGAGACAAGTAGATTGTAGCCCAGCATAGTCCAGTAGAAATGTAATTGAAAACTTTCTAGTAGTCACCTAAACAAAGTAAAATGAAACAGATAATTGTAATAATATATTTTATTTAGCCCAACATGTCTAAGATATTGTCAGTTCAACAGGTAATCAATGTAAAAATCATTGATGAGCTATTTTACATTCCTTTGTTCATACAGTCTTTAAATCCAAAAGTATTATTTTATTCATTTAGCACACTTCACTTTGAATTAACCAGATTTTGCATCTTCTCTTGCCACAGAACACTACTGACTATTGAACAGCACAACTCTAGACTATTCCTTAGCTAAGTAGTTTCCAAGTGATCCCCGACAACTAGTTACTGCTCCATGAACCCTGGAACATGCTCTGCCAATGAGTTCCCAGAGAGATATAATTTCTATTTCCTTCATCCTTAAAGTGATCATATTATTATTAATTATTATCATTATTATTATTAATACCTAACATATATTGTTTCATGAGAGACCCAAATGTTTAAGATCTTGTACACACGGAGCTTCTAAACCAAAGAAGAAGTTCAGTGGATAGAAATGTGACTTTAGTTACGGAGGAACGTTAGAGACAGCCAACTGGCAAAACTCTGCAGCCCAGTTGTCAGTGAAGCTATTTTATACAGTTGAGTAGAAAGTGGCATCTGTATGTTGCTGTCATACAAGGTTACAAGTCAGCGGCAGTGTAGGCCAGCACAGAAGAACTTGAAGATAAGTAGTACAAAGCAGAATACAAAGATGATCTTGGGAAACAGCATCAGCATTCGGGAGTATTCTGGCATGTTCTGTTCTCCTCTTCCAGTCACAGTTGGTCAGGCTGCAGTCAGTAGGTCATTTACCACACAAGGCAGAGGGAGCTGAAACAGGCCACGGGGAGTCAACCATCTTCATTCTTTGGCTGACTTCACCCACAATAATTACTACGTTCTGGACACTGTGCTAAGAGCTTTACAAGATTATTTCATTTATGACTCACAACAGCCAGTGAAAAATAGTGTTAGCCCCATTTTAAAGGCAAATAAACCAAGGATAAGAAAAATCCTACAATTTTCTCAACCTAACAGAGCTTGTGAGTTATGGAGCCAGGATTCAACTCAGGCAAATGTTTCCAGAGGAGGCTCTATTAATTATAAGCAATATTATTCATTTCTTGGTCTTTTTTTTAATGTCCCCTACTGAGCACTAACTGAGGTCTCCTGCTGTGTCCCAGAGCTGAAGTATGGGGGTAACGGGAGGATTTCCCCCAACTTTTTTTGAATCTACTGTGGATAGTATGGTCTTTAAACTAACCAGTCTTCTTGAACACCAATCTCCCACAAACCCAATGTGAACCGATAGTCATATTTTCCATTTTCCAGTGACTTCTGAGAAAGATGCTTAAATCACGTCTCTGAGGATTGTTCACAAATCACCTGCCATTGTCAAATACAACTTGTATTCAATAGTTTTTCTTAATCTTGCTTCCCAAGAGGAAACCTACACTCTCAACAATCTTATATGATATGATGCATTCTTTGTCTTTCCAGGGCTTCTCACACTCTTCTGTGTGACAGTAAGGGGGAGTAGAACTAATTTACCCATCACCTTATTAAGTTTGGAGGAAGTGGTCAGAGAGTGTACATTTCTTAACTCTCTCCAATCCAAGATTCTCATTCTTACATAAATATAACTAGCACTTCTGCTTAAAAACATTATGTAGTCAAAATAATTTTCCCTCTTTTTTGTGCTTAATATTTCTGCTCCAGATTCTTGTTTTTGGTTACCTCTCTCTGTCAATTTAATTAATTTTTTAAAATGATAATTTCCCTTTTTTCTCCTCTGATTTTGAAAATAATACTTCATTTTCTGTTTATTTTTTCTTTTTTAAGAAAACATGTTTACATTTATAAATATACTCCTTTCATTTTAATTTCAAACAATACAGAATTATATATAGAAAACCCTGCAAGTCCCCTTTAAGGCTGTCCTGTGCTCAGTCCTCTTCTCATTTCTGCCAACAGGTTGGGCCATATTGTTTCAGTTCCTTTCCAGTGCATACCGTTAATACCTGCCTGTGTAGATGATGCCTATAAAAATGCAACTGGGGTAGTACTCTGCATACTGTTCTACAGTTTTCTTTGTTCATCTGATCATGTTTTTGTGATTTTTCCTTGTTAGTGCACTCATTCTGAAAGCTGAATGATAATTTATAGTCAAGATGGAGCATATCTATTTTAACAATCTCTATTGAGGAACATTTCATTGTTACCTATTTCATGCTATTTCTAGCCATTCTTCAAAAAGTATTCGTGCACTTAAAGACTCCTAGCTTATTTTCAGTTTTAACAAATGCTAACAAATTGCCTTCAGAAGGACATCAATTCATAGGTCAAATAACAGGAGAGGGGAGAATTTGAATCCTGCAGTGGTCACCATTACTTGGTTTTATCAAATAGAAATGCTTGTTTATCTGACAAATTCTATTTGTATTTTCAGAAAACTTTTAATGATATTCTTCAGTTTGAATTTAATTTCTAGAGCATAGAAGATGCAGCCAGTCCCCTCGGTGACTGTCACTAATCAGCTTACACGGTCTTGAGGAACTTTCTAAACTTTTCTGTGGTTTGAGTAAACCACCTCTGCAAAATGCAACAACAACAATACCTAACTCTTAAGGTTGCTGTGAAGATAAAATGAATTAATTTGAGTAAAACACTTAGAACAGCAGCTTTCATTTTATGACTATGCAAATATTGTTTGATTGCTGATATTATTTCTATTATTATATTTTCTTTCTTTTTTAAGGAAAGATACAGGGAGAAATGAAGGCAAGTGGGTAGACAGTCAGGAAGAGAGGAGGAAAACACACTTTATTCATTTTTATTTAGTTCACACTCATTGCCTTTCCTGGACCTGGGACTAGAACCCTTGGGTATGTGACCTGAGATCCTTCGGAGGCAATGGACCTAACCACTGCTCCACCAGAACATGCTTCTGTTATTTTCTTGTATCTAAGACAACAAATGGTTTTGCTATGTTGCCTTCTATTTGGCCACTTTGTTGAGTTACCCTTAATTAATTATAATTCTTAGTGACTTTTCTTAATTTTCATTATCAATTATAGTGAAAATAAATTAGTCATTGGGTGCCTTCTTTTGCAATAGTAAACCACTTCTTTTCTTTATCTAATTCCACTGACCAATATATCCAGTGTCAATGATAGTAGAGATATTTGTTTTATTCCAAGTAGTAATATTATCTCTAATCTTTCACAATTACATGGGATTTTTGCTATCATATTTTGCAAATAACCTTTTTAGAAAAAGAAAACACTTTATTATAATAAAAGAATATTGTCCTTACTTTGTCTTACCACATATTTATTAATTCTCCTGAGCAGATTCATAGAATAACAAGAAAAGAAACAATAAGGACAGGTTGTGCAGCAGAAACAGGTCATCCTAATAAATGAAGGGGTACTAAATCATGACATGGTGACATTAAATTTTATCATCCACCCTAAAATCTTCTTGAGCCTAATCTCTCCAGCAGGAACATTCAAAATGGCAAAGATTTGAAAGTTAGTTCAGTTAACTCAGAGAATGTTATTATGGTATTTTTTCATATGAGAAAAAAATGTTGAATTTTATCATGTGCTATTGTTGTCTTCTTTTGAGGTTACCATAGTTTTTTCCTCTTTTCATCAGCCTATGTGGTAAATTATATTAGTGGATTGCCTGATGGTAAATTGGGTTAAGTCATTTTGACATTTTATTATTAAGCTGTTAGATTTGATACACTAATTTATTACCTAGGACTTTTATAGCATTGCGTGTAAGACTGGTCAACATGTTTTTCCACCTATTTTTGCAGATTAAGTTGATAAATTTCCTATTTTTGTTATGTTGTAGAGTAAGTTAAATTACAAAAATTATTTGTTCTTTAAAGCCTTGGTAGAATTTGCCTCTAAAACCCTTGAGCTTATCAGTTTCTTGCATGTTTGTCATGTATTCAGTTTTGTACTGATTCTTAAGTAACATCTATTTCCTTGAGGAATCATTCATTTCACCTAGATTTTCAAATTTGTTTCAACAAAGTGGCATAAAACATTCCAATTAATTTGAAACCACTTACATAATCACAACGTTCTTTATTTCAATATTATTTACTTTCATATCCTTTTCTCCTGTCCATTTTGCCAGAGATTTGTCTAGTTCGTATTACTCTCTGAAAAGAATGGATTTCAGTTTTACACATCAGCTGTAACTTTGTGTATGTGTGATTATTTTCTATATGGTTAATTCCTATTGCTACCTTTATAGTATCTGCCATTTACTTTCTTTGGGTTTATTTTAATATTTTGTTCATCATCTTTAATATGTGGAATGAGACAGACTTTAGCAGGAAAATATTATAGATACAGTGATAGGAGTCTAGACTTAGTACAATGAGATCCCAAAATAAAAGAGTATTGATTCTGTCAGTGTGGGTAGGTAGGGGAAGAGAGACTCTTCATGACTGAAAGATAGATAAGTGAGCAGTGGGACAAGATGCCAGCTATTCATGCTTATAAATGGTTGTTTACAATGGAATGTTTATGGGAAAATTTCTATACACATGCTCATAAAACTTGTTACAGTAATTGCCTTTGAGGAAGTTAAGTGAAGACTTTTGCCATCTACCTCTTTATGCTGCAATTTTATTTTACCGTATGCATTTATTGCTACTAAATGAGTAAGTTTAAAATGGAATAAAATCAAGGTCATTCTACTCAACACAAAAACTCCCAGAACTGGAAGGACTCTTAGAGAGGAGCTGGTTTAAACTTCTTCCTTAAAGTTATTTTTAAACGTTGGGAAGCAGCTCTCAAAGGCACACAAGTGCAGGTCTGATAGCTCTATTAGAAGTCAGACTGTATGACTGCTTGAAACCTGCTGTCTGGTCTGCTCATGTGGTAGTGGCTGTGGGCAGTAGCCCAGGACTCTGGGACTCAGTCAGCAAAGCTGAGGAGGAGAGTTATCATTGGATCCAGTCACAACACTGACTGAGGAGGGATTGAGAGTTTTCCTGTCTGAGGCAGGTTTTGCTTTAGTTTCAAGACCCCTTATCTCTGTCAGGTTGTGTCTGCCTCCACTCACCTAACAGTTTGCCTGGCTCTGGTTTTTTTGCTTCTGAATCAGCTCCAGACCATGTCCTTGTCTGCCCTGTCTTTGACCTGCAACATCTCTTTATTTCCTGAGTCCACCACCCTTGTCCCCAGGTTCAGCCACTTTACTGCTTCTCTCACCAGGGAACAGGAGGCCATTGCAAATGAAGGTCGTAAATAACCATGAGGTCAAAAATGGGTATTGAAAGTTGGGCAGCACAGTTGTAGAAAATGGGATTAGCTAGATAGATGGAAACAATAAGCAAATATTTATTGGAAGAACATGTTTGTACAGGGCAGGGAATAAGAAAAGGAGCAGGTTAGAAGGTTATATTTAGAAAAAGAAAGCACCAAATTCAAGATCTCAGAGAGCAGAGCTGTAAAGGGGAAGGAGGGAAGAAATAAACATGCTTGTATTGAGTTCCTTCTGTGTTCCTGAAGTCCTAGAGATATGATCTCATTTAATTTTCTGAACGTTCCTACATTTTACTGATGAGGACTTGGAAACTTAAGAGAATTAAATATCTTGCCAAGGAACCCCAGTTGTTAAGAGGAGAAGCAGGGGTTAGAGATAGATAATGGGGAAGTAGGTGGCAGCCCGGAAGTGAAACTAGAGAGAAAGGAGCTTAATGTTTCCTTTCTGTTCTCACTGATTTGGGGAAAATGCCAACTAGTTGAAGAAATCAACAACCTCATATACCTGGTTTCTCACACCAGAAGCCTGTCACATGTCCCATCCATCAGTCAGTCATGTCAGCTGCACTTCCAAAATATACCTTGAATCTCCCATCTCCAACTCTACTGGACTCACCTTACCCAATCTGGCATCATGCATAAATTACCATTTATCCTCACTTAGGCTACCATCTTAACATCCTTACTGGGCTTTTCTCCCTTGGATCCATTTTCCATGTATGAGATGGAATAATATTCCTAATATGCATATATGATCAAGTCTTTCCATCCCTTAACACTTTCCAATAATTTCCCACCATTCTTAGTAGAACGTTCATTCTCTTCTATATGAACTACTCGGCAAGGGATGACCTATCTCCTGTCAACTCCTGTTCATCTTAAGTCACTTTCTTTTTGCTTCTGAGTTCTCATCGGATAGGCTTTTTCTCTGTTTCTCAAATAAGATAAGCTTCTTTCAGTCTTTGACCATCTTTCTTTCTCCACTTAGCATTGTTTCTCCATTACCTTTTGTTCTGGCTCAATCATTTTGTCCTTAGGTCTCAGATTCAAAGGAACCTCCTCAGAGCTGGTCTTCTTACTTCTTATACTGTGTAAACTGAGTCTAGGTTTGTTTCTGTTAGGGTAAAAGTGTCAAGATGAAGGAAAACTCTCTTGTTTACCCAGCTTGAAGTTGGTTCTCATTTTGAATGAACAAATAAATAAGTGAAAGGAAGATGAAACGAATGAAAAAAATAATCATTTAGGCAAATCATGCATGTGGACTGATATTATTTAATAGAGCAAGGTGTGAAAGATGAGCATGTTCCTGGCACAGATGCCTTCCTGTCGCTCACCGTAACTCTAAGGTAATGACTTAATGGGGTAGTTCAGCCCACACGCCATCCTGATGGCTTTTGACTCTTGACATTTTCCCCCTTTTGATCAGTGAAGAATTCTGACTTGTCTTTGCTTTTTGCTTTTTCCTCTCCAGTTTGTCTGTGTCCTTTCCCCTTTATGTTCTTTAAATGGAATGTTGGGTGCTGCCAGCAGGCTGTTCTCTACTTCCTGTATCCTATCATTGTAGAGGGTTTTCTCTTGAAAAAGAAACTTAAGAAAATGTGTGGGTGGGATGGAGGGAACAAAATCCCTCTAGTCTCTGGAATCCCAATAAAACCACTCTGGGACAGTGCCCTCATTTCTCCCTGCTTGGCTCCTTTGCTCCAGGAGTCACAGCCCCCGACCATTTCACAGATCCATCAATGATGCTGCCAGGCTCAGCAAGGGGCACTGGGCTCTGCCGGAGGGATCTGGGTTTTTCCATGGACTGAGTCAATTTGGGCAGACAAATCCTGCTGAAAAGGAGTTATAAATTAGGGATTGTGCATCTCTCCCACTGAGAGGCACTAACAGTTTATAAGAGAGAAAAATTGATAAACCCTTGGGTATCATTTTTTGTTTTCATTTCACACTGGGGCCAGCTGTGAAAGGGAAATGACTGTAAACAGCCTATTAGTAAAACTGCTTTAGTAGAAATACCAAAAGGGAAAGTCATAAGCAAATTGTTACGTCAATCAGGGCTTCCCACCTCGTTTTAAAAGGCAAAAGAAAATAGCATCCAAAGCTCATTTTGTGAGTGGAGATGTGTTTTACTGGCAGCCTCACAGGCAACATGTCTAGGGATGAGACCTAACTTTCCACCAGGCTAACTTGCTCCTTGATTGACATTTTTCTATTGAACATTTATTACGGGCAAATCATATAGGGAAAAGGAAATTGTGTCCAGACTTATACAACATTAGAAAATGCACTACAATGACCAGCCAATGTCCAAACAAGTCCTTTAGGAAAGAGAAGACAGTAAGTCCACACTGAGTTGTTATGCAAAGAAAACATAAAGTTGATCTTGAAATATGAGCAGGAGAGGAATAGGGAGAGAAGGATGCTTCTGTGTAGAAGGAGCAGCAAGAGCAGAGGCTTTAAAGAGGAAACTAACTCTGAGAGAACTGGGAGTCATTAAGGTCAGCTTGCCACTAGAACATCTATCTCTGAAGGTAGTTAGAAATCACATCTAAAGGTTTAAAATATTCAAGTTTAAATGTCAGCTGGACTGTGTCTGAATTATTACTATTCTACAGTTGGATTCCATAGAGAGCCTAGCAGTGTGGAGAAAAGATTTGTGGTCTCAGAGAAGCAACTTGGGTGTCTGAATGCCGTGGGGGCCCTGGCTTCCCCAGCTGGCAGCGGCCCTTGGCTGCCCCTCCTTCTGAGGGTGGATAAAATAAAGCCCACCTTGCTGAGAAGCTAGGCCCCCAGTCCTGACTTCTCAGAAGGTAGTCCAAACCCTAGGCCCCAGGAGGCCCCCTGGAGACCACTGGAGACCTTGGTGAGGCCAGTGTGAGGCCTTGGACTCTTTGGCTGGATTTCAGACCCAACAGCTTGAGTCCCAGGGAGCCTGACATGACCTGGTGAAGGGTTTGTTTATTAGCTGTTCTGTTAAAGTTCCATTCATTTATTTAAATAAACAACTCGATCTAACTCAAGGCTCCCCCCAGCAACCTTAAATCAAAGGAGGCTTCTGTTACACTTTATGACTTTACTTAGCAAATTTGAGTTAAAAGAAGGGAGCAGCCAGGACCAAGTTTCTTTATGGCTCAGCTGCAGCCACGACACAAGTTCAGCTAAAAGCCAGAGTTTGCACCCCAAATCCCGCCAGTATTTTCTTTCCATGAGCCTTTTTACTGGTGAGCTGCAGAAGGGCAGGAGAGAATGCTTGGTGTTTTGAATGGAGGTTTTGAAGTTGGGGGAAGGACACAGTCTCAGGGTCTGGGAAACCCAAGTTCTTATCAGAGCTTGGCTGAGTGAGATGTGACTCTGTAATACAGGGCAGTGAGCTATTTTGCAGCTCAGACTGTCCATTTTGGCTTTTGGTAAAATTTAGGGATGGGACAAGAAAATCTTAATGTTCTTTGTGGTTCTTACATGTTGTGGTTCTGTGACTTGACTGACTCTTCTGACCCACTGGGAGTGGAAAGCCAGGCGTCATACAGTGAGCCAGCAGCTAACTTCAGCTGGAAGTAGGCAGGCATAGGCCTAGGGGTACCGAAAAGAAACAGTATCCCATGAGGGTTATTTCCATCTCCAAATCAGTTTAGGGTGGAAGGGTGGAGAATGAGGGGTGGAGAACAGGAGGCTAGATAAGAAAGGAGGAAAAAGCAAATAGAATTTGTGTCTGAGGAGATTTGGAGGTGCTTGGAGGCAAGAATTGAGTTCAGGACTATTCTTGGCTTTTTTTTTTTTTTTTTTTTTTGCTTGGTGGCACCAAGATGAGAAACATTAAAGGGACAGTGTTTGTGATTAAGATAAGCAATTCATTTGGGGGTCTTCAGAAGGTCTTCATCTTGATTTTAAGAGTTGTATAGATTCCTACACTCTTAATTTAACACTTAAAATAATATTTCTTACTGTAAAATACTGTAAAAATAATAAAGACAGAAAAATTAAGATACATAGAAAAGCACAAAGGAGACAATTGCTCCACAATTCTACCATGCAGAGATAATCACTGTTTTCAATTTAGTGGAAAATATATTTATTCTCCCCTGTCTCACCTTATAGAAGTATAGTCAAACAGTGAACAATAGCTTCATGCTAATAATAATAATAATAATCTCTCCATATAGTTTTTCTCACGATTTTAAAACATTTTCCAAAGGCACTATAGTTTGTAATGACTACTTATTATTCATTTTGAAAATTTTGGTTGTTTCCATTTTCTTTTATATTAATAAATACTATAATAATATCTTTATATCTGAATCCTCTAGCCCAATTATTTAAAAAATGTAAATTATTAGAAGAACAATTTCTGGTTAAAAATAGGCAAACACTTAAAAAAGTTTGTGACATCTTGTAAATTGTTTTCAAAAGTTGAACCCGTTTATGTCCGCAGAAGCACAATATCAATATTTTTCCCATATCTGATGAACATTGAGAAAGATATTTTTTCAATGATTATCAATCAAGAGTTCTCTTACATTTCAAACAACATAATATTTAATGTATTTATTGGTCATATGTGTTTTTTCCTTTGGTAAATTCTCTATTTCTGCTCTTTTCCTTTCTTATTTTAGATGGTTGATTAACATTTATTGATTTTTAGAGCTTTTTATATATTATGAATTTACTGTTTTTCCTGAAATCTTTTCTCCTGTTTCATCTTGATTTGTTTGTACTATGTTGTGAAATCTCTCTCTATATCTATATCACTTCTATATCTATGAAAGAAGCATACAGCAGGCAGGAATGAAGGCAGGCAGGTATCAGGCAGAAAGGAAGAGAGAGGAATAACAAAAACTTTACTTCATTGTTCATATTTTAGTTGTTCCTCCCAGCACTAGACCATGAACCTGGGTCCTTGGGCTGTGTGTGGATTGTGCCCCAGGCATGGGCTTACCACCTGAGCCACCAGGGTGTGCTAGTGACTTGTATTTTTAGTAATATATTGTGTGCTATTTTATTTCAATTATGCTTTTGCTTTTACTGTTATGTGTTTAAAAAGACTATCTTTATTCTGAATTACATAAGGATATTTGTTTCTGATTATTGCTTTTTAAAATATTTTCAACTACAATTCATTTAGACTTCATTTTGATATAAGGTAACAATTCTTTCTCTATGATAAGCTGCCATCTGGTATATTACAGCACACGTCTACTGACTTAAAATGTCTCAGCATTTAGTAAAAATTTGGGTTGGTTTCTGGTACTTATTTTGCTATGAATTTCACTTTCATATTTTATTTTTTGCCATATTTGCTTATATTATAGGACTTCATGTTTCAGTAGTGGAGTTTAAGCATTTATGTTTAATATAATGAGTGTTATTATTATTTTATTTATATAATCTTGTTTTACACCATATTTTTAGGGTTCTCTTATTTTTCCTGTGAATTTTTTGCTCTTGATTGAGCTATTATTTCTTTGTAAATATTATTTTCTTTAGTGACTTGGTAGGAATCCATTCTCTTTTTCTTGCTAGTCATTTATAGTCGAATTAACAATAACAAGAAAAAAATGTGAGTTCTCTTTTGCAAAATGATGATATCGACACTGCTATTTGATTTCATCACTTGCTCAGCCATCTCCTAGATTTTGGTTGATAAAGGATGCCAACGGTTAAAGGGTTTGTATTTTTCTGTGCCTCAATTGGCCCATCCCTAAGCTGAGCATAATGATAGTGTTATAGAGTGACTGTGGAAATTAAGTGAATTAATGAATATATAGGAATTTAGAGCAGTACCTGGTAAGTGATAAGTCCTAAGTAGCTTTATAAAGATAAATAGAATATACGATATCTTTTAAATGTTCCATTTATTGATATCACTTAGCATTTGAAACTTTTCATTTAATTAATAATTGCTTTTGTCAAGTTCTGTGGAGCAGCAGTTAGGTCAATCAACTCAGAAGAGCAAACCATATAACCTTGGATCTGGAGGGAAACAACCAGTGTGAATAAATAAATAAAAAAATAATAAAATAAAATGCTTCTTCCTCTTCTCTCTTCCTACGTGCCTGCCTGCCTACTTGCCTTCATTCCTGCCTGCACCTTTCCTTTAAAAAAAAAGATAATAATTCCATTACTGCCTTACTTTTGGAATGACTTAGACTTTATTTTCTACTTTAATTGTTTTAGTGTCAGTTTTTTCGTGTTTTTTTATGTGTGACCTCTTTATTTTCATTCCTTTCTTAGATGATTGGAATAGTCAAGTAACTTTAAGTTACATATATGTGTCATATTGTATTTGCAAGTGCCAGATAAAAAAGTGCAACTTTTACAAGTTGGAAACTTATTATTCCTTTTCTTTTTAGAAGTAAGAAGTTTAGAGAATCCCAGCTCCCACCTGCCTTGTCATTGCCTCCATTCCGAAGAAACAATGTAGCTATCCCACAACTAACCATCCTGTCCTTATGCTATTCAGCATGAAAGACGAAAGTCCAAAAAGGAGTGTGGCACCTCCTTTTTAGGAAATTTCCTAGAATTTTCAGATACCACCTTTGTTCAAATAATCCACTGACAGGAATTCAATTGCCAGGTCAGAATGCAAGGCAGGCTGTGAAATATAATCTTCCTATAAGTAGACATGTGCTTAGCTAAAATTTATTTCTGAGAAAGGGGAGTAATTATTGAAATTCTCTACTTATCTCTGAGTTTTAGCTACCTGAACATCCATGTATGATGTTGCCCACACATATGACACCCTCCTCTCCCACAGGCAAACAGTCCAAGTTCCAATTCAGTTAGTGTATCCAACCCAAACTCTATGAGTCTTGAGCATCCCTTCCATCAGTTCTGCTGTGGTTACTCATGGGTCAGCAATGTATAATATAAAAGACAAGTCTTCTGTCCTTCCCATATGTAATCTACCTTGTGGTAAAAAAAAAATCAATATAAGAACAAAACTATAAAGTTTTATTTAGAGAAGACAAAAGGAGAACTGGAAACATACAATTGTTGCTGACCAGTGACTATTGTGTGTTTCCAGTTCTCTCCCTGTCCCCAACTGGATCTCCATCAATGATTTAAGTTATTAAGCAGAGATAGCCAAGACCCATTTTCCTGGCAGTGGGATGGGTTTCCTGATGTCTCATCTCACAGACTTGATCTTTTTTTTTGCTCATTGTTCTCTGTGGTCACACCTGAGTGGTCACTCATCTTGGGGACTGTGTGGTTTTTTAATTCTCTTTGTACTGGTACAGATTTGATCACCTGGGAATTGCTTAGAAGTTGGACACCTACAGATACAATTTTCTTAACATTTTAGTGGGTGCCCTGTCTATTTGCTCCTTATCATTTCTGTGTACAATTGCTGCCAAACATCTTGTGCCAATAACAGTTTTTAAGTCCAGTAGCTTACCTAGGTTTCTGTGCTCTGCCTAATTCTCCTCTCAAGTTAACAGTGCTGACCTTGGAGTTGTTTGAAACGACATGCTTCTGTTACATTCCTGGCTAACCTGACAATTCCCACCAGGCTGGGTCATGTTATCTAGTAGAGAAGATTAAATGAAATATTTCAAGATGTATTTGGGGCCCAGATTTTGTCTCTTGTTCAGTTTAGGGCTTTGAGTCACTACGAAAACTTAGTTTTAGTTCAAAATTTAAGAGAAATTATGCTCCCCACACCCCCTCCAGTTCAATAAACTTTCATGTTATCAAACTCTTAGTCAACTAAGATTGAAGATTATGGACAGAAAATATTTTTTTTCCATCTGGCTTACAGCCTGGTGAGTTGTATGCTAAAATTTCTCTTGCAGAATATTGGTGAGAATAGCAAAAAGGCAATCAACACATACCAACATTCTGTCTGTCTCTTACTACTTCCCCTAATTTTTCCTTTAGGGGAATATTCACAATGCTCAAAGTGCAATATTCACTTTCTTTTATTTTTATTATGTTTTAATAATGTCAGTTTACGTATCTGTTGCCTTTTATTTCACAATGTCTTCCTCTCAGATCTTAAACTGGGTGGTTGATTACCAGATCAGAAGCTGATTAGCCACGTGGGCATTTCAGACACTGCAACTGTGCCTGGGTAACTTCTCCTTTTCTTCTCGGTAGCTAGCCAGCTGCTGTGTGTGAGTAGTGATTGCTGCTCATTGTAATAAGGGTTCAGTCTTTGGAGAAAGTCCCTTATGCTGTCTTCATTGATTTTACTGGCTCCTGGATTCATGCCCAGGTACACTGGCAGGATCAACTGAATTCTACTTGACTTCTCAGGTACTGCCACACATCAGAGTGGGCATATGATTTGACTGCTTTATATAAATTCCCAATATGAACTGATTCCACCTACTTACAGTGACCAAGCAGGGTCCTCTAAATGAAGCATTCCTTTTGAGCCTTTTAACATTCCTTTACTTCATTCGTCCTCTAAGTCAGAAACAACAGAATTATAAGACAGGCAGTAAGTCTTTTCCTATATGTTTCTTTTGAGGACAAAATTGCCTTCTGAAAAAGAAGAGTTACAGTTCCACCCAGGTAATTCTTATCTTTTAACTTTATACTATCTCTAGTTCATATCTTCACATTCAAATAGTACCCTTCTATAAAGGGTTAAGATGATGACTGTGGTCATTTCTTGCTTTCTAAGGAATACACCAAACCTTTTTCTGCAGCAATAACACTGGATGGAAGCCTCAAAACACCCCCAGAAACTCAGCAGCAACTACATTGAAGGGTCACCTGAAGAATCATACTCATCTAAGTCTGTGAAGGTGGGTCTAAAGGGATGTGTGTGATAGTGGAGGGGATGGGCAGTAGCGACTGTGGGGGTAGCTGTGGTGACAGAAACAGCCATCAGGAACAATTAACAGGGCAGTGGGCCCAGTCTTTAGTCCCAGGGATGGAGAAGTGAGACTTTTGGTGGTATACACACTTGGTTCCAGTGAAGCACACAGAGGAAGAGTTGATATTGGGACCCCAATCCCCACATAGGTCAGAAACACAACAAAGAGCACAAAAGACAAAACTGCCCCTCTTTACCCAGCCCTTGGGACCTGTGCTCCAGCAAAGAAGCTCCAATGCCATAGTGGAGAGACTGTCAGACCTAATTCTGGGAGCCCTGAAAGGAGGGTGAACTCAAGTGCTACTCACATGAACAAATTTTCCACTCCCTAAGCCCATAAAGGCAGCTAATTCCCCCCACCCCCACTACGCACACACACACACACACACACACACACACACACACACACACATTTTCACTCCCCTACTTAGCAGCCAGTCTCACCTCTTTGATTCAGCAAGAGATCATTACTAGATAAACATGCTAGTGTCAAAATTGTAAAACAAAACTAGAGTGCTACTTGCCAATTAACAAAAGAAGAAGAAAAAGAGGAGGAAGAGGAAGGGAAGAGGAAGAAAGAAGAGGGAGGAGGAGGAGGACAGGGGTAGGGGAAAAAAGAAGAAGAAGAAGAGGAAGAGGAAAAGGAAGGGAAGAGGAAGAGGAAGAAAGGAGGAGGAGGAGGAGGAGAAGAAGGAGAAATTCAACTATGAGTCTCCCATGAGGAATAAAAGAGTTGAATATACTTTGAAACCTCAAGATTGTGTGGAGATGACATGTCATCAGAAACCAAGTTCAAAGACAAGGAAAATCATGTCTTTTTAGCAGTTAAAGAATTCAAAGTAGAAATAATGAAGGAATTCAAAGATAAAATAAAACTCACAAAAACAGATCAAAGAAGTACAAGAAGATTCAAATCAACAAAGCAAATCAATGAATTCAAAATAAAATTGACAAGTGGAATTCAGAAAATGATGTTTTACCAAAACTACCATGTTCAGAAGGTGAAGAATGCAAAAAACAAGATTCAGAGTACTATAGAAAGCTATGGAAACAGAATTGAATAAATGGAGAAAAGGGTCTGTGAGCTGGGGGAAGTGAGCCAGTTGAAAGAAGAGAGAAAAATTAAATATAAAAAAAAGTGAAGAAATACTCCAAGAGATATCCGATACTATTAGGCAACATAAGAATAATGGGTATCCCAAATGGTGAAAAGAGAGAAGGAGACAAAAAGCATATTCAAAGGAACACTTGCTGAAAACTTTCCAAATATAGGCAAGGAAATGAACATATAAGTCAATTAAATCAATAGAACTCCTGCTTATCTAAATGCAGAAAACCTATATACCAAGACATAAATTGTGAAACTACCAAAATTCCAAGACAAAAAATGAATAAAGTAGCCAGGGGGAAAAAAAAAAAAGAAATCAAGTAGCATATAAAGTTACTCCCATTAGACTATGGTCAGACTTCTGAGAAGAAACTCAAGCCACTCACAGCAATAGACATATAACCCAGAGAAGAAAATTAATAAGGAAACAATAGGTTTAAATTACAAAGTAGATGAGTTGACTTAATAGATATCTATGGAGTATTGCACTCCAAAACAATAGACTACACATTCTTTTCAAGTGCTCATGGAATATTCTCAAGGATAGACCATACGTTGGAATACAAATTAAGTTTCCATAAATTTATGAAGACTGAAAAAATTTCTAGTATCTTTTCGGATCACAATGTCATGAAAGTAAAAAATCAACCAATAGAGAAAGGGAGTAGGTAATAAACAACAGTATGGAGATTCCTCAAAAAATTAAAAATTGAACACCCATATGATCCAGTTTTTCCACTACTGGGTATTTACCTTGAAAAACACAATAGCATTAATTTACAAAGATATATGTACCTCCATGCTTATTTCAATATCATTTTAATGCCCATAAGCTGAAAACAATTTAAGTGCCCATGAACAATGAGTGGATAAATAAATTGTGATATATATATACATATATACACACAATGGAATACTACTTAGCTATCAAAAAAGATAAAATTATCTCATTTTCAGCAACATGGATGAACCTAGAGGGAATTATGCTTAGTGAGATAACTTAGAAGGAAAAAAATAAATATCACATGATTTCACTTTTATGTGATATATAGAGAAAATAAGCAAGCAAATAAACTACGTAAAATAGATTATTAGTCAATAAAATAAAATTTTGTCTACAGGAAGAGTGGGGGTAGTGTCCAAATTATGTAGGGGGATCCATTATATGGTGAAAGAAGAACTGGAATGGTGGTGGTGAAGTTAATTTATCATATAAATTATATTGATTTACAAAGATGAATGCCTATATAATGTTAAGCAAAGTTCCTTCAACATTAGTTAAAATAAATTTGAACAACAAAAAAAATAGTACTATTCCCTGGATTGCAATATTTAGAGAGACTGTCCCTGTTTTTAGGTTTCCTTCTTTAGTCCAGGAAATGGCCAAATTCTGAAGCAGAGTAGATGCAATGGTCAAAAGAAGCATCCTCCAGTTGTCACTCATTGATAACCGGTTCCCCCACAGGGTAGGTAAAAAGGGAAAGCTGTAGTAGTCCATCTGTAAAATAAGCACTGATTGTTCTGAAGGAATCCACTATGAATGAATTTGACCCGAATTGCTTTCTAAGAATTCTATGTGGGCAGTGGCAATAACTAGACCAAGTTACTAGTGAACAGGCTAATAGTTTTTGTTGTCATGCAAACAAAAAGCAAATTCTCAGGGTGTGGGGTGGGTGGAATGGTCAACGTGTGACTCTATGTAGATGAAATCACAGATGTTGTTACAAATTCTGGGGAACCACAAAACCACATTGCCATCTTCACACCAATACTGTTCTGTAATGCAGATGATGCTAAATCACATGTCATCAAAGAAGAATATTTTCTCCCTTCACAAGCCAGCCTGGGATATACATAATTAGGTAAACTTTGCAATAAAATATCCCCCCATTTCATTTAAGTTTTTCCTTCTTCAAACCATTCCTTTTTTTGACTAGTGCTCCTGCCCATTGGGAAAATTTTTTTTTCAGGTATTGAAAGGTATTCACCCATGGCTGTTGGACTGCCTGAAAGAAACATAAAACAAAGAATATCCAGAGAAAGCAAATGAGATAGTCTTTAAAAAAGGTATGTATTTGTGTGTGTGTGCACATATGTGTGCTTGTGTGTATATGTTTGCTGATCTTGAGTCTTGAGGTTTTACTCTTTTCTCTCATCTGCAGAGAGTAGGTGCTTGCAGGGTGACTGAACTTGTCAAACGCTGATACAGAGTAGATGCAGACTAGTAGCTGTCTACAATTCCTCGATGGACCTCCTCTAGAAGGAAGATTGATGTGAGTCAGCAAAGCCCTCATTAAGTGAGTCACACCATTAATAAAAGGTGCAGATTGCAAAGTGGTGTTTATTTCAGTGTTGATAGAAACCAGGACACAGTGGCCTTGAATCAAAAATAACCTTGGGCCAGACACCCTGAACTTGGATCACATCTGAAATCCCAGGCATTCACTGCAGCCTGAAGGCAAACATACCTTATTCCCATACTGCTGCTGCCTCCTTTGTCCCACCGCCTCCTCATACCCAATTTCTGCCCCATGCTTGACAGTTCACAAAGCCCATCCACCTACAACTCCCTTGTCCCTTCTTGAGTCAATCTTAAGCAGAGCTTAAGTAGGGTGCTTCGTTTTTGGGTTGTCCTGGGTTAGCCCTGAGGCTCTGTCATTTTCAAGCAGTGTAAACTTAGGTAACTCTTTTAACCTCTCTGTAGGAATAACCTCTATGGACTCATACCACACTAAGTAACGCCCTCCAACTTCCTCGTCTGGGCTTAATATCCTTAAATTCTCCTATTTATTGGTGAGGATAAGAACAGTGGCTCCACCAAAGGGCATGAAGATTAAATGAAGCAATGTAAAAATGTAATTAATAAAATAATCTCAATGTGTAGCACATAATAAGAGCTTAAGAAATGTTACCCTGGGATTTGAGTAGCAGAAGGCACTATGCCAATTAATAGATATGAAATCGGAGCTGAGAAAGGTTATTTATCCAAGATAAAAAAAGCTCTTCTGACTTCTAATTCACCCATAGCACAGGTCCTTGAAGGACAGACATGTTTTCTCTTGTCCTGTTCATGTTCCAGGAAATGAAATTGTCTCATACTTTCCTCCTAGTTCTTATTGGCTTGCTGTGTTGCTCATTTTTACTTTGATTTATACGTCAGTGACTGGGGACACACTCATGAACAAGAAAAGGTGCTAACTACCTACTTACTGTTACTGCCAAGTAAAGAGGCTGCTGTAATGTGGTATGATGGGTGACATGACCGTACATTGGCGTGGTAGCTTACCAGCCTTGGTTCAGGAGAAGCTGATCAAAGAAAGTCAGGCATTTAGTAAGTAGGTGGCCCAGTTAATATTTATGAACTGACTGACTGCTTTTTCTTCAGGAGGAAATACTGAAGCTGAGATCTGAAGGATAATCAGAGTCAGCCAAGTGAACAAGGAAAAGAAGCCCATGACACAGCAGGACGATGCATGCCAAGGGCTGCAGGGAGAGGGCAAGCTGTGTCCAAGGAGCTGCAGGCAGGTGGTGCAGAACCAAAGGGTGTGTTAAAGATTTTAGACCTTATTCCAAAGGCATTAACTCTGCTTCCAAGAAGAACATGCTAACTTACATGAGTTGATACAGTTCTTTTGACACCAGGCTTTAACATAGGGAAAGTTTTAGTGCTGTTTTTGAAGGAAGAAAGGAGGAGAAGAAAGACACATCTTGATTTATTTTGCTTGTTCACCCTGACCCAAGTCACAGACCCAGGTCCCTGGGTTTTACATGGTCCGTATACCAGCATCTCAGCTGCTGAGCTACCAGGGCACACCCCATGCAGGGACAGTTCAATAGACAAGCGAAACATACCCCTTAAAATAAAAGCATCGTTCATTACCAAACAACGTCCCCAATGTAGACCCAGAAAGTGGAGAAGTGAATAAATATGTTTTGTATATTATTTGCCATTTTTAAGTTAAAAATTTAATCATTTAAAAATATTAAAAGAAAAT
Source organism: Solenodon paradoxus (assembly GCA_004363575.1). NCBI lineage: Eukaryota > Metazoa > Chordata > Mammalia > Eulipotyphla > Solenodontidae > Solenodon > Solenodon paradoxus. Next base: position 210,673 of record RJWH01000725.1, on the reverse strand, counting down.
GAGGATGATTATTTCTGTGATCCTAGAATAAGTAGGTAGAAAAATAAAGGGAAACACTGAAAGATGTGGCTACATAGTCAAAACTTGCTCGAGCTACAAAAAAACTCTATAAAAGCTAAAATATAAACAGACCATTAAACATTTTTGTCAATGGAATGGTACTTAGCTATAAAAAAATGACATTTTCCTTTTAGTGACAACTTGATTGGAACTTGAAGTGATATTGCTAAGCAAAGTAAGTCAGAAACACAGAGAAAAATACCCAAGTGGTTTCATTCATATGTGTAATATAAAGAAATAAAACAAAAACCAGAGTCAACAAAATAATTCTTAGGCTCTGAAATCAAAATGGTGGTTATCAGAGGGGAGGAGGGGACTACAGGTAGAGTGGATCAAATTGATAGTGATGACTGGCAGCAGAACTCTGGTGGCAGGTATGGTGTGATCTATACATTAATTGAGGTGTAAGCCTATTTTCTTGAAACTTTATTGTGTTTTAAGTCAATGGTAGCTTAATAAAAAAGAAAAATGTAATTATGATGTAATTTTAAATAATTTAATTAATTATAAATTCTAATGCATTAATAATTTCTAAAAAGCAAGAGGAACAGGATGAGCCACTCAGTAGGTTAATGAGTAATTCAGAAAAGAAGAAATACCTGGATTTAATGAGGGCAGGCAGTTGCATCAGTTGGTTCTCTATCTCTCTCTGCCTCTGTCTCTATCTCTATATATAATCTATATCTTTCTACCAAGTGCATGGAACAGGCCTAGGGCATCGCAAGACCTATTTGTTAAATGATTTACATAGGATGGTCTTGAACTTAACAAGTACTTATTAAAGAATATATTTTTTAAACTCACAAAATTTATTTTTCAGTCATTAATTTAGTCAAGATTAGTATTGATAATATACCATGAGAGTTAGAGAGGATGTAGGAAATTTCATTTATGTTCATTGAAGCACACTTTATAGATTGCAAATCAGAAACAATAAATCCCCATTAAAAAGGGGCTGATTTAGTAAGTTAAAATGTGCATGCTTAGATGAAATACTATGCAACCATTCAAAATGTATAGATATATATCAGGTTAGAATGGAAAAAAATGACATGTTTACCATTAAGTATGATGTTTGCTATGGATTTCTAGGAGTTAAGGAAGTTGTGGGTTAATGAAGTTGTTTGTTCCTAGTTTACCAAAGCTCTCTTTTTCCAAATTTAATTTTTAAATCCAATGTTTCTCCTGAGAGCATTAGTATTCATTCATTTTTTGTTCCTTATAGAAATTCTCCTTTTCTCTCATTCAAATTCTGATTCTAAGGAAATTTTGCCATAATGTATCTAAGTGCTGACCCTTTTCCATTCAGTACTGCTCTACTTTTGAGGAGCTCTTAATTCTGAGAGGTTTTTAACATTTTTTTCTATCACTACTGCCATATTCCTTTTCCTCCATTCTTGGATGTAGTCATCATGCTTAAATTTTTATTTCATGTTTATCTCTTTCTTTCTTTGTGCTGCATATCCACTCTAGTTTTGGGCCCAATCTGCTAGCTTATAAATTTCTCTTTTTATGTTCATGCTGCTATTTAGTTCATATAACTGAGCGTTTCAGTAATAAAATTTATAATTCAGGAGCTCGCTAGTTGATTCTCTCTTCCTTTTTCAAATGGTCTGTAATATCTATTCCAGATTGATGAGAGTTGTAAGTCTATTTTTTCAGTCATTATTTGTATTGTTCTATTCAGTCTGACCCCTTGAGTGTTATCAGCCAGCTAGTGTTGTGATAATGTTACATAATAGAAGTAGTAGCCTGAAATAATAAGCACATATTTTTCTTACTCACAGTCAGCTGATTAGGTAACTCTACTTTAGATGGCATTTGGTTAGACTGTGAATTCAGGTTGGATCCAAGTCTTCCCCACTACACATTCTCTTTGGGTCAACAACTACCTGGGGCATATCCTCCTCATGGTAGATTGTGAAACTACAAAGGACCAAGTCAACCATTACAAGCATGTTTGAAGCCTGGACTCGCTGCCACATCTATAAAAATGATTTTCGTTTGTATGTTCCATCTTGAATTTGATTTTCTTAATTAATACTTCTGTGAGTGAGCTCTATTTGCTAGCACTGACTGTTTATGGGAGAGCCAGACTGGTTTTCCCTGAGTTTGTCTCTAACGATTGTCTAGCAGACGTTGTCAATGCCCTGCCTAGGTCTATTTGCAAATTCTGTTCTGGTACATGCTAGTTACAAGGTGCAAGTTCCAGTGACTCTCTGCTGAGCTCTTTCTCTGGCCATGGCAGCTTGTTCATTCTGTGCTTGGAGCAGGACCCAAAAGATAGGAGTGGGGGTAATTCAGGAGCCAACATCCCTAAAAGCAGCCTTCAACTAATCATGGATTGGAAATGGAGTATGAATACACAAACTGAAGTGTCTTCCAGGTGAAACAATTAATCAGAGGTGTGTATTACATGGTATCACAGAAGTCTGGCAAGGCTAAGACTAAATTGACCATGGTGGTGATCTCCTCTCTAACTTGGCCTACACTGAATTCTTTCCCTTCTTTCTCTTACTTCCCCACTCTCCTAGAACTTTCTGAGATTATTCCAAAATGAATGACTTACATTCTAGTTCTTGTCTCAGGGTCTGTTTTAGAGAAATTCAACTTGAGACAAAAGGTGTATTTTGGCTATAAAAAAATAATATAAAGATCATATTTCTTTCCTAGTACTCTTAAGAATTTTCTGAATAGTCCACAATGAGTATGTCATGAGGACAAATACAAATTAACTAGCATGAAAAAAAAAAAACCCTGTCATAAAATTGCCATGAATTTCCCTGCTTTTTTCTTAGGAGTTAAAAAATATGCACAAATCTGATTAAGTGATGTACCCACTTTAGCACCAAGAACAAAATATCTTACTTAGAGTCTAGGATACAAATTAGAATTTGAAAGAGATGCTTAACTAAATAGGAAAAAAGTAAAAGTCTCAAAATTCCTTAATTTCATCATAAAATGAGAACTTGGAGGGAAAAAGTCTCATTTCTTTGATGTTCATTGACTTTATGGGGAATATCACACTCATTTCAAGAGAAAGAGTTGAGTAGACAGCTATAACGTTAGTGCGAGAGTCATCACAGAGACCATATCCATCTACCTCCATCTTCTATGCCCATGGCCTCCAAGAATAAGATGAAAAACCTGTCACAAATCCAGAAAACTCATCAGTATTCTTTGTCAGTCCTGGGTCAGGCTGGAAAAGTTAAGTACAAGATGCATAGGTCTCTGATATCAAAGACCTCGTGGTGGAAAAGAGACAGGCAAAAAACTAACTACATGAAGAAGAGTAATTCCGATTCTGATAAATTATTTGAGAGGGGAAAAAAACTAGAGAAACATGATAGTTACCTTAGAGTGACTTGGGTTTCTCTTTGAAACAATGGAAATGAAATTTTATTAGGAGAAGCTTCATTTGAGCTGAGGCTTGAAGACGAGAGGTTGTCGAACTTGGAAGAACTGAAGGAGATTTGAGACAAGGAAGGAGTAGCAAGAAAGACCTGGCCTTGGCTAAGAGCCTGCTGCTTGGAAGGGACAGAAAGGATACAAATAGGCCTAGACAACAGTAGAACAAACCAAAAATTCATATTCAAGTACTCCCAAGTTTAGACTGAGGCACCCTGAGCAGCTTTACCAGTTCTCGGTAAAGATATGAAAAGGAAAGAGTCCTCACATACTGTTTGTGGGAATATAAGTTGGTTCAGACTTTTGGGAGGCAATTTGGCAAGCCTTTACATTTAAAACATAGTTTTCCTTTTTACTCCATTTACTTCCATATGGTTTGAGATTCTACTCATGAATTACTTCTACATCTAAAATGCAATAAGAATTTAGACCTGCTCTTTTCACATGTATTGTGATACACAGCACATACACACATACACAGAACAATGAGAAAAGAGGGCCCAGCAGCACAGAGTCTAAAAACCAGAGTCAACAGGTATTTCGAGGTAGAATTAAAAGCCTAAGTCCTTCTAACAGCCAGGAAAATATCGGATCCAAAGTAAGACCTGAATTTAGAAGAAAGCAGCTTAAGACCAATTTCTTGGTTTAATTAAAAGTGTATTGCTTGAACTGTATCCAATTCAGATCTTTCTGATATTTTTAAGTCTTACCTTTGGTTCCAAACTTTTCACCATTTATCACACTTTACAGCCACCCTCCTAGGAGGAAACACAAGGTTGGTCTGTGTGAGTTAAATATGTGAGTGTGTGCCAGGGTCGTTGTTGCATCATTTCCCCTAGGTGATTCAGGAAGGAGCTTGGAACCTCAGAGTGGCATATCATGGAGGCCAGTTTATTGCAATCAATTTTTCAATAACTCCCAACTGAGCCAGATTCAATCCAATAACAAAAGATGAAAGTGTCTAAATCTATTAAACTACCAGGTGCCTGAATTTACTTAAATCACATATTAATTTCCTTCCCTGATCTCACTGCTAAGCTGTCAAAGCTCTATCCATGTGTCACCAAATCAACTATTCTGGGGTCAATTATGTTGAATTGCTTTGCTATTAATTGGATCACAGCCCAGCAGACTTAATTCAGTCTTCAGTCTGAAATAGGCCATGATCCAATCACCCCCATGTCCACGCTCAGAAAGCAACACAAAGGAATGTGTTGTCTGATTGTCCTGAAGGTCAGTCTTAAAATCCAGTCATGTATTCTAACAACACAGTTTTAGTAGTGTGGAGTATAACCATGCAGATCCCAAGAGTAACTATTTTACTTAAGGCATGAAAATAACATAGTCTTATTCCCTCTCCCCACTTAACCTAGCACCATCACTGTAATTGTTTATTACTTCTTGAGCCCTCCTCCCAATCCCCGTTCTTTATATCTTCTCATTCTTCCAGAATGGAATTTTCTACCATCTACCCCTGACTTTTTTCTTTACAAAGTTAATTCCTGTTCATCTTTCACACCTTTGCAAGTGCCCACACTCTCTCGCTCCAGTTTCCTGCTTTTAATGTTCTCAAAAGCCTACCTTCCCTCCTAGCTGACTGGAGCGATTCCAAGAGTGCTTTCAGAAGCATGTCGAATGGTATCCATTTTCACTGAGGACAAATGTGGCATCTTGAAAGAACAATGAAAGATTCTTCTTAGCTGTGATATTTTTGCAGCTTTTAAAAAACACCTGGATGTATTCTATCCTATTCTATCCTTAATGCTAAGAATTTCTCTTTTCAAATATGGGTCTACCCCACAGCTGGAAATAACATGTTCTCCAAAAACCCTTGCCAAAGAGTTAAATATCTTCCCAGCATTTTAAATCATTTAAAGGTACTTAACCACTCAAAGTGGTATGAATTCTCCTTCTACTCACGTGGAACATATTGCACCACTGACAAAGAGCATTAGGAGGGGCTTCAAAACCAAAGCTAGAAAAAAAAATTAGGAAAATAGTCAAGAGACTTAGAATAAAAATCTTTAACTGAACCAGAGTGAAAGGCTTCTCAGGAGTAAGTGGACAATTCTTCCTTGGTTTCATATCTCGATTGATGGGAATTCTTTACATCTAGACATGTAAAGACAAAAATAATTTCTACAAAACAAGTAAAATAGCCCACAGGAACAGATCTGTTTTTTTTTTTTTTGTTTTGTTTTTTGTTTTTCAAATGGGAAAATAACTCTTAGAAATACGTCAATAAAATGTACGTTGGGGGATGGGTACATTTTTCCCAGATGTACTCCTCCATTCGGAATCACCACCTTTTCCTACCGGGACAATGACAATAATGCCAGAATTTTGCCACAGCAATCCATTTTCTAAAGAGTTACCAAATCATATCTCCTCCCTATAAAAATACATCTAATGACTTTCCAGTGTTCCTAAAAAAAAAAAACCTCGCCCCTTTGCCATGATCAACAAGGACCTTCAGGAACAGATTCCTGCCTGTTTCTACAATGGTTTCGTGAACCGTTCTTAGACTCACTGTAGTACAGATACTCTGACCTGTTCTTACAACACACTAAGCTTGTTCCAGCTCAGTCCTCCTATACTTACTATTTCCTCTGTCTAGGTTTTCTGGGTTATCTGTTTATATTGTTTTGTTTGTTTTGGGGTGCTTCTCATTCTCATCTTTTCAATGTCAGCTTAAATCTCACCTCACAGCTTCTCCATCTAAAGCAGACAGCCTTTGACCTTCATCCACTCTATACTGCATACATGGGCAGTACTTATCACTATGTCATCCTATTTACTTCTCATCCTATTTATTTCTCTTTTCCCTCATTAAAATAAAAATGCCATGGGAGTAGGGAATATATCCTCCATGTTTAGAGTGTTGTCTAGTAAATTCATCTTCGGATAAATGTTTGTTGAATAAATAAATGATAAATATAAAGATCTTGCTCTAAAATATAGAGGTTAATAAGCATGTAAGCCATTAGCTAGTGAGCCAAGAATAGTAAGGCTATAATTGTGCTTCATGAATGACCTGTCTAATGAATCCAAACAAGTTATGCCATGGCTGAGAAGAGCGCCAAAGTACATTGTTTTGAGAGATATTATTTCCTTCTCTAAAGCCGTGTTTTATGAAGAATGATCAGAATCCCCTGGACATCTATAAATATATAACCTCTAAGACTTGGAAATATTAAAATAGTGAGTTCAAAATGAAGTCTGAGAATTTGAATTTTTAACAAGTAATTTCACCTTTGTGTAAAGGAAACTTAAGAAACATTGAGTTAGAGGAAAGATTCAAAAACTCTACTACATATTAGAATCCTAAAGTCTGGGCTGCGTGCTCATGCCAAGTAAATCAGAATATTTAAGAGTAGAAGTCATTCTTTTCTAAATCTCTCCATTCTTCTAACGTTAGTCTACATTTGAGAACCACTCCTCTAAAACAGTATTTCTCAAATTTTAACTTGTATAGAGATAACCTGGAAAAATATTTCTATAATGCAGATTCTGATTCAGTCAGTCTTGGTTGGGGCCCAAGATTCCAATTTTTTTTTTTTTTTTTTTTAATAAACTCTTGGTGGCATAGATGTGGGGTCTCCTGGGACTTCTAATTGAACAATATAGTTCTAGTAGCTCCACAAATGGGACAATGTGGTACCCCAATCCCTTTGTCTGCTTCTGGAAAATGCCACAAACTAGGTAGCTTTTAAAGTATTTCTCACATTCTGAAGCCCAGAAGTCTGAAGACTGGTGCCAGAATAGTTTGATGAAGGCCCTTTTGGGATTGCAGACTTATCAGACTTATCACGTAGCAGAAAGGTCTAGGGAATTCCATGGGGTCTCTTTCATAAGGGCACTAATCCTATTCGAGTGTTCTGCCCTCATGAGGTAATCACCCCCACCCCCCAAAGACTCCATTTGTCCATATATCACTTTGAGGGTTATATTAGAATATAAATTTTGGGGAAACACAGATATTCAGATCCCAGCACATGGTGTCATTGGCCACATATTTGGCTTAGACATCATTATGGTGAAGTGTGCAATATAAGAAAATACCTTCTGTGTGGGGATGAGTAAGATGATCTATTTGAATATTCCTGACATTTTTTTGTTGGCATATAAATAGGAATCTGCTTCATATTAGGTGATGTGCTTAGTCTCCTGTGGATGGGACAGTCACTATGTAGCAAGAAATCAAAGTATTCCATGAAACAAGTACTGTTTCTCTGGTGCCTATCATTTTATAGTTATATTCTTCTGTTCTAAAATAAACAAAGTACTCAAAGCTCTTCAAACCTTTGGACAGATTACTGAGTTAGATGAACTTCTAGGCATAGTCATTGTACATAATCACTTGTGACATGATCAGGACACACTACCCCCAAAATATGTCACTTAGCATATTAAAAAACATTAACTGAAGGATTTTGAGAAACTGGCAGAAATAGAAAGGTCATTCTGACATCCCCAGCTCACCCTACTCCCCTGAAACAGGTCGTAAGATTCCCATGTAAGAAATGCAAATCAAAACAATAATGAGATATCACTTACATCTGTGAGAATGGCTATTATCCAAAAGTCTGGAAACAACAAGTGTTGGACAGGATGTGGAGAAAGGGGAACACTTTCACACTGTTGATGGGAGTGGAAAATAGTGTATCTATTATGGAAAGCAATGTGCAGGTGTCTCAAAAATTGAGAATGAAAATCACATATTATCCACTTATCCCCCAACTGGATGTTTACACTAAAATCATAACAGTGTTAGTTAAAACAGATATATACACCACCATGTTCATTGCAGAATTATTTGCAATAGCCAAAAGCTGAAAACAACCTGAGTGCCCATCAACAGATGAATGAATAAAGAAGATATTACACACACACATAGAGAGAGAGACAGAGAGTAGAATACTTCTCAGCTACCAAGCAAAAGAAAATTCTGCCATTTGCATCATCATGGATGGGCCTAGAAGTAATTATAATGAGTGAGGTAAACCAGAAGGAAAAAGACATCATAAGATTTCTCTCATATTTGGTATGCAGAGAAATCAAACAAATGAACTACACTGAAAAAAAAAAATGAATAGACTTTAGTCAATAGCATCAAGTTAGCAGTTGCAAGAAGGAAGCAAGAGACATGGAGGTAGACTGAAGGAATCAACTGTGTGATGAAGGAAGAACCGGACTGGTAGTGGTGAACTTAATGTATTATATACATATATAAATTTACAATAATACACACATTAAACCTATGTAATGTTATGATGCATTGTTCCTTCAATCAAATTAATTTGAAAAATAAAATAAAGACTCTTGTTTGTCAACACTATAGAACTACATACAAGATAGCTCAGTCATAGTTGAGAGGTCGATTGAGATAAACAAAAATGGAATGATAAAGTATTGCTAAATATGCAAACTGATGAAAATATACCTGGAAATTTTAAGAGAAATTTTTAATTGAATACCTCAAAATTCAGTTAATTCAAACATTGATCAACCTCAGCTCTCCAATTTTTATGCTTAGCCATATATACACTAATCCCAAATTATATGCTAACATCAATAAGGCTTTTTTGAGAAACATTAAAAACGTATTTTAAGGGGAAAGAAAAAGACTCTCATGTGAAAGAAATCTTTCCTGTACTAGGAGGAAGATAGTCATACTGATCACAAGATATGGGAATTAGAAACTAAGGAGATTGTGTAGACAAGTCTTTTTCAACTAAACCTATCTTCCAAGTTACTTCATCATTTACGACTCTATCCCAAATGCTTTGTCTTGTCAGTTCTTCACAAATATATTGTTTCTTTGACTAAAAGGTATAAAAGCTTCCTGCTCCATCACTTCTTTGGGTCTTCAATCTCTTGTGATGTCTCCCATGTACAAGTAAGAATTCAGTAAAATGTACCTGTTTTTTTTCTTTTTAATCTGTTTTTGTTCATTTAATTTTCAAGTCTACCCTGGGTCCCTAAGTGGGTTGAGGGAAACTTTTCCTCTCCATACACTTGCAACCTTGGGTAAATAGTTATCTATGTATCAAATCTGGGTCTTGATTCTAGAGGTTTGTACATATTGGTAAAGTTGATCACTTCTGGGTCTTGTCATTAGCTGTCATGGCAAAGCCTTATCACAGGCAGAAGCTGTGATTGTAAAAAAGAAGTTTCCCTTGACTGACTTTGGTCAAAGGCCACATCTTTATATTCAATTAGTTAACCTTGGGCAGTTTCCATCACTGAGCAGTAGATCTGATTATCTTCTTAATGATTGACATAGTCAGACCCTTTATTGATAAAGCTACTGCTTTGTGCTTGACCATAATGAGTCTTGAGAGAAAGAAATTGATCCCCTTGGTGAAGACTAATCTGTGCCCTTAAAATATAGAGTCTTTAGGGGAAGAGGGGAGGCGACATGATTCCACGTCAATAGTCCACAGACACTAGTGGCTTCAACAGTCCTATTACTGAAGCTTAAATTATGGGTACAAAGTTATTCAATGTGAGCTGAAACCTCATGACTTGAGTACTCCAGCAATGAGTTTGTTTGTTTGCTTGTTTTGTTTTTTTTTAATCAATACAAGGAGCCAGCTGGATTCAAATAAGATATCTTAATTTTTACTTATGGAAAGAGATTTGTAGTATTCTAGAAAGGTGGATATTTAAGATTGGGGGTATTATCACAGAGTGGAAATGGAATCAGTCTTTCCACTTGCTAGCTGTTCAGCATTAATCAAACTTTCTCAGTAATTTAAGATTCAATTCCCCTACATCTAAAATTGAGCCTCAAAGTTCTTTCCATTTTCAAAGTTTGGTGAATCTATAACAGTGTTTCAGCGGGCATATTCCTATAATGACTCAGCTTAGAATTTGGAGTTTAAAGCTTTTATTGAGCAGATCTTTATTATTTGATAGTTTCTGATGGCAGGTAAACATTTTGAATGTTATACCAAGTCTCTTCTTGCCTCTCAGACTGAGAGTTGTAACTTTGCTCTGGAATAAAGTAAGGGTATTTGCGCTCTGAACTGGGTTCAGATTCACTGGGCACAAATTCACTTAGCAAAATAAGAGGACATGTAGCCACAGAGATGTTTATCCAGACCCTTGCAACTGACCCCCCTTTCAGCACCCCTTTCAACACTGTTGTGAAAACAGCAAGGTAATTGCCAAGTTCAATCGACTTCCATGATGTAATAAATGGAAAGACCTGTGAATTGCTCCATTGCTAGACATTAAGGCAGGGAATGATGTCATTCTTTAAAAATAAATAAGCATAACCTAATGTCTTTTTATTAATAGTCGGCTAATTGCTGCATCAGAAGAAGGAAAGCTTTGTAGAAGGGAATGAGAAACTGCCCCTGACATCATACCAACAGCACAAGAGAAACTTTATTCTCTGACTGTACACATATCCACACACACGGGTAAAATGACTTCTTAAATAATGAATCCCTAGATAACGCTGCAAGAGACATGAAAGAGGTGTCAGCAATCTGATTGTCTAACAGCTGGAAAAAATTAGAGACTGAAAAATGACAAGATGACAGGGATGTGATACATGCTAAAAGTGCAGGCTTGTGAGCTGCAGTTCTGTTTGGAGAGTGGACCCCCACTCCCCCCACCCCCCGCTGCTGTCACTGCCCTTCGTTTTAGACCCCAACGTTGAGCACATTTTACCTGGGCTCTCCTGTATTTGCTTAAGGACTCTGCAGCAAATGCCAGGTCTTGGTAAAGCGCAATTTGGTTGAATAAAAAAGAGAATCAATAAAATGAAGTTATTAATAAGGAAACTCTAGAAGTCAAGCACCTATAGAAAAATCAGATTATCCAGGTATTATGAGCCTCAAGCATTTTTAGCTTAGTGACTGAAATTTTTCTTATCAATGGATTTCAATATAGCATGCTTTTTCCCCAGGAGATTGAGTTTAGCCCTTTCTCATCTACTCTAAACGTGTTTTTTCAATAATTTTGTTGCACTGAGGAAAAAAAGAAAGGTCCTTTCACAACTTTTGGAGTGTGTCCATCATATTTCCTTTGGACAGACGTCATAAAAAGCTTGTTCGGATTGAAATACATGATTCACTGTGAGTGGAAACACAATCCCACATACATTACCATATATAATGTTGATGGCAACATGCTCCTTATTTTCAACCTAGAATTTCTTATGCTATATAAAGTCAACACTCATATCAGTTAGGTGGGCATTTCCATTGAGGTCATTGCCTTATAAAAGAATGATGTCAGGAAACTATCAAAACAGTTTGAGTATCAGCTTTTCAATTGGTGCCTTAACAATTGTGAGTAAGCAGGCTTCTAGGTAACATTTCTACTTGGATAACCCTTAATATGGAGTTACAATTGGAGGATTTATGAGTTAAAATAAATAACTTATCAAAAGAGCATGATGTCATTCTTATGACCCCTCTTGGCTGGAGATTGTAAATATGCATCATTGTTTACCTTTCCCACCATGCAGAGCTCAGATGGCCCTGTTGAGACTCTTTCCACCAACTGTGCAAGGCATAGAAGACCACTCTGTCATGGTGGGTCCCAGCAGTGTGTCATTCATAATTAAACACATAATGGGATGACAGAGGAAGAAGGACAACTGTAAAAAGCAGAGTGAAGAAGGAGAAAATGTAGTTAGTGGATGCCATAAAACCACCTTGCATGGAAGCACAATAATATGTTGGGAAGAACACTGAACTTGAGAACACCATTAATAAAATCTAAGGCACACCCTGGTGGAGAAGTGAATTGTTCAGCCGCCTTCAGTGGGCCCATTCCACATATACATCCCAAGGATCTTGAGGTTCTGGGGTAAGGAGTGTGGGCGGTACAACCAAAATGAACGACTAAATAAAATAAAGGAAGGGCTTCTTCCTCTTTCTTTCTGCCTGCCTGCCTCCGCTCACCTTCATTCCGGCCTACATCATTCCTTCAAAATAAAATAAAGTAACAATAATTGGAGGTCAGAGACATGAGCTCAAGGTGCTAAGAATCTGGTTCTCAGAGTGTAATCTTGTTGTTAAAATGTAAATTCTTCATCGGTATCTGAATCAGAAACTAGAAAATAGAGCCCAGCGATCTGTTTTAACAAGTCCTCTGAGTAATGCATGCTCACATTTGAGACCCACTAGTCTGTGAAATTTACTGAAATCAGACGAGTCAATACTTATATTTTCTGAAAGCAATTCTCCAACACTCACATGTTCCCCACTCCCATTTCATTCTCATCCTTATCACACCCTCTTTGATCACAGCTGAGGACTATGAAAGGTACTAGTAAGTGGGAAAAAGTTTGCACTGCTTAATAGATGTGGGGCTTGGGGCAAGTACCACTTTCTAGACTTCAGTTTCTATAACTGTAAGCTGAGATGTCCTAGAAGATCTCCAGAATCCCTTTAGATCTAATATCATATGATTCTATGAGCTGTGATGCTGTTACTCTAGACCCTAAATATACACCTCTCCTCTCATTATGCATGTTATTGAGATACTCCGAAGGGTAATGGAGACTGATAATACTCCTCAGGATAGTAGCACAATAAACAATTGGAGCCTTGGAGATAACAGGATCCTTAGCAAAAAATGTCTATGACATCACTATCTGAGACAGGGAAAGTGATAAATAAGAAATATACATGTCTAAGTTTATCAGTCTGCATTCTTGGGACCTGAACTAAAGATAGTACTAGCAAAGACAACAAATTTCCCACATAGGTTATTCTCAAGTAAATACGGTATGCTTAAATGGCAAATCCAGGTGAAAAGATATTACAGCGAGGTTTCGTGTCAGTTTATTCAATACTAACGTGTAAGTGTGAGACCCAAACCATGGATAGTATTTTGGAAAATGCATTAAATAGAAGAGAGAGTTTCTGCTCATTTTACTACTTTATTTTATTTTGAAATTTTTTAGTTTTTTTTAATGGAAAATTTAAAATAAATAACAAGTAGATATAAAGGAACAATGAACCCTAAAACTTCCTGGAGCCAAAGTTTAGGGCAAAGACTGTGGTCAGGAAATGTGTAAATAGAGTTGAAGACTCAGGTATGAGAACAGACTCAGAAAAATATCGATGTCCCACCCAAGACAAATTAAATTCAAATCTCAGAGGGATAGGATCCAGGCATTCTTTGAAGCTCTCCAGATGATTCTAAAGTACAAACAACATTGAGAAACCACTGACAGTGGAAGAGTTTTGGGTACCATATATCATCTGCTTTCAAGACCCAGGTCTGTCACTTAGCATCTCCTCACCTGTTATACAAGGAAATACCTTTTTATTTGGGTGATTATAGTACAGATAATCTTTAGACGGTCTTTAGCACATTGAGGTACTCAACAAATTATGTTATTCTTCTTACTATTAGCTGCTGACACTGCCAAACTTAGAAAAATGTATTTTATTTTACATTGCTTTCCAATAAGCTTAGCATATGCTATTCAGCTTTTTGAGCTTCCAGAGCACTTTGAAGTAATAGCTAACATATCAAAGGAACAGACTATTGTAATCAAGGCTTGCGATTCATAAAAATGAACCATGTTGACAAGCAGAGGAACATTATTGCCCCCAGATGTTTGACATTTGTGCTTAGTAAAAGCCAAATATCTCCATTCTGACCACAAAGAGTAGTTTAAATGTTTGTTTTGAGCAGTTTATTTGTATAAATGGTACTTTCTTGAAGAGGTTAGTTAACCATGGCAGACTCAAGATAATTTGTTCTCTGCTTTCAACTAGTTTTAGGACTTTAAATCATGAATCTGACACATTTTTTACTCTCTTGGGTTCTTAGAAGGCTCAGCAAGGAGACATGGTCCTACATAGAAAGGGGTATTTTCAGTGGGATCAAGCAGACTCCTGATGACTGAATGAAAATATACCAGACACTCTTTAACAAGCAAATGGAGCTGTTCTGGTTGGATTGGCCTTCACCTGCCCAATTTATTTTGCATGGTCTCTTCCTACTCTCTGAATTAACATTTCTTTTGATTTCCTGATTCAGCATGAACATATGTCCAGTGACTTTGTAAACCAATGTGAACTGAACTTAGGCTGAAAAATCCAGGTCCCTCCAGGCTTTTAAAACTCACAGGTCATGGGAAAGAGAACATTTTCTTGCCAAATCACTGCTCTTAAAACAAACTCTGGACTAGATACCCTTTACCTTATGACTATCCGTCTACTCTCAGCTATGATGAGCAACTTGGCTATCCAATGTCCTACCCCTTCTGCCCTTTTGAGTTTGTTTTATTTCCCTCCCAAGAGGGGCTATACTTCATTGGTGTTAAAGTGATCACTCTGAGGAGTTTATATATTCTTCCAGTTTCCAAAAATCAGTTTTTAATGTCTAAACACTTACATTCACCATGCTTCAGAAGTGGAAGTGCCCAAGACTAAGGCATTCACTGGAATGTCTTGAGAATGAGAAACAGAAGCCTCACCAAGACTAAATGTCCATGTTGAAGGTAGTAAGTACTCATTTCAGTATTCTTGTGCTGTCTCTGAGATGTTTTATTTTATTATAATTTTTTAATTTAAAAAGTTTTTCATCATAGGAAATTGTAGGCATATGTAAAAGTAGCTAGAATAGTGTATAAATCCCCAAAGGCCAAATTCAACAACTGTTAATGATGACTGAGCAATCTTGGTCAATTTTGTTTATTCATCTTGGTCAATTTTGCTATTATAATCAACATCATGTCATTTATACACTTTTTATCTCTCATATTAAAATTAATTTATTATGTTTCTTCAATAATTTTTTTTTTCAAAAAACTAACCACATAACAGCTATATTGCCACATTTTGAAAAATCACAATACTGGCCTTTTCCTGGTGGATCCATGGTTAGGATAATCACCTATGAAGGACACAGGCCACACACCCCTGGGTTCGAGTCCCGGGTCCAGGAGAAAACAACCAGTGTCACCAACTAAATGGAAATAAAATAAAATGCTTCTTCCTTCTCTTTCTTCCTACCTGCCTGCCTACTTGCCTTCATTCCTGCCTGTACCTTTCCTTAAAAAAAAATCTCTATGCTTCTCTGATAGTCTCAAAGATGCAATATTAAAAGTTTTAATTTCGAAAAAATGTAATTTTTTTCATAGTATGTTGAGAGAAATATTAGTTTACGGTATTAAGAAACATAAGATATAGTGTATCTGGAGCTTAAAATTTGGTTGAACAACTTCATAGTAAAAACTACCAAACATATCAGAAATTCAAAGAAAAAATTTATAAATACATGTTTTATAAAAACAGACATCAGAATTAACACTGAAAATCATGCTTTAGATAGAAGGAAGTACAATTTGATAAGACCTTGAAAATTAGGATTCTGACCAGTAGAATTTTAAAGGGAAATTACAGAGTAGGGAAAATATGTGCCTAAAATCTTTGAAGCAAAATATATGGTGTCTTCTTATGAGAAGGCAAGTAGAACATTTGTTGTCATAGAAATTTTCTACCTTTACAACAAAATCTTGAAGGGTGAGATTAGATATTTAGGTTGGATTTCATTCTGAAAGTACATAAATATCAAACTCAAGATTTACAGTTTATCTTTGCATACTTTGAAGAAGCATAAAAGAGCTTTGAGCTATTATAAAAACAATCTGATTTCATGGATAGTGGCAAAACAGAAATGTAACATTTTGTCATTTTGCACACAATAAATTGAAATAGAAGTAAGACTTATCTATCTCCATGCCATCATCAGAAAGTATAATTAGAGAAAAGAGTGTAATTTAAATGATAGCCACTAACATGCTGTGGGCATTAAGATTTTTTCCAGGGAAATTTCAACATCATTTGTCAACAGATATCAAATTAAATAGGGAAAAAAGAACATGACTAGCTTATGTCTCCAGTAAAGATATTTGAAGTTGTTTATTGAACTGGAATTCAATCTCCATAATTTTGTGGCTCTCGTCTCATCCATAATAATTCATCTCTATAATTAAAGCCTAATGAACCAAACAATTTCTCTCTTTATAATCAACTTCATCTGTGTGAGTGGCCAACATTAAAATACTCTTTCCAGTAAATAATTCAGCACCCCAATTTTTTAAATCTTTTTCTTTCTCTTGAAATTTTGTACTTATTTCATTAATTAACTTTATTTCCTTAAGAATGCTAGGATGTCATAAAAATGCTAGTAGGGATTACTGATAGCTTCCAGATCTAGAACAAAGCTGTTATTATTAAATTAACTGATGCTACTAAAAATCTAAAAATGTGGATGTGCTACCAGTGATCTATTGAAGGCCTTCAGTCCCTGCATGCTTTGTCACTTGATAATGCACTGGTTCTTGGTAGCAGGATGGTAAAGAAAGATGAAATTTCATCTTTGAGTCCTCATTTGAAATTTAAATATCTCTTGGAAATGTAAGACTTTAAGCCATTATCAGCTAATGTCTTTGGACATGATTAGCTGACCTCCAGCTGGGACCAAAAAGAAGATTCTGTCTAGGCTCCTATTGGAATGAAGGCCCAACCAGAAGAATTTATTGAGTAAAGAAACTGAAGAAAACTTTTTAAATCTCTACAGTCTTGTCCATAGCAACTGTCAATCAATTTACTTCAAAACAGGACCCTTTTCTCTACTGATATAAATGCCAGAAATCACCAAGCTTAAGTAGCTAACATATCTGTTAGAAAAAAACTTGTTGTTAAATGATTAAAAATAATATATTCATACCACTTTATATTAAATGATCCTTTCTGCTGCAGCCTCAATAGCTAAGTTTTAGGTTGGTACTGATAGACTCAGTGTGGACCTCAGTTGTGACTTCTGCTCTGTGTAGACAAAAATCACTCCTGGGACCTCCTCTCCATGGTTCAAAATAAACCTGAAAAGGTAGAAGTTGGAATAAAACTAAACTAGTTCTGTGAAGAAACCATGTAAAAATACATTGACTTGAATAACCAGGCACCTGTCACCCCAACTTCCAGATGGACGCTACAAGAGAGAATCCTTTCTGAGTACTCCCTAAATTTACTGTGACAAAGTTTAGATAATATTTGCATTACCCTGTGTTTGGGCTCTTCATTGGCAGATAATGCAGAGCCACAGGACCTAAACATAGCCTCTATGTAAAATAGATGCAAATAGGACCACCTACTCATAGGTCTTTGTCATAAAAAGCCCACCCTGTAATGGTGGACAGCCTACAATCTTTCTGACTGTTCCTACATTCAAATCCTCAGGCTGATTAAATAATAAACTCAATTAAATTTCAAAATTTCTGGAATCTTTTCACTCCAGTCATCCATCACCTGTATTAGGATGATTAAAAAGCCCAAACCAGCATTTCAAAAGAAGATAGTTCACAGAAACATATTCACGTTAACCTTTTCTTGGAAAATGGGACGATGTGAGAAAATCGACTCTAGTTTTCCAAACAACAGTGCTGTTCTAAAGAACAGCTGCCTTCTTTGGAAGGACTGTGTGAACATCCCCGGGGCCCCCAATGCCTCCCTGACTCCCACCTTGAGACTGGATCATCGCCATTACCTTTACCTTTGAACTGACTTTTTTTCTAGTAGAAAAATCATTTCCTATCCCCATGTCTCCATAAAAAAATGAGACAATGAAAGGCAGCCAGGGAGAGAAGCTGACTTCCTACCCCTTACCTCCCTTATTCATTTAGGTCCCTTGCCTGGCTTTTGAGTTTTTAAATTTGCCTGAAGACCTTGTGGGGGAGGAAAAAGTTTTCTTCGACCCTCTTAAATTCCCTGGAAAAGCCTGGAAATTGAACTGACAAAGATTAAGAGGAGAAAGTATGTACATTTATTTCACATAAATTTTACATGACATGAGAGTCTGAAGAAATGAAGACCTGAAGAAATGATTCAATCTGAGTATTTCATGTGAGCTTTAATGAAGAGTGGGCAGTCATGTAGAAACATGAGAGGTCAGAGTATGAGGTAAACATGGAAAACTGGAGGAAACTTAGCACAGCCTGCTTATTGGAATTCTTCTCAGCATCCCTTTGTCTTTGAAGATAAGATTGCTCCTTTCCTCCAGGCAGAGGGAGGGCACCACACATATGAGGTTTTTATGAACTTTTCCAGGGGAGATGGGCAAAGGAGGTGAGGTGACCTTTCTGTTTCTGCCATTTTCTTTGTTAAAAAATAACTCAGTGAAGTAGATTTTGACATCTTAGTGGTTTTATTCAACAATTCATAAATTGGGCAGTATCCCATCTAGCTGACAGAAAGGAGCTCTGAGGAACTATACAAAATAAAAGACCTCATAGACAAAAGAGATCAGGAACAAAGATGTTACACTAAGCATGAAAAAAAAAAGTGTGGGTTGGTTTATTACAAGGTCACTTTATGGGATTGTAGAGATCTTTCATGAAAATATGATAGGAGTCCATTATAACTGGTGATTGTCATGTGGGGTTTAGTGTAGCAGCTCCATTTGGGACCTGCTACCTTGTTTTTGAAGGGACTCCAAACAGATGCCCCCAAGATGCTCAGAATTTTCTACAGAGATCCTGCTGTGGCATTAAGATTGTTTTGATCTAAGAGAAACTGCAACTCTGAAGGTGAAAGAGAAACTCTTCCCTTTTCTCTAAGCCATTTGCCCTTCCTCTAAGCCAAGAAGAGATTGTTGTTCCCTTTTCATGGAGAAAAATGCGATATGAAAAGGTTTAAATCCAGATGTAAGTTTAAGAGATCAATCTTTACTTCCAGGATAAAGATAAAGTCATCCATTCCGTATCATAAGAAAGACTGCTCTTTCCTCCTTTGTGCCCCCAAGTCCTTCACCTCATTCCTTAGTTCAAGATTTAAACCTGGTTTCCTGCATTCAAAGTAGAATCTCCTTAATCATTGTAGCTTCCCACATGCATGTTATTAAATTGATCTTTTTTTCCTTTGCCAGCCCATCTGATGCTATTTTGATTATAGAACAGCCTGAGAAGAATTCAGAGGGGTGAGAGAATTTTCTCCTACAACTGACATGTCCAACATTTCAAACTTCTCAAAATACTTAAAATATTTAACCTCAATAAATATAATAAAAAATTCAATATGCCAATGTGTCATATTTGGACCTTATCAATGGCAGCTGAATTCTTTTGGAAGGCTTTTGTAGGACTGGTCTCCTTCAAATGTTCAGATAGACCTTTTCAAAGATATCCAGGGTAGGTTTTTTTCATTATGTACTTCCTTGATATGTGAGCCTATGGGTCAATCCAGGCCCTGTGGTTCTCAAAAGAAGCTGCTCCCATAGTTTTAAGTAATTAAGGTAACCTAGATTTAGGGTCCTCTCTAGAAGCAACTTTTTCTTTTTTATAGAGAAACCTATCTTGAGGCCAAGCAAATGTCTAGAAGCAAAGTTTGGTTATTTAAAGTCATCCTCTCATATGAATACCCCTTCCTCTGTCCTTGGCACTCCTGGTCCCCTTTTCTAGTCCTCAGCACAAGATACAAGCCTTTGGTGTGTTCACTTGCCATGAATTTATAACCATGAAAATTCTCCATACATATGCCATTAATGTGTTTTTTTTCTCCCACTAATCCTGTCTGATATTAATTTGTATGCTTGCTCAGCCTGAGAAGAACCTCAGAGAAATAGGAGAATTTCATTTCTGGGGCCCAATGCTTTGTTTTAAGGAAGATGAGAGAAATTCAGAAAGTCTCTTCCTTTACATGTTGATTCTCAAAATCTTCAGCCCAAAATAATCCTATACCATGTTGACATATTCAGACGTCTTCAAGAGCTTCCTGGGAGAGGTTGGCAGTTAGAGTGACAAGATAGTGCAAGTCACTCCATGATGAGAGAGAGCACAGATGGTACCCAAGTGCAGAGGCACGATAACCAAAATAATAATGAAACTGAAGAGTGAATAGTTGCTCTGTAAGCAGACATGGAAAGAGAAGTACGGCAGCGTTAGACGAACTCACTAGGCAAAGGAAATAGTCCATAGAAAGGCCCAGAGGTATGAACGGCAAGGATTATTTGGGAAAATCTAAGTTGACATCAATTCTTTGACCAAACTTTAGTTGGTCTCCTAGGTCTAGCTGTGCACTTCCTTATAAAATTCGATTTTAGCAAGAACTCTGCTAAATTAGTTTAACTGGAACTCCTCACCAGTGACATCCGATTACCCTCAATATGTGATCTAGTTTTCCATCCTACCCCGTCTTCCTGGTGATGTCTGATCATCCTGGCCTGCCTTCAGCAGGAATCCTGTTACTAGGATTGATGAAGGACTCCTGGGGTTCAGTAGTCAATAGTTCATGAAAAAACTCCTGAGGTGTTAAAGGGGTGCAGTTTTCTAAGTTTATTAGAAAAAGTGAGGGAGAGACAAGACAGCATGGTGATAGAGTTCCCGTGGTCAGAAAGGATGCTGCCATCAGAAAGGAAAAAAACATGGGGATAGGGTTCCGGGGGCAAGCTGACTCTTACCCTCTGGCTGGGGCTGGTCAGATTCACAGCCACAGGAGGGGACTTTTGGGTGGACCATCTTTCCAGAGCCTGTAATTAGTAAGAGAATAAGAGTCAAATCATGTAGTCAGGAGGATGTTCAAAAGTAGAAGTAGGTAGGGGATGTTCCAGGAAGTTCTCTAGGTCTATGAAATGGCCTCTGGCATTCTGGGTGTTCCAAAAGAGATTTATGGTTCAGTGATTTACGTTAAGGTCTTTGTACTGGGGAAAACATTAGGTTGATAAAGGGCAAGTAAAGAGATGTTCCATGAATCATTCCAGAGGGTTGACCAGGTGAACTTTGTCCTCTAGAACCTAGGAGCAGATCTGTTGGGTGTGGGACGTGGCTCAGAACATTCCAAGGCCTTCTATGACCTCTATTGACCCTGGAAGTTCCTGGTCTAAAAATACCTAGAGAATGCTATATTCAAGCCCTACATTTTTCCGCCACGGGTTTAACATTTAAAAAAAGCCTTACCCTGTTATTTCTTTTTAGTAATTTTCCATCCACTGACCCCACCCTATACCATTATTGAATTGTAAATCTCACTTGCCTTGCCGATGCAGTATTTGAGCCCTGTATCTCTCTTCTTCACTACAAGTCATTGTAATCCCTATACCTACTGCAATAGTCTGTTGTAGAGACAAACAAACAAACAAACAAATAAATAAATAAAGTCTGGCTTATCATTTTTAACAAGGGTTATGAATTTTTTTCCATGAACAAGATACATCTATAATTTAAGAGAAAAAAGTGCTGATAGTTGGTGCCTAAGAAATGAATAGCTTTTTGCTTTATTTAGCACATGTGGAATTGTTGCATGTAGGTGCAGGTCCCTGATGTGTCCTGAGGTGTGGAGTCAGTCCAGGAAGGAATTCAAGGAGAGATGCTTTACAATAGCACTCAGCAAGTTTATTAGGTGATGCATAGATAGGGAGAGAATCTCAGCGGAGAGTAAAGCTACAAAACTGTATAAGGTCAAGGAGGACCTTATATACTAAGGGTCATGGCAGAGCGTGGTTATGGTTTGCTAAGGACTGCAAGCCCATTCCTAGTATGCCTGGGACTTAGTTGGGACTAGCCCACCTGGGTGCTGGCTTATTTTCAGCAGGTCTATTAGTTAACTGATCTGTTGACCTCTGTAATCTTGCTTCATTGTTTTGGGGATCCCCTTCTTTCCTTATGCTGACCCTCATCATATGCATAATCATTCTGTTTTCTCTGTTAGTCAAAATCAGGAATTATGCTGTATGGCTAACCTCTGTAACCCCAGTGCCAGATACAAAGATGAATGTTCAATAAATACCTGTTTTCTGATATCTGAGCACTAACTAGTCTTACTCATGAAGGAGATACGGTTTTACCAAATAGGTGTTCTATAATAGTTTAAGGATATCCCAGAGGCACCTCCAGTCTGTTCCACATGCCTTTTGGAAATCTAAGATTTACTTAGAAACCCATGTACTGCAAACCCATGTTCTGCAAAACACATGTACAACCTAATATAGATAATGTGGGCTTCCTGTTTTAAGTAACTGGGTCTTGGGGTGGTTTATTTGACAATAGCTAATTGATACAAGGGAAAGTGACTCCTTTTCTCTGCTTTTCCTGTAATCTATAATGTTTTCCCTCTTGGTGTTCCTTCCAATATTCTTACAATAGCATTTCTCTTTCTATTAGCCATTCCTTTAAGCCTGTAGTCATATTACATGTGGATTTATAGATCACTAGTGAGAAGTGAAAATAGAATCTCAGTACATATGAACAGGCATTTTCTTTAAATAAGTGAGAAGCATATCATGCAGGAGCTAATTGTGTGAGCATGGTTGAATGACTAAACATGCCCTAGAGAAGTTTTTCAGCATTCCATCATAGTCTGCTCATAACAGGAAACAGAAATGGTGTGTGCAGCCTGATGTGAAAGGGGCTTAGGTTGGTGGCTTTCGGGAGGTGAAAGCTGCATCTCTTCAGTGGACATAGGTAGCAATCAGGGAATGTTTACTGCTCTGGTCCAGAGGAACAAGCTCTTTTAACGGAAACAGAAATGGGAGTCTTGCTATCAGAAGGAAGGATACTTTGGTTAACACCACTGTGTGTCTCTGTCTTGAAAAGACAGTTGTCATTGAGACTGGGGCATGCTTGGCATTTCCGCAAGACTTCACCCTGGCATCATCCATCATTAGTATGCAGATTCAAAGGTAAATATTATACAGCAAAGAAGACAGAGGCAACTTTCTTTCTTTCTTCTTTTTTAAATTGAGGCAACATTGGTAAGACTGCACACATTTTAGGTGCAAAATCTATATTTGCTGCATTTTGATCACCACCAAAAGACTAGTTTCTATCCACTGGCATGCAGTTTGCTTCCCTTACCTATTTTACCCATCCTCCCAACCCCTTTCCCCTTTGATAACCACCATGATACTGTCAGAATATAAGAGGGATTTTTTGCTGTTGTTTGTTTGCTTTGTTTCTTTACCTTCTACATACAAATGAAATTAAATAGTGTTTGTCTTCTTCTGGCTTATTTCGTTTAGCATAATCCCCTCAAATTCCATCATGTTGTTGGGAATGGAAAGGTTTTTTTATAGGTGAGTAATTGTCCATTGTGCATATGTAACACATCTTCTTTACCCAGTCATCCACCAGTGGGCATTTAGGTTGTTTCCATCTCTTGGTTATTGTAAATAATGCTACAATGCACATAAGATTTATAAAGTTAAGGCCAGTTTAACCACTAATTATATTTGTAATATAAAGTTTTCAAAGAATTTTCTGATTATTTATCACACTTGGACCTTATAATGTGAAATAAATTGCTGATGCTCAAAGAAATGAAATGACTAATTGCATATTACAAAGCATGTTAGGGGCTAACCTTCTCCCAAAACTTTATTTTCTTTCATTTTATTAATTTGACGAATACTTCTTGATCATTTACCATATGCCATTTGTAAAGTGAGATTATCTCTTTACATAACTTGGATTTTTTTCTAGAATTTTCTTTAATTGTTAATTTTATAATATATATGTAAAATCAGAATTGCTAATTTAAAAGAAACCTGTTTCAATAATTTATACAATTAATTTAGTACCAGTCTAGCAAAGTGAAAATAAATTTTGGAAGAAACCATTTAAAATGTTAAACTAAAGAGATTAATGTTGATTTTAGCTAAATAGAATTCATCAAGAAAGGAAAATACTGTATTACCACAGGTAGACCACATTTGGCAGGTATTACAAAATTGATCAGGATGCTGGCATAAATCCTTTTTGATAAGCGGCAAAGAATTAATTAAAATGAAAGTGTGATTTGAAAATTTAAAAGAATGAAGCATTCCATGGCTGTGTGTGGGAGCAATGGAAAACATGTGTACTTGCTGTGGGAAATGAGATGTTGGAAGGCAAAGTTGCGATGGCCTATCTTTGTACGAGATCTATTTCACCAGGTTGACCTAAATTAGAACTGAGTCTCTTCAACTGAGTCCCTCATCAACTCAGTCACCTGGAGATCAGAAGAACTCTTTAGAAAATAGTCCATGTCAGGATGCCAAATGTGGCAGAGTGGAGCAGAGCAAAAGGGGAGGTAAACCTGACTTGACGGGTAAAGTTGAGACCTCGCATCAAATCCAGAGAAAATAGCACAGGCCACGTTTGTGTGCATGAAGGTGGGTGTATTCAGGTCTTAGCCAGGTGAGATGAGATAATACAGAATACTGCAATTCAGTATGCAAAAATGTTGTTTCAGGAGAATAAACTGATACCAAAAGATCTGGAACTTCTGATGCAGAGTGAAGCAGACCAGGGCCTCAGAGTTTGGGAAATGTCAGCCAGTTCTGTGTCTCTAACAGCTCCTTCTCCTTGCACTGAGAGTCCTTGCCTCAGTGGTTCCCCTGTCTTTGCCTTTGAACCCCCAAGCACACCTGTGCATTGTACTCTTGGATCTTGGTTTCCTTTGTCATCAGGGTATTCTTTTGCTGAGTGACTTCTCACTTCCCCAAATGTTATGGTGACCATATTTCTTTGAGACAAAAACTGGACATTGGGATGGCAAAAACATCATGGGGTAATGTGCTGACAGCCAAGGAGAGAGAGGAGGTGGAGCAATCCGAGCAGGAGGACAGCAATAAGTACTATGTCATAGTAACAACATGTGGCACCGTGGGACTTCATATAAACGGCCAGGACCAGTACACGGAATTTTAGCACCTTAGGTAAAAAACAAATTTGGCGTCCCTATAAGCCCTCTCTAAATGTTCTGCCTAAGACACATTGTGTTTTAACTGTCCTAGTACCAGAAATGCCCAAAAATCCTTGAAGTGCCAGAGATAACCACCACAGTACCAGAGATAACCCCCATAGTGTCAGTGATAATAACCCATAGTACTTACCTGTGACTTGACCATGCTGCAGTGTTCTGCTCCCTTTGACTAATCAAGTAAGTGTGGGGTGGAAGGAATGCTCTTCCTCCATGACTCCTGTTTCCTCACAGAGGCCAGAAGCAGCATTAATGGCCTCAGCCCACCGCAGTCAGCACCAGAAAGGGCCATTTTAAAGCAGACGAAAAGGGAAGTTTTTGGGGGGCCCCTTCAACAGACTGAGCCCAGGGCAACTCAACTGCCCCTTTGCCCCGTGTTAAAGACAGTCCTGGTTTATTAAAAGTGGGACCAAATTGACACATATTAAACTGATGGGACAGGTGGAAAATACGAAAACTCAGTACTGTCCTGTTTAAAATGGTACATATGGTCAGCCTACCTCATGCGGATAATGGCCCGTCATAGGTCATCCCACTGGAGAAGGCCAACCCCAACCACTCACTTTCCAGCCTGTGGTTCTTCCATATGAGATCCACCTTAGAGGCCTGGGAGGGAGGCTTGGGGAAGTACCAGCAGAGACCTGCAAAGGTGTGTCAGAAGTCCAGGGAATGATTTTTGAGGAATAAGGAGTTTGAGTAAAAAGCTCTGGACAAAGGAAATACTTAAAGGACTTTAATGAGTCAAAGGTTTTGTAGTTCAAGAAGCACCTTAGCAGCAATCCCACACTGCTCCCTCCTTCCATATTCTTCGTCTTGGCCCAAACTGGTTGGAGCCGATCCTAGCATTATGTTTATTAATGTGTTGTCTTTGTGTCAGGATCAATTGAGATGTTTGCTGAGTATGCAAATGTCTAAGGCTAGTACTTGTTTAATTGAGCCAGAAATCTGAGGGTGGGATCCAGGAACCTGACTTTCTGACGCATAGATGTTTGAGAGTCACCCGGGTATTTCATAGCATGGTGACCTGATGTTGGAGACAGATTCAAAATCTTCTATCATTATCAAAATTGTGCTTTTTATTAGACCTGTTAGCTAACCACCCTCCAGAGAGTTAGATCCTTGTTACAGCTTGTTAACCGTTAACACTAAACAAATATTTACTGAATGCCTACTGTGCAAAAGGTACTATCCAGGCCTAACAACCCTGTAGAGAAAAAATTCAAATAAAAATATTTTTCCCCACAGAATTCATTTTCAAGTAGGAGAAGACAAATAATAAAAAGTAAACAAGTAAAAGAAATAATAGAAAGTGGCAGCTGTGTGGAGAAAATGAAGCATCAAAGGGGCGTGGGTAGGTTGCAATTTTAAATAGTAACCCCAGGAAGACATTCCTGGGATGATTTCTGAGCAATGACCTAATGAAGGAAAAGATGCAGCCACATGTGGGGCTGCCAGATAACATAAGAACAGTGAAATGGATCGAATGGTGACACCGCATCCGCTCCAATTTATGTGTTAAAGTCCTAACCTCTAATATGACTGTATTTGCAGATAGAACCTTCGAAGAGGTGAATAAGAATAGATGAAGTCATGAAGATGGGGCCTTAATCCAGTAGAACTGGCAATTCTGTCAGCGGAAAGGACACCAGGAACGTGTACACAGCAAGAGAAAGGCCATGCGAGGACACAGTGAAGAAGCAGCTATCTACAAGCCCAGGAGGGAAGCCTTTCTAGAAACCAAACCTGTCAACCTCTTTTCTGGGACTTCCAGGCCCATAAAAGTCAGAAAATAAATTTGTTTAAACCACTTTCTGTGTGTTATTTTGTTATGGCAGCCAGAGCAAACTAATTTAGATTTTGCTTCCTAGAAATAGGGTGCTACTGTAACAAATACCTAAAATGTGGAAATTGCTTTGGAACTGGATGATGGGTAAAGGCTGAAAGATTTCTGAAGTGCATATGAGAAAAAATCCTAGATTAATTTGGAGAGACTGATGGTGACATACGAATGTCAGAAGTGATTCTTGTCATCAAAATATTATTGGACACTTGATCGAATGGCAAAGAACTTGATTCAACTGTGTTCAAGAGTTTTGTGGAAAGTAGAAGTTACAAGGGATATTTAGCTAAGGAAATGTCTAAGTAAAGTACTGAAAGACTGGTTTTTCCTTGCTGCTTATAGTAAAGTGTGTGTGTGTGTGTGTGTGTGTGTGTGTGTGTGTGTGTGTGTGAGAGAGAGAGAGAGAGAGAGAGAGAGAGAGAGAGAGAGAGAGAGAGAGAGAGAAGATATATTTAAGCAAAAAGGAATCATAAATTGAACTTCAAGAAAGTCTTAGCCTATTTGTATAACAAAATAATGCAAAAGCAAGTTTTGGAAAGAGAATCAAGCCTGTGGTTGGAAAAATCATTTGATAAAGAGATTAAAAGTATGAAACACTAACAAAAGTCTGTCATCTCACTAGCAATAGATACGGAATTATACCAACAGAAACACTAGTGACTTTGACGAAAGGAGGCAGAGATGGGACAAAACAAAAAAAAGGCTGTTGAACTTTTTGGATTCTAAAGTTCAGGTCAACAGATTGATTTGTCTGCAAAATTGCATTAAAAATAGTAATTACCCAAAGGGTGTTTCAGGGCCGCTACTTCCAGCTAAGTCCAAAGCACACACAACCCTGGGGTATAAAGCTGTCTTCTCATCGGTTCAAGTGAGGCCACCTCCTCCAATTCCGTGGACCAGGCTACTCCCATCCAAAGCTTCAGGATGGATCGAGGTCAATGACCCCCCAGGGTTGAAAGAGTGATACCACCACCTTAGGGGGTCTGGAGGACAGAGCATCAAACCAGCGAGGATTGTTCTTGAGACCTAAAAAATCTATGGGATTTACTTTTCTGGTGAATTTATCTATCTTTTGAGACTCGTTTGTAACCCATCACCCTTCTCTTCCCGCCCCATCCCCAATTTCTCCCTTTTGCAATAGGAACATCTAGCCTATGCTTGTCCCACCAGTTCATTTTGTAAGCTCATGAGTTGTCTGGTTTTATAGGTTCACAACTGGAGATTTTTGCCTCATGATGAATTATACCTTGTCTTACTCAGATCTGATTTAGATAACACAGTGAAGACTTTGGACTTAGATTTGATGTTAAATAGGTTTAAGACTTTTGGGGCAATCAAGATAAGGGTGAAAGTATTTTGCATGTGAAAAGTCATGACTTGTGGGGGACCAGAGGCTAGTGTGTTGTGGATTGAATTGTGCTTTCCCTGTAAATTCATGTGTTGAACCCTCTTCTCCCATAACTGTTTTTCAGAGACACGTCTTTTAAAAAGATAATTAAGGTTGAGTGAGGTCATAAGGGCAAGGCCCAATACATTAGGACTTGTGTCCCTATAAGAAGAATAAGGAACTCCAGGGACGCATGTGCATATAGCGAAAAGACCATGTGATGACACAGTCAGAAAGGGACCATCTGCAAGTCAGGAGAGAGACGCTAGAGAAACCAAACATGCCAATACCTCCAACTAGGCTTTCTGGTCTCCAGAAGAATGAAAAAACGCATTTCTACTGTTAAAGTCACCTAGTTTATAGTGTTTTGTTATGGAAGAACTAGAAAATTAATACTGATGCCCAGTTACATTTAAATTTCAGATAAAAAACAAATAGACTTTTACTATGCATCCTATATACTTATACTACACATTCATTGTTGTTTATCTGAAAATCAAATGTAAATGGGACCTAACATTTTTATTTGCTAAATCTGGCACCCTAGGCTGTGTAAGTACCTAGGAGAAGAGAAGGTTAGTCAGAGTGAACAAGAAATGACTGATGTGTTGGGAAAAAAAGAATTATACCTGAAATGGAACAAGGAAGGAAAATAATGGGAAAGAAATGAGGTGAAGGTAGAATGGCCAGAGAAAATACAGATATACACACTGATTATACTAATACATTTATCTGTCGTTTATTTTAAATTCAAATTTAACTGTGTCCTGTGAATTTATTTGCCAAATCTGGCAATTCTAGGTGAAGAGCAGATCCTAGGGGATCTGAAAGCCATGATAAGACTTGGACTTTTACTTTTCCTGAAATAATAAGCAACTAAGAAATTCTTGATTGTTGTAAGCTTTTCAAGGTAGTTTCTAAATCATTTTCTTTTCTCTGAAGGCTATGATAGATTGTGCTTTATTTCAGATCTTCTACATGTAGCAAAAAATGTTTTCTTTTGCAATTTTCTAGTACAAACCAGTGTTGCTTGTCCAAGTTCCAGCTGACCAGCCATAAATGGACTTTGGAACTCATAAAACAGTTCACATTAGACCTGCTTGACACCATGGGCACTATCAAGTATGTTGAAGTTTGAGATCTTTTGATTTTCCAAGCCCTTCTGGTCCTCTCTAGAAAACCTGCAGTACCCCATTAAAATGGAAAGGAGTGTAAGAATCATAGTGTTTAATTAAATTTTTCTAATTGGAAAGTTTTTGTAAATCAAAATCTGATTCTTCTGGTTAATTTTGCTTATAAAACTTTGCAAATTAAAAGCTAATGGAAAAGAACTAAAAAAAACAAAACAAAACAAAACAAAAAAACTAAAGCTTTGAAATATTCCTAAGCACCACAATGAAAAACTGTTCTATTTGTTCAGAAAGTTTACTGCTAGGAAAATCTCATAACTTGTTTTAATCCCCTGCAGCTGGGAAAAGTAGTTTAAGGTAGATGGAGGAGGCCATTAGAAGCTTTTTGCAAGGAGTAGGGGTCGGGGGGACAGAACTCTATTTCATTGTGAAGCATAATGGTCTGAAGCTTAAGGAAGATCCAGAGCTTTGATTACAAATATGGTGAAATATTGATTGGAAGTTAGCTCTTGCTCTGAATTCTAAGACTGTGTACATTTATTTCTCTCATAGGCTCTAAAGAACAATAAGAAAGTAGAAAAACTATTAAGATCACACATGATGATAGTAGAAATGGTTAAATAGCAGCAAAGTGAATGAATTTTTTACTTGATTTTTCTAACTATGCAAGTTCAGACACAGGCATACAATATTGGTAAGTTAATCACATTTCTAAAGCAGAAAGCCATTCCTGATACTACTATGAGCATTTAGTCAACATGCTTACAATGCAGACTCACAGCAAGAAATATGTGTAGTGTATTAATTATTTAAAAAATAAAACAACTTCTGAAATTTTTATTTGAAGGAAATTTTCTTTGAATTTGTTTAATTTTAAATGAATCTCAGATGTCAGTAGCAAACTGTGGTCTGTGGTCTTGGTATATCCAGAATTCCCTTCTCACTCTTTTTCAACAAGCATCCTTTTTGTTCCTTTAGGGACGACCTCAGTCCCTTATGGGGAAGCTTATGGTTACAGAGCAATGTTCTCAGGTGTGGGTATATGGTTTAGGTGGGACCATTAAAATAACTCACAAGCTCTAACTCTATGAAGAGTCCGAAATATGAACAAAGAACCTCAGATCCTTCTCTTCGGACTTTTTCACAGACTACGTAGGGAGAAATAGTCATTTCTCCTTTCTTTGTGACTGCTAACTCAGGATGGTGTAAGGGTGCAGATTTGTGGTGTGTTTTCCATTTGGAGAAGGGCTTTATAAAGGAAGAAAAAATTACTCCAAAACACAGACAAGCAGAAATGAGAGATACAGGATTGATGAAGAGATGACTCAAGAGTGAGAGACAATCAAGAACAAACACCTTGTGCTTTTTGATCTCAGATTCATTCCATCTTCAGTCGATCATGCCTGTCCTCATCTGTATGACCCAGTAAAGTCTCTTTATGTGTTTTGTTAGTCTGAGTAAAGTTTCTGTCTTGGAAGCC
Organism: Solenodon paradoxus; assembly: GCA_004363575.1. Lineage (NCBI taxonomy): Eukaryota > Metazoa > Chordata > Mammalia > Eulipotyphla > Solenodontidae > Solenodon > Solenodon paradoxus. Next base: position 179,652 of record RJWH01000725.1, on the reverse strand, counting down.
AAGAGCTCTAACTAAATTAAGTTTATTCCCTTGTGATAGATATGACTCAGGTGTTATGGTAAGAAACAGATTCTGAAAAAAAAAAAAAAGAAAGAAAGAAAGATAGATTAAATTTCGGATGGTGACTCGATAGGATGCACTTTCGGCTTGCTCTGCACAGACACTGAAATAAAACAACAACAACAAAAAATCACCTATGTTCCTGAGAAACACTAAGAAATGACTAGCACTTCAGCTGGAGACAGAACAGCTGAAGACTAACAGTGGTTGAGGACCCTCTGTTTGGTTCTCAGCTAAGCTGCTGATTTGGATTTATCATGGAACTCCGGACATGTGGTGGAGCAGAGGCTAGGGATTTTGGGACCAGCTGCAGAGGCAGCGAGAGGTGAGCCCAGTGGGGCTGAGATGCAGAGACATGGAGGGCCGACTTGGGAGGGGGTGAAAGGAGAGCCAGCGCACCAGGAGCTAAGCTGGAGCCCATGTGATGGAATTGCTCTGTGTACAGCCATAACTGGAAAGCATCCAAATCAAACCCCTCCCATAACCATTTTATATCTGGAGTCCACTGAGCAGAAATCTCTCCCAATGCATATCCACCCACCAGAAATCCCACCCATCAGATGCCCCACCCCCTGGATTACAGCGCTACCTGCTGGCACCACCTTGTGGGTAGAGGCAAAACTGTAGGCTGATTGCCAATCCTGGGCAAGTCAAACCTACCCAATGCCAGAGAAACTGAACCCTCAGAAATATAAACAGAATGCTGAATAGAGCAAAGGCACAGAGAAATATATGTGAAATGATGGGTCCAATCAAAAACCCAGGGGAAAATCTGAATACAGCAGATGTACGTAAATTACCTGAAAAGGAATTTAGGATAACAGTGATTAACATACTCATGGGAATCCAGAAATCAGTTGGGGAACTAAATGAGAATGCTAGGAAGCAAAGAGAACAATTAAAACAAGACATCAAGCAGGTAAAAGACACGACTGAGGAATTAAAGAACTCAATAGAGGGGCTCAGCAATAGGATGGATGAAACTTCCAGTAGAATCAGTGATCTGGAGATAGGACAGAGGAACTCAATCAAGCAAACCAGCAAAGAGATAAAAAATTCAAAGACTCGAAGACAACATTCGAGACCTCTGGGATAACATCAAAAGGAACAACAATTCTCATCATAGAGGTCCCAGAGGAAGAGAGAGAAAAGGGGGCAGAAACCATATTTGAAGAAATAATAGATAAGAACTTCTCTAATTTGAAGAACGAAGCAGGCCTCTAGATCCAGAAAGCTCAAAGAGTTCCTAATAAAAGAAACCCAAACAGAAATACACCTAGACAAAAATACAAATAAAGAAAGACTATTAAAAGCAGCCAGAGAAAAACATGTCACATACAGAGGAGCCCCCATAAGATTGTCAGCAGACTTCTCAAATGAAACTCTACAGGCCAGAAGGGAATGACATAATATATTCAAAATGCTGAAAGAAAAGGAGTTTCAACCTAGGATGCTGTATCCGGCAACATTATCATTCAGAACTGAAGGAATGATAAAAACCTTTTCTGACAAGCAAAAGTTAAAGGAGTTTGTCATCACAGAATCAGCTTTACAAAAAATAGTAAGGGTGCTCTACAAAGCATAAAGAAACCCCATAGAAAAACAATTAGACAACAAATACACCATAGTGGGTGTCATCTGCTGGCCTTGGTCAAATTAAACCCTCCAGCATAGTTTTCTGTTTCCAGTCCTTGCTCATCAGTAACTCATCAACGGCCTGGTGTAAATGTCCCTTTCCTGCCTGGCAGCTTCTGTGTGCTTTCCATGAACTAGTCCTGAACCCAGATAGCACAGTGACCTTCTTCACCACCAATGGACAGCAACTACACCTTCTCCGGATGACAAGAATCCCAACCTTAGGGAGAGTTTCCATCTTTTCAACATGTTCCTTCCTTCGATACTCAGCTCTCATTCCCAGGGTATATTTTAGAGTACTCGACCCCTTTATAGTTAGTGTCCCAATGTAATCCACAATTCTGTGTAAACTTTCCATGTTTTCATTAAATAAAAAAAGGAAAAAAAATGGTGTTTCTTCCTCCTCTCAAAAAAAAAAAAGAGAAAAAAAACCAAGAAACAATCTACATTGGCAAATTTATGTAGATAAAGCAGAGGTTTTCTTTTTCTCAAAAATGATCACTTACAAAGGATAATCATAATATTTTTGAATCTTCATGAGTTTTTTAATTTATCTGCTTTCTCAATCACTTTAGCTTGAAGAAGAGCCTGCCACTTGGGAAAGACAATAGACTGAAATAGCATTAATGAATACTAATTTTGGATCTTTAGAATGGATACCTGGCATATACATTTTTTTTTAAAGGAGACAATGAAAGGTAAACAGGTCCAGTGATTATTTCTGGGAGCATTAGATTTTTTAAAAATCAAGTCATTTAAATATTATTTTAAAAGGTCAAACAGTAAGTGAGTACGCGGGAAGTATCCTACCCCAGCCCCGTAAGGATGAATGGGAAAAACAAACACACAAAAACTATTTTTATGTTACAGAAATGAGAACTTGTGATCTGGGATAATAATTGCAGTGCCATCATTAAGCACAGCATTAAAGAAAAGTTTATCAGGGAATGCAAGAGAAATGCTATTTTCTGGGAAACTGATGACTCAAGAAAAGTGGTTTAATGAAGAGGAAGATATTGATGTCGAAGGTGCCTGGGAGAAGTTTGCATAATATTCCTCATTACATGTAAAAGCAAAAGAGCAACATTTCTGAAGTAAAGGGTGATTTTATACAGCATGCACTTTAAAATATCATAGGGACCTAATTAATTAGTGGGAACAGAGTTGCTGCTCTTCCTCTGCATTGCTCACATTTTAATTGATCAATATTTTATTATTTTTTCAATATTTTATTATTTCTTCAATAATCTGACTCAGAAAATGGAAGATCACCTTCTGTTTGGGGATATCCGCTGTGTCTATGTATGTGTAGCACAGGTGTTGGGTTCGTGCTGGTGGAGGGAAGATGGAGAATTTAAGGGGTCAGAAGTACAGGTGACAGTTTGACCAGCACTTTTTGGCAAAGGATGGCAGGCAGTCTGACCAGGAATCCAAAGTTGGTGAGCTTGACTCCACCTGAAATGGTTATTCAGGGTGAGGTTTCTCTGGTTTCATATAAAGTCAATTTAAAGGTAACTGCTGAGGGGGAGGGCCAAGAAAAATATTATAAAGCACTTTGTACCTATTTAAGTGAAATTCTGCCAAAATTCCCTCCTCCTTTCCCCCATTTCCATTTGCCTAGGGATAGAGCACAATGGTAGGCCTCACCCTGGCATCCAAGTGAATTAAGTCTGGCAGGTAAGCAGGTAAGTCCAAAGCTATGACTCCCGAGTGTGCTAAATGATGGAAAAAAAACCTAGAAGAGGAAGCAAATTTCCCAGTCAGACGTTGGGGATATCATTCCACCCCAAGCAAACAGTGTGTCTGTGTTTCAGCCGACTGTTCCTTTGACTGTTTTTGCAGCTGAATCCTATTTTTCCAGTTGTGTCTGTCACCACCGTCACCATCATTACTCCTTGTCTGCATCATCACCAACAGACCTGTCTCCTTTAAAGTGTGGAAAGGTTCATGCTGCTCCAAGAGTTGTACTAAGTTCTTCAGGGGCTTATCTCAATTATTGAGTGTGTTCATGTCACTACTTCCTGAATGTCACCATGTGACAAAAAAAAACCCAAACCTACTTTTCTCCTTTAGAGAGAATGCAGTAGAATAGGGAAAACACAGTGCATGGATTGAAGAAAAGTGAACTGATGCTGAAAGTGGAACTAAATGATACCAAATGAGAAGCAGTGCAGATATTAAAGGTCATTATTTCATGCTCAGTGAACCTACTACCATTTTTACACGTTGTCCAATCTTGTTTACCTACATCACTGGAGAGGGTTATGAAGTGGGAACCTAAGAACGCCCAAAATATCCACACAATTAGAGGTGGAGATTGAAAACAAGCCACTTGGATTATTCCTACTTTCCCATTACATTATCTGCTCTCTCAGGAGAAATTATGTTTCTGACTTAAAATTCACAGAAATGCACAGAAGATTTTTGTCCTTTAAAATTTCATACACTTCTTTCTCAGACTGTTGTCTTTTTAAAAACTGACTGGGTTAAGTCATGGTTACTTTTCTAGAAGTTGTAGCACGGAGCATTTTCCACCTGCTTGAGTAACAAATTAAGTAAGCGAAAGTAAAATGGCCCAAAGATCTCCACACACCCCACCTTCTGACTGTGTTTTAGGGCTCACAGGAATTGTCAAGTATCACAGAATCTGGCTCATCATAATGTGTTGGGAAATAAACAAGAATATTATGTTTTTGCTTGTTCTCCAACAACTACTCAACAATAAAATGGTATTTCTGGGACTCAAGCACGTGTTTCTAGCAGAGTCTTAATGACACATTGGAAAAGGGGTACAGACAAAGAAAACGGGACAGAAAAGAAAACCATCAAAGCCTCTGGTGCTAGGATACCAGGCAGAGTCTTGGGTTGATTATACATCGTCTCAGACCTGGGGATGTAAGGTAGTCTGAGAATCTCCCATCAAGTAATTCTTGCACTGTCCATACCATGTTTGGAGTTGTTAATTTTAGGGATATCTCTTTCTTCCAAAATTTTCAGTGGTGCCAGTTTTCGAGTTATAATGTCTTACTTGCTGTCCTTTTTGTACAGCATCCATCATGTCATCATAAGACTTGTAGATTCTATTTTCCTTTGAGAAATTTCTCAGTACCTTTGTCTTGAGGTAAGTTTAGGGTCTTTTTAGTGACAAAGCTCTCCTTCCTTCTTGTGAAAGGGTTTCCTTACAAATTGTGGTGAGAAATCAAAGTACTCATAAGGCCATTTCTTTTTTTCTGTTAGGATATCCTATGTTACATATTCTTAGAGAAGTCCCAAGACCCCGGAGATCCATACTGCTTGTCTTCCAGTGTTAATCTTTGCTTTAAACTTCTGTTAGCCCACAGGAAAAAACTCTCTAGGGGCACTTTGCCCTCACCTTTTGCTTTATTTCAGCAGTACCATCTTAATTAAAATTTGAACTAAATTTGCCGTTATTTTAAAGATCTGTGTTATCCACGCCCTTATGTGGACCAATGTGGTCTACTCAATTTCTGCCAAATTTATCCTCTCTTAGCTCTTAAATCTTTCAGGCTCTAAATATGAAGAAAATTCTTCAATGAAAAAATAAAACCGAGGTTTCGTTTTCAGTGACTCCACTGAGTTTCTAACAGTTTTGCTGACTTCTGAAGAATATCACTTCCTTTCTCAATCACAGATAGGACTAAATGGTTGACTGAGTCTGAGGACCTACTAGCTCCTTCCTCTTCCTTCCTTCCTTCCTTCCTCCTGTCCTTCCTTCCTTTCTTTTTATTCTTTGGTTCAGATATTTATTTAAAATAGAATTCTAGATATTTCTGCCATGTGCCTCTCCTCTTATGCTACCACCCAAGAGTAAGATATGATGTCAGTAACTTCTTATGCTTCCAAAAGCATCTATTGAACAAAAATTGCCACTTCTCCTAGAATTGTATTATTCCCATTAGTGTATCCTTCGATCAATCCAGTATCTCTCAAGTCTGGACTCATCTGTTGTCATCTTGTCCTTCCTCTCTCTTCTCTAAGAATGTACCTTCCCCATAAATTTTCCTTGCATTTCTTCTCAGGAAACCCCTGAATGGACACCTACAAAAGTCATGTCATCTTAAAACCTACCCAACAATGTCTGAGATATGTTACACTTTTGTTCCAGACTTCTTTTATATCTATTCTGCTTAAAAAATTTACAATAAAAAAGATTTAAAGCAAAGAAAATAATAGGAACAGACAAAACAAAACCTACGTGGACACTTGCAGCAGAACTGAAGTTACCTATAGGGAATGGAGTCGGGGTAGAGGGCACAAATGTTGGCAAAGCCCACCAGACAATGGTGAAGGACACTTGGTGACTTAGTGGAGGGCATGGTGTGTTGACATATATCTAAGGAATGGGGAAACTATAGATAGAAAGCTACTTGATGTGTAGAATAATTACTACAATAACAAAGATCAAAATTGACTTAGAAAATTAACTTTTCTCCTATTTTAAAAAACGTGTTCTCTACAAATAGTCACATGACATGCATTAGAATCAGATAACTTGAAGTTGCTTGCATTTCCACAGATTCTCCCAAGGGCATGGTAGGGGTGGTGGCTGAGGGACTTGTACATAATAGATTTTTTTCAGCATATTCATTTTGCAAACTTCCTTCTATGTTACAAGAATGCAAAGGCATTTCAAAAGTTTCATTAAGATCAGGGTTTGATTAAGCAAACTGTAAGATTATTAATGCATTTATAAAATATTTGCTAACATGCTGTAGTCCCCAAATCTGGGTGAGAACACCTATGTCCAGGAATTCCAGCAAATACAAATACAAATATAATGTCTTCCTCATTTATCTGACACCCTTGGAATCCACTCCCACACAAGCTTTTTGTCTGTCTGCTGATACATGTTAGCAAGGTTCTGCTACTATGCTGTAAACCGTTGCATTCAGAACAAGTCTTGTGTCTCTGTATTTGGACTGTGTTGAGCCTGTTCAGACCTAGAAACAATGACAGGTTGGTTATGGTAGGTGATCTGTTGTCGCAATGTTCCTGGCACCAAGAGAGTTCCTCAGACATGGGACTTTCAGTGCCAAACTTAGGAAAGCCCCAGACAATCTGTGATAAGCTGTTTACCCTAGGTGTGGGTCAAAGTAACGAAGCATCCTTGTGCCAATACCTGCCCCAGCTGCAGTCACTGAAAGGTTTTTATGCTGGGAGGGAGGGAGGCAGCCTCCCAAGTAATGTGGGTATTCTGTTTTCAGTTTAATCCATATTTGCCCAAAGGTTTTTATTCCAGGTCTTAGAGTCCCAGTTTTTCTCATTAGTGTCTTTGCCATATCCTGAGAGGCTGGATGGGTTGAACATTCAGTTGCTGTCACAGCCCTACTGTCTCTACATACATATTCCAAGTTTAGCCTTTAGCCAGTCTTTCCTACAACTGAAGGACATGAAAGGATTCTTTAAGACTATTGGAGAGTCTTCTGCCTTTCACTGCATGTCTTCAATTGTGTGTCCATGGTTTTCAGTTTCTCTTTCACTCTGTGTACACTCACTAAGGTCTAAGAAGAGCCTGCCACCTCCATCATCTTGTTATTTCTTCTTCCTTTTTTCTTTTACCACAGAAAATCATTGCTACAGGCTCAAGTTGTCCCAACATTTCTCTCTCTTCTCCCTGCATTATATTCTGTTCTATCCAGCAGTGATAACTTGAATGATTGCATACCATGGGTTACTCATATTCTATTTTCATTCAGTAAGGAAGTTATTCCTGCACTCCTTGAATATATGACCAACCCAATTCTAGAGTCTCATTTTAAAGGGCTCTTTCCTGGGGCCATTTCTGGAACCAATTATTAGCCAAGTCCCAACAGAAAACAGATGGTACACTTAGAATAGGATAATTCCAGATAGGAAAACAGATGGCACACTCTTTATGAGGTGTGGGTGTAAGGAAATAATAAGTATAATGTGGTTACCTAGAGTTAGTAGAAGCTGAGCTAATATAACTTCTAGACCTAAAAGCACAAGGGGGAGAAAAGTTACTGAAATTTGGAAAGAGAGAATTGAGTAATCAGTCATCTTGCAAGGAGCATGGATTTTTGTCAAGAGACACAACTAATCCAGGCTGACCTCATAGGAAGGATTGCAATTCTCCTTTCTCTCTCTGATCTCTCCTTTATTGTTTCACACTGACTAACTAGAAACCCAAGAGATAAGGGAATTTGGTCTCCATAAGTCAATCAGTGAAGATTTCAGGGTGGAGAAAGGGATAGAATGAGTTTTTAAAGGCAAATAAATGATAGCTCACACAGTATATTTCTCATAAATGTAATAAAATTGCTTTGCGTATGTGTGTGTGCATGTGTGTATATGTGTGACTTCAACATTCTCTGGCCCCTTTTTAAGGAAAGGTACAAGCAGGAATAAAGGTGAGCAGGCAGGAAGAGGGAGGAGGAAAAAACATTTATTTATTTCATTGTTCACAATGATTGTTTCTCTCTGGGACTTGAACCCAGGGATATGTGACCTGCGTTCCTTTGTAGGCTGTTGACCTAATTGCAAATCCACCAGGATGCACCTGGCTTTTTTTATAAGGGAAATTGACTTTTCAACCCTTAGTTTAACAACTAATGTACCTAATATTATTATTTCCATCTTATTTTGCATTGACTGGTTATGTTCATTCATGTTTTCTTTTTTGTTTTGTTTTTTTCTCATTTTTATGTTTTGTTTGTTTTTGTTTTTGCTTTGTTTTAAGGAAATGTGCAGGTAAGAACAAAGGCGAGTAGCAACCAGGCAGGAGGAGAGAGGAGGAGGAAGCATCTTTATTTTATTTTTATTTGGTTGTTCACACTGGTTGTTTCCCCCTGGGTCTGGGGTATGTGATCTGTGCTCTTTGGAGGAGATGGACCTAACCGCTGCTCCACCATGTGAGCCTCATTTTTGCTGTTTCATCAAATTTGTATTCACTCTAATTTTTATCTCCTTGTTCAATTGAAAGGTTGCTATACGTTTCTTGTCCCACTAACTGTTATCTTCCCATATCAAGCACGCTTACTACTATTTAAAATAAAATGCGAACTTTTGAGATTTCATTTACCCTACTGTTTCTATATTGATTTAATCTAAAATGTGAAATATTAGAACAATTTTACTACTTCCTGTCTGTACTACAACCCCTCACACCACCACTGACGTTCAGGTTTGGAAGAAAGGTCAGTATTTCTGACCATGTTTAGTCTTCCCTTTGCAGCATGTCTATTTCAGCACCAACTTCATCCTTCACTGAGAGTTGCATCAACTAGCACATGGCCTCTCCCTGGGGAAATAATGGCCCATAACTTTCTGTTCTAAGAAAGAGCCAGCTCCCAGCCTCAATTTGGACAACTCTGACAGGTCAGCTTCAGGTTCCCATAGGATTTGTTGAGGCCTTAGTTGGAGCCATAGAAAGTGTCTAATATTCTTTCTGTCTTCCTCCTTTCCTATATGTGTGCTTCCCAACAGCTTTTCCTGGGAGATGACCTGTATGTGACTCTCATCTCAGAGTCTGTTTCCTTAAAGACCAAAGACATTTGTGCATCATTCCATTTCTCCTTGGGGCACAGTTCACCAAGGATCTGGAGGTAGAGTTTAGGGGACCAGGAAAAGTGGGAAAGCTACCTCAGTTAAAGCTGCTGTTCCCTTCAAAGTTCCACAGGATAGCCTTCTCTGCTGCCTGGTCACCTTGCTCGCAGAGGTCTGAATTTAGGAAGGAACTTAGTTTGTTTATCTTTCAATTTTTCACAATTCTTCTGCGACCACAGGTGTCTTAGGCTGTCCTTCGCTTCGGTTATGTCTGTAGTACTCTCTCTACAACTGCCACCACAAATTCCCATAGATGGCGTGACTCAGAAACAGAAATTTATTCTTTATAGTTCTGAGGTCAGATGGCTAAACCCAAGATCCATTTGCGGTTACATATCCTCTGGAGGTTCTAGGAGGGGATCTTTCCAGCTTTTCATAGGTGTCAGCATTCCTTAGTTTTCCTGGCTTGTGACCACATTACTCTAATTTCTGCTTCTGTCATTACCTTGATATATCCTCTGTGTGCCTATGTCTTTTCTTCTTCTGGCTCTTCTTGTCCTTGGATTTAAGAGATACTAAGGTAATCTAGCATGATTTTCTCTCAAGATATTTCATTTAATCACATCTACATAACTCTTTCTTTTCCAAATGAAATAACATTCACAGATTTCAGGGATTCAAATGTGGGCCTATCATTTTGGGGGTTACCATTCAACCCACTATAGGTTATTTGAACATTTTCAGATCAAGCTCTTTCCAGCAAACAATGTGAGGTTTGAATCTTTTCCTTCTGCTAATATTCCAATGCTTGTCAAATCCACGGTTACCATTCAACCCACTATAGGTTATTTGAACATTTTCAGATCAAGCTCTTTCCAGCAAACAATGTGAGGTTTGAATCTTTTCCTTCTGCTAATATTCCAATGCTTGTCAAATCCACATGGGCACTGTCTTCTGCCAGCTCCCTCTATCCACAGCCTTGTACTTGGGCAGAAAGATAGAGACCTCTCCATACACCTCTCCTGAGTCCCTTGCTTTTGTTCTAACATCTGCATGTTCAAGAAAAGTCATTTATTGAGAATTGGGAAAAGGCAGAAAAGATGCATAATCTAATGACTCATATGAACTGCTTCCTAGGGTTTTACCTCTCCTTATGTTAAAGAAAAAGACTAATGTTAAGTTAATGTCATAAAAAAAAAAAACTTTAAAACACTGAACTGTAGAAAAGGACACTTATTTCCCCCAAACATCTAGTATAAAATAAATATTTGATATGTACATGTGTAATGTGTCTGACACAATGAGTCACCAATTTTTTATTACTCTAATCTGTTCAACAGAAGAAGGTATGCAGGTAATCTTATGGACAATACTTGCTATTGTAATTTAGGCGCACATTCAATCAAATTTGGACAAAGTGAAAACTAGGGGAATTTTAAAGTGTCTCCTTTTTGATATCATTTTCAACTAAAGGGCATTTCCTGATTTCAGTTTACTTGAATGTTTATCCATTGATCAAATAGTGAGCAACTTTGCATCATTATATGTCACTTAATAATCCCCAGAGAAGTTACCTTTTCTCCAATACCTTTGAATTCAATCTTGGCAAAAAGCATTTAGCACATTCAGTTAATTCCACTGTAATATAACTTAATGGGGATGGAATCTGCTGTAACCTTCCTCATTAGTGACACATGGCAAAGGTTACTCATTCTGAACAATTTCCAATGCTGTGAAGGGATTTTATAGTCCACCAGAAAAGCTTTGACAGTCATGCTACTTTCTAATGTGATGACATGTCTTCTTCACTTCCCTGTCCCTCCTATTAGCCTCTTTGGAAAACAGTTTGTTTCATTTTGTGAAAGAGCTAATTAGAAGGAAAGAAATGGAGTCAGGGCATCTGAGTGAGATCCTAACAAATGAGAGTTTGGGGAGCCGGAGACATAAGCATGAATATGGAAACTGCCAAAATCACTACCGTATTTTTTTCTAAAGGACAGGTGAAGGCAGGAATGAAGGTAAGTAAGCAAACAGGCAGGAACAGAGAGGAGGAGGAAGCAGATGATTGTTTTTATTTCAGTTGTACATCTTGGTTGTTATCCCTGACCCTGGGACACAAACCCTGGTTTTTGGGATGTATGTGGACTGTGGGAGGCCAGCGATAGTGGATTCAACTGGTACTCCAACAGGGCGTGCTAAAATTATTCTGCTGCACAGGTCATTAGATGATTTGGGTATTAAACTAGAAAGATGAGTTTGTTGTCATTATTGTCATTTAGTCTAGGAAATAGTATTTGACAAAAATAAATAGTTTTTAGGTATGTGCTGACACGGCTGATTACCAATAGTGAGAAGAGCTCGTGAGCCTTTGCCCAAATGCTTTCACAGTATAGGTAGCTGTTGCTAACGATAGGAAAGATGGCCAGCAGAGAGTCCAAAAAGGTTAAGTTTAGAGAAGTTGCATAAGCAACACTCTTAAAGAAATGCTCAGTTTGGGATTTAGTAACATAACAAAGGGAGTTGGGTTTTGAAAGAGCTGTTGAAAAACCAATTTGCAAACCTAGGGCAATGCCTAGGGCATTAGTATTATTATTAGAACAGTGTGGACTTTGCTGATTATCTTACAATAGAGCAAATAGCAACTCTCCCTTGCTCCACTGAAGCTCCATATCTTCTTGCAAATAAAAATGGAAAGGGAATTCCATCCAGTCCTGTCTGTTTAGTGACAAGATCTGATCCTTTTGCAAGTTTCTCATTTGGGAAGACAAGCTTATGCATGTGAGAACAATAAATTAAAAATAACTCAGAATCTGTTTTAGAATGACAGGATATACGTAGATGCTAATTTTTCAGGAAAAGCTACTGGATTAAGTTGGAAGAAGCCATTATCTTTGATCTTTGGAGAACGCTGTGTGTGTGTGTGTGTGTGTGTGTGTGTGTGTGTGTGTGTGTGTGTGTGTGTGGTGGGGGAGGTGTGGGAACCAGGAGGAGAACAGCACTGGAAGACAACATTTTTTTCATCCCAGTACTGAGTGAGCACTTGCCCTACAAATGCAATGTGTGGCTATAGATAATTTATATTCTAGTAGAGCAACAAACACGACCAAATAAAGGGTGAAATATACAGCCTGGCAGAAAATGGAAAGTCCAGTGGAGGAACATAACCCAGAGAAGCGGGTGAGGGCTTGCTGGGTGGCTAGACTGAGTAACGGTGTGTCCAAGATATGATTGTGATGGAAAACATATGCGCGCTAAATATGGGACCATCGCAGGTCGAGAGGACTGTCGAGACTAGTCTCGGTACACTCTCTTACTTATTTGCTCTTAGGACAGTTTATATAAATATTAATATTCCTATGCTGCCGGAGTAAGATACGACCACACAAATATTAGTTGCAAGTTACACACAGGCTTTATTACTGACAAGCTCCTAATGCCTGGGCTCAGCTTAAAAGGGGACCCATGGTGATCTTCTCTCCGGCAGCAGCTGCAGCAATGAGTTTCGACTGGCGAAGAGCTGAGCGCCCAGTGGGACACTGGCCAGCAGTTGCTTCCAGTGGATCACTGCATGGAACCTCATAGGGTCTATGATGGAGTCTAGGCAACTGACTTGCTTGAAGTGGGAGCCCCTTTTGTAGTTTAAATCCACAGGCTATTAGCTGGGTACATTCAGGGTCTGTTATCACATCTTAATGTTCATTTTACATATCATACTTCAACATACATTGGTGTGTCGGGACATTGCTGACTTCTTATCTATCACTCAACATAGGTTTACTATCTTTACTAAACACAAGCAAGGTTCCACACAAGTTTAAACATGCTTTTTCTGATTTGTAGTAGTAACATAGTGTTGCATCAGAACATTGCAACTTCCAAATGATATTATAGCAGGTTGAAGCCTGCCATGAAGTGAGGAAGAAAACCGTGTTCCAAACTCAGTCTGTGTTTAACTGAAAATGAATTGCCTCCTTAAATCTACTGGGATGTAGTACTTTGCTGTCTCTCAAACAAACACCCAAATAGGATTGGGGCCCTAAATATTGACGTGGACATTAAGGCTGCAAGGAGGGTCTCTAGAGCCTGATGGACCATAAGAAGAGGGCAAGAGCATGTCAGGTAACAGAGGATAAACTATCAGCAGGATTCTGGTGAGAATATAGGACCCAAAAAAGAGCTGTGGAAACAGAATTTCTTCTGGATGTTCTACGGGACAAGTCCTGTGGAATCCCTGAAAAACATGGAGAGCCCTATGTCACTAAGGTCTGGAAATGTTGATTCTGAAATTGGGTCCAAAAATCAGCAGTTATTTGGTGAAATCACTGAGATATGATTCCATCTTTATCCGGAATGCGAAAAGTTTTGGGGAAAGTTATGAGACATTTTTTGAGAAAAATTTCTTTTTGGTCTCCTACGTCCTACGTTTCCATTGCTGATAAATACGTAGTAATACAAGAGCACTAAGGCCAGGTTTTGATTCAAAAACTCAATTGCAGCAGGATGTCTAAGGTGTGCAGTACTGGGGACAGTGCTATGATGAAAACACAGATTTGCTTCAGTGGCAAGCGTGTTACAAGTGCTCAGTAAAGATCTGCATAGTAACGGGTGGTGGGTGGACTATTGAATGAATAATGTCAGGTGAGTGTTAGAAATAATGAACACTTCAATAATCTAGAAGATAAAGGAAATAGAGTCACTTATTTTGAAGCTCTAATCATATGGAAATATCTGTGTCTTATTCTTCAGATGTTTGTGACATCTATTAATTACATGTAGTAGAGAGACTGGTCTCAATCCCCTAAATTATGTCAAAAATATATTTATAAATATAAGTGGAATAAGGGGAATAGTAACAAGTTCTCCCTAGCTGAGATAAAAAGCTAAATGGTAAAGAAAGGAATAAATACTGTGTGGCAGCAGAGGACCGAAAACCTTGGCAGAGTTGCTCAGTGACCTGGGAAGCAAGGGTGTAAATAACACCAACAGGCAGAGGGTAGGCAGGGGAAAGTCCCCTATCTGCCTCTTGATCTCAGCAAGTTCTTTACACCTTTGCCAAGAACAATATGTTCTAACACTGATGCTGCCACGTGAATTATCTGAGAGCCGCCTAATGCTTCCCAAAGCACCAGCATCTCCGTCAGCAGTCTTCAAGGAATGGTTCCTAAAGAGATGCCAAGTTGAGTTGTGAGTTTCTTTTGTGTGGGTTTCTGAAGTCCTGGCAGGTAATTCAATCAAATTCCACTCTCCACCTGTCCCATTTTCTTCCCACCCCTGCCCTACCTGCCAAGAAAGAAAGATAAATGGAAACCAGAACTAACTGAAAACTATTTGGAGTATTACATTCCCATTGCAGATTGTTTCAGCCTAAGCCCCTGGGATTTGGGTTGTTTTGGGTCAATGCCAATCCAGGGTTTCTTGGAGGAAGCTATGGACTCCAGCTGTCTTACACGTTTCTGGTCTCAAAGACCCTGAAGATGCAATGTGACTCCTGGCCCCTGACACAGGGTAGAGAGATAGGGAGGAAGTCAGGTAGAATTGTGTCAGTCTTACAGAGTTCTTAGACTGCCTTCAGTTTCGTATCTACACTGTCAAGCACTCACAGAGCGTTAATGACCATGCATAATATATTGTTCCTAGAAAGAATGAATCTGGACAGATAGCAGCTACCTTAATAGCGATGATTAAAAAGGAAGCAAAAAGACAAAAAAAAGACTGAGGATCAGAAAAAAAGGTGGCTCTCTTCTTCCCCAAATGATCAATACCATATTTTTAATAAAATTCACCTTGAGTTATTCATGTAAGCATTCAACAAGTACCTACTTTATGCCAGAGACTATAATATGTCATGAGGTCAGAATGATGAAAAATCATGGCCTCCTATTTATAGAGTTTAAAATCTACAATTTAAATTAAATGTGAAGTTGTTATAGGGAATATGATGTACAAGATGCCAAGAGAACTCACTGAATCTAATAACGAACTCTTTCTATGAGAGTCAGGAAGTCTTCCTCTATAATAATATGTGACATGCTATGGGAGTGATGCGTAGGCATTTATTAATAGTCACACAAGTGGAGAAGATCCACTGAGAGGGAAGAGTGTATACAGTGTACAGTTCTAATTCAAAGACTAAACAATTAACTTCATGTACTTTTAGAGGTAGAGAGGCTGGAAAATTAACTATCATATAATGTCATTCAATACCCTGCAAATCATAGTGGAAAGGCATTAATAGATATTAAGGAGGAGCGAGGCATCATCAGATTTATGTTTCATCATGATCACTTACTAACTCCATTGAATGTGACATATAAAGGGGACAGGGAAATCCTTAAGAAGCTCCTGCAGTAAGCAAGCAGGAAATTAGTAGTGTCTGACCTTGGGTACAGATTGCTGGGAGAGTAAGAGACTGTGAGTGTGGTGAGGGAACTGGATACAGTGAAAGAGAGAAAAACAAAACAAGCAAAAAACAAAAAACCACTATGTGGACTTTTAGTCTCTTGCTGTTTGTAAAACTTTATGGAAGTCACATAACTTTCTGAATGTGCCTTTAATTAACCCTCTGTTGCAAGAGATTGGGAGAAACTCCACCATCCCCTCAGTATCGGTGGAGGATAAAATGAGACAATGCAAAAACGTTTTATATTCTTTGTGAAATACTTCACATGGTTTAGGGAGTGATTAACACTATAATAGGAAGAACTGAGAAAATATTACTCCAGATTTAAGATAGAAAGATGCTTGCTTTTCTCTCCATAAGGTGACTTAATATACCTGTATTGACTTCTCCACTTCCTGTTCCACACCTTTGCAAATCACCACCAAATTCACGACTCCATGATTGTGGAGGTGTCAGTTTATAGTGGAAGTCCTGGATGTGCAGATTTCAATGCTTTTAGAGACCTTAAAAGACCACAAATCAACCGTAGTAATGGTGGGGATATTGGTAATGGAGACATTTCCCATTCCCACTGTGTAGATTTCTTCCACAGATGACATATACAGGCCAAGTCCTTCAGCGTGAATGCATACAGGGTATATCTCAGGGCCCCAATTCCTGATGATTATGTATAGGAATTAAAATAAAATCAAGGAGACATCTGGGTACTCAGTCAAGGGGACACAGCAAAGAAGAATTGTTTTTCCCTAGAAAGAGGAGTTCACTGAATTCTCAAAAGATCAGCAGTAGAAAGTGTTACCAAGAAAAAGCAAAGTTAATGACAGATATTTATTTCAATTTCTGTATTCTTTTTTAAAAAGTCCTCTGTATTAATGCTTTGCTCTTTCTGTCATAAATTAATATACTTTTATAAAGCTAGCCTATGAAAAATCAATTGAACATAGATGTATGGGTTTATTTCTAACTTCAGTGCTATCCCATTGAGCTCTGTGTTTATCCTTATTCCAGCATCACAGAGTTTTGACCACATTCTCCCATTTTTGTGGTCATGTGGTGTCAGGGCTGTAAGTGACACTGAATTCTGCCATATGACTTGTCTGGCCCATGGAGTATGAGAAGAGTGATATAAGCAGTGTTCTAAAATGAACATGAGGTTGTTCTCTCCGTCACTGTAATCACCAAGAGCACATGCCGCACCTAGCTCATTGGAAGAAGAGACACGTGGCATAGAACCAAGTCACCCAGTCACCCTAGCAAAGGCCAGTCTTGATCAGATCACTAGTAAGACTATTCTCAGACAGGAGCGAATTCAGCATGATCAGCTAGGCACCTAGCTGACCTCTTGTTCATCCCCATCTTATGGGATTTTGTGGTCGATTGTTACACAAGAGAAGCTGACTGATACAGTGGCTGAAACCTCTCTCGAACTTGGAAGAATTTGGTGGACTGTTACAGACCTGCAAAGGTATATGCCCTGGTTTCTTCTTAATTTGGAAAACAACTTAGGAGAGGGAATAAGAATAACCATTTTGTTGTCAAAACTTGCCTTGTTATAAGAAAAATGTGGACATGGATTCTAATTCTGCCACTTGCAAATGATATGGTTTGAGAAAAGTTACTTCCTTTCCCTAATTTTTACTTATGTAAAATATGGACAATATGCTTATTTTAAGGGAGCATTGCATTAAATAAAACAAAGGCATATAAGACATTTAGCATGAGGCTTCATACATTTTCAAAATTGTATTCATTGTTTTCTTCCTGTTATTATTGTTTTGTTTTTTTTTTATTATTATTCTAAGGGAAAGAATATCTACCAAGAAGGAGATAATCTAGGACCTTCTTACAACAGCAGTATAACAAGAGTTCCCAAAGGAAGACCTCATTATAGAAATATCTGAAAAAAGTAGTTAGGAAGTAATAGTATGGATAAAGGAGAACAAAGAAATAACTTTATTAGCAAAGTGAAAATACACCACCAATAGGACAACAACTTCTTTAGCATCTTTGTCATCACATTAAAAGCTGCACTCTGTAGAACTCTGGTCTGCAGGTCCCTTAACCTTGACCACTATCACTCCTGCTCTTACTAAGGGGGCAATGAAGTGAAAATGGTGAAGTGGGCCACATATTATAACTTAGCATATGATCCTTCCTGAAATTTTCATTTTAAAAATCAAAGGCTCAGAGACAAAGAGCTATTGATGTTTTTTTAATAAATATTTGGAAGGAAGAAAAATAGGCAGAAAGAAAGAGAAGAAAAAGCTCTTTTATTTATTTCTTTGTTTTGGTTATTTTCCCGACTCTGAGTTCATGACCCAGGTCCTTGGCCTTTACATGGCTTATGCCCCAATTTTAGGTTCTGTGCCTAAGCCATCAGGGCACACAGACAAAAAGTTCTTTTTAACATTCCCTGATTTCCTTCATCTTAATACTCAAAGAAAAGTTTGAGCTAGCTTGGAGAAAGCAAACCCCAAAAGAAGTACAATGGCTGACACAGAGTTTCAATGAATGGATATTAAGCTAAATTTCTTCTAAGTTTAAAGGAAGGATGGTACAACAAAGAATAGACCCTGGAGTGAGAATGCAGAATAGTAAAACCACTTTTGCTACTTCTTATCACTTTAGACAGACCCCTACCATATGATCCAGTTATTCCATTGCTAAGTATTTACTTAGAAATAAAAATGTGTTTAACCCAGAAACCTAATATTTATAACAGTTTTACTCAAAATTGCTCTAAACTAGAAGCAGCCAACTGTTAATCAACTGATGAATGTATAAGCAAACTGTGGTACAGCTATATAATGGATTACTAGTTGGCAATTTAAAAAGCTTAATTACTGATGGATAGATTGGAAGAATCTTGTTTGTTGTCCTAAGTGAAAGAATCCAGACTCAAAATGCTGCATGATCCCATTCAGACAAGATTTTAGAAAAAGCAAAACTAGGTGAATAATAGTCAGATTAATAGTCGCCGGGGCTGAGGGTAGGAAAAAATGTTAATGCTACCTTACATAGCATGAAGAGAAACAGATTGCTAGCTTACAGAAAATGGTAGCACTGTGTTATTCTCCATTGTTCTTATCCTATGTGGATTATTCTTTTGCTTGACGTTACCACACTTTAAGATCTTTGATAAATTCAAGTAATCTGAAAAGGCAAAAGAGTAGTCAATGGCTTCTAATTAGTGATGAAATAAGCTAATTTTGTCTAAATTAAAAACGAAAAATGTAAGACAAGAAAACAAGGGCTCACCATAGGAGAGGGCACAGTCTAAAAACAGTCAGACATGCCCAGGAGACAGCTAGTCAACCCACTGGTCATCTGATAAAGGTGTTACAGAATGGATTTCTCTGTGAGTCAGAGGTAACACTCCAAAGGCTAAATTCTGCAATTCTCAGTTGTTTGTTAGGCAGCAGGTAGCCATGAATGGAATTAAGGAGGAGAAAAAAGAGGAAGGACACGAAGCACACACAGGCACTGACTAACAAGACTACAGATCTCAATGCAATAGGTCCCTTAAGAAAAGAGCCTTTGAGTCCGTGAACAAACTGCAGACAATGGGCTTTACCAATCAGCTTAAAGGTCAGGGCTCCCACCAATCAGTGATCTTAGAAGAAAGAAACCAGAGGTGAACCTTGGGACTGGTCCCACCTAAGTGTAACACAAGCATAACAGGAGCAAGTTTTACCTTCTGGAGAACCTGGTTCATTATACACTCATTATAATAAAATTAGCATGGTGGTTTTGACCCGCCCCATTTTGTGGCTAATCAGGGACAGTTGTGGGTACTGCGCAAGTGCAGAAGCTATCAACTAAGTTACAGGAATTCTCCACCTCTTTCCAGGATAAACCCACCCTGAAATGCCTCTAGGTGGAAGCAGAAACACTCTCAGGTAGAGCCAAGGGCAGGAACTCAGCCATAGGTCCTAGAATTGAGGGTCAGCTCCTCTGGGAAAGACTCGCCCTCTATATTGAGGGTGTATGCTTACTTTGCCCATCGTTCCACCCTTATTTTCACTGCTGCTTTGCCAATAAACCTCGCTTTTTGCTTACTTCTCTTGACTCCTATGAAATGAAGTCAACTTTGCCCCACCAGTGTTTTGGGGCAAATCTTATCAGGAACACAAGAATCCAGTGAAGTTCAGATCCTTCTTGGAATCAGTTTCATTTATTTATAATTTCCAGATTCCAGAGAGTAGATAAAACATTTATTTAAACAAAGCAGTGGTCTTACATCTGAAGCAGAAGTTAGGATATAAACTATATACCAAATTATCCTTGAAAATTCTATAGGAAGGTGTGATATAAAGACCAACATGGGACCTTGCTAAGCAAAGCACAACCAGTTTCTCCCTCTAGGACTGGGAGAGATTGTTATTCCTTCAGAAGCGTGCCATCTTTGAGAGATGCTATGCTGCATAAAAATTAGAACCTTTCAACACTCATGGTGGTAAGATGCTCACGTCAAAGGGAATTGGAAAACCTCAGTTATCTCTTCACACACATTTCTGGATGAAATGTATGTGCAATCACCCCCAATATCAAAACTGTGGTGTCTTCTTCTTTCCCTCTTTTTTAGGTGCATACGTATTTGGGTTTATACAAGGTAAAGTCAACTATGTGGTTACTCCAAAGGAACTGAGGAGGTTTCAAAGTCTGTTCAGGGAAAGATTTAATTAACAAATCACAGGGTAATAATAGAAGGCATTGTTTGTCCAGCTATCCATTGACTAGAGTACTGAACTATGTTAGTGGTTAACATTAGTGAATTCATTCCAAATATATTCAACTCTCTTTCAACTTCTTTCATTTCCCCTGTTTTTGCTTTCAATCTCCATCTTCCTTTCTTTGCTCCATTTCTAATAATTTCCCTGACTCCCTCTTCCAGAAGCTTCCTTTCCATTCTACCTCTCTTTCTTTACTGCTCTTACATGAGATGCAAGTGATATTCACTATTCTTTGTAGTTTTCTGACTCTGGTTTTTAAAATCATAAAGCTTTCTATGAAGAAAGTTATTTGTTGAAAATTCCAAGTTACTCTAAGAAAGACAACAATTAAAGTTAGTTTCTCCAGGGTAAGAGATAAAAAAGCATTGACACCACTTCATTGAGCCAGTCTTTCTCTTGACACAATTTAATTATCTAGTGCAACAAACCAGATATCTTTCATGCCTGGCCACTTAAATGGAGCTTTGACACTAGGAATTTAATTAAGGTAGTAGATCCAAAAACAAACTTAGAAGTCAGATGACCTCTTTCTGGAGCAGTGAGTTTAAAAATTCATCATTTAAGAGTGACATTACTAAATGAAGTTTACAACTTTATAAATAAATGAACTGAACCTTATTTCTGGTGGGAAAGCAGCAATTTTAGATATCATTTTAACCAGTTAGGGTACTTTTCGGAATGTCACAATTTACCAGGAAGAACACTTCAGGATTAAAAAGCAAACAAGAAACTACAATTACTTATCCACATGCAGAAGTAGAATTTAAAAGCTAGAAACAATCTTTCAAACCATTTGGTTAGAAATTTTCATTATGCATAAATTTCTAATTACATATTTACATGAAAGAGTGTTTTGCTCAAAATTACACAACTAGTTAGAGGCACAAATGGAATTCGAACACAAGCTTTCTATCTCAAAACATAACATTCTAATGATTATTGTAAGAGATATGTGGTTACTTTCATGTTTGTCTTTAAGAAGAATAGGATTTTATCAAGAAAGAATCATATGGCAGCTTCTGGGGATCATCACGGTTCTATTTCTTGACCTGTGTCTTGGATACACAGGTATTCACTTTATTATAATTTATTAAACTATGTTATGCACTTTCGTGTTGTTATATATTAAGAATCTTAAACATTTAAACAATATATGGCTATATAATACATAGATGCAAATCTGTATATTACATACTATGCTAGATAGCACATTCATATTGCATGAGCATGTAGATGTGGGCAGTATGTGCGTATATATTGATAATGATAGTTTTCAGCAACACATTTGACTCCTGATATCTAGATTCCTTAGGTATGATCAATTGATATCTAAAATAGACACAGTCACTGGGCTCAGATGTGAACTAAGTAACTCTTATGGGACCAATTTTGAAGATTCAGGCCACACTCTCTTTATTCTAGGGAAAGGGACTCATGGGAATGGGAAACTAGACTTGGTGGTATAATGACTGCACACACAACAGTGTGTTGTGCCATGGACTGTTAGAGCTCCTCCAACTTTTATTTTCCTCTGTTTCCCATAGCAACAGAATTTCTCACTAAATAAATGACTCCCAGGAACAGAACGTGTTTCCCAGCTTAGCTTGCAGCAGATGTGTCCTATGACCAAATTTCCATCAATGGGATAAAACTTGAAGAGTCATGTGGCAGTTTCTGAAACTGGTTTCTTTAGGAGGTAACTGGTTAGTAGCTTTGTCCTTACTTCTCTGTCCATCTGTAATCTGGAATACAGAGGTTGTTTTGAGCTATGAGGATGAAGCTCCACTCTAGGAATGGCTGAGTAGTGAGTTGAAAGTGATATAAGTCCCCCAGACTGTGAAACAGAGCTCCCCTACCTTCCCTGTATTATGTACCTTTGGATGTTGATGTGAAAGACCATGTAGTTTCTATCTTATTTAAGTCATCATATGTTGAGTTTATATGTTTCTCATAGTTGTTGCTAATCTTGAACTCACTTGTGCTTCTGTTGAGAGGTAGGGGAAGCTTGATAGTATTGATATGTATTTGAAAGACTAGTACATGTTTGCAATTGCATGTGCTAGAATATTCTTCCACTTTAGAATTTGTAGAATAGGAATTAATTAGCAGAGACAGAAATAATTGAGAAACCATAAAGTCTAGGCTATTCTATAGCTCTAAGTAGCAGTACTCACCAGTCATTGGATAAATTTTGTTCCTTCTAGAAAGGTAACATGGGTTTCTCAGATTATGACAAAGATTAATATATTTGTTGTATATGCCAGGGAAGCTGAAGTGTGCAATATTCTTTTTCTAGATAAGGGTTGAGTTCAATGTCAAATGTCTAAGGCACTAATGGTTGCTTCAGAGTATTGTCTCTGAATGTGGGCATATTTGTACTATTGTTTCCTTCTCTGTAAAATCAAGATAAGAGTAACAACATCTATTCTCTGGGATTTCATGAGGACTGAATGAATTAAGGTACTCAGTCTTGGCATAATGACACTCTCTCAGATGATCAATGTGGTCTTCCTCACTGGATACCTGGAGGCACACTTATTTCTGGCCATTTAGCTGTGGTGGCTATCTGTATTGTCTTCGTGATAGTTGGGTTCAGCAGGATTTATTCGGATTCCAGGAACTCTGCCAAGGTATAAGAGCATGGTGAGGCTGCCTCAGCCCTCATACCTAGCCACACCACACACTTACTCTCTTCATACATCCTGATGTCTCCTTATGACTCTATTGTCTTGTATTCCACATGCCTGCTTGATATTATGCTCTCTTGAGTTTAGACAATGCCTGGAGGTATCATTTTTAATCTGAAAGGACAAGGAACTGGAAAGACTATGGGGGTCTCCTAAATATTCTATCTTTATCACACATTCTCTTTATTCCTTTAAGGGACATGTATGTTTTGAAATCCTGATGCTACAGGAGATTCTTATTTGTATTCTTGTTTTTCTCGTTCTTATTCTGAGAATAAGCACTTACTGGCACATTTACTTGAAAGTGGTAAAGAGTAAAAAATATAAATACTAGGAAAATATCTATAAACCTTTGAATATACTACCCTGTTAAAACAAACTACCATCTGTATGACAGAGAACTTAAAGACTTACCTAAAGTAAGGGGAGGAAAGGAATTATAATAATATATTCTGCTTATAGTTTTTTATGCTAAGAAAAGCAAGAACTGCTAGCTTGATCACACATGGACCAATTAATATACTCCATTTGCTATAGATTTAATTCTATCATGTGGCCATCATCTAGGAAGAAGAATGACAACTCACTATTGAGTGACAGGTGTCTAGTAGTCTCAACTGACTAGTTCATGATGGCTTAACAAAGTTCCTGTATATCCAAAAATAGCTATCACAGCTTTCTGGAATGGAATCTCATAGTCTACTCTTAAGCATGATTCTAGAGACTGTGCTTCATTTGCACACTACTGAGATTCCTTTTTGCTTAACCACATTATTTTCCAGGTCTGAAATGAAAGTTAGAAATGAGAAAAATGCCGTTTCTAGATCTCTAGATTAGCTAATCATTGACATTTCACTTATATATTCGTTCTTGATGAATAGAGCATTGTTGAAGGTGCTAGAGTGGTTATATGACAGAAATAAGGAAGGGTGGTTTGAACTGTTTAAAATAAGAAAGAGAACACTATCATAAGAAACAATCTGGAAATAGCAGTAGTCTGCATGAATTTAACAAAAGGATAAACATTTATACATTCCAGTTTCCTCTGAGAGCAAACTTGATATACAATACAGCAAAATTTTTGAAATTCATAAGAATGACATGGATCATCATAAAAGGTCAAATGAAGTTTAATATTATCTATCAAAGGAGTTCTAAAATGATGTAATACATTTTAAATATTATATAAAATTTCAATTGAAAAAACTTTGTACAAAGCACTAAGCCTTAATTATCTGAAAAGCTGACATATATATATAGCTTTTCTATCCAATGATACTGAATAAACGAGGCAAACACTTTTAATCATTAGGTACCAAGGATATAACTTACAATAACAAGACTTGTTTATTATCTCACCTTAATATTTTGGTTGACAGTACTGTTTGAAAGCATATATCTTGATAAATTACTCCAGACTCATTTTCTTAGCTTTATTGGTCAAAACTAATATATTTCCCATAGCTTCCTCAAAAACGTTTATGGAAATTTGATTTCAAATTACTGAAATGAGAGCAAAATTATAGGAAAAAATTTGTTTCATATGAGAAGAAAATAAAATCCATAATTATCCAATTGGAAAATATAGGCTTAACATGTTCCAGATACAACTCAAGATTCTTAAGAAATAATTCTGGGGCATTCTGCATCAGAATCCCTGAAAGTTTAACTATTCATCTCCGTTGAAAAGGGACATCTTTAGTCTAATGTCATATAAATTGGAAACATATTTAAATAAAAAGAGATGAACTGCCATGTGGAGATACTTAATATGGAAGAAATAAGTTACAAACTACTTGAATTAATAAGTATGTTTAGCAAATTACTAGATAAAACCAACAACATACGAAATTGACTATTTCTATATATCATCAACAAACAGAAAGAAATTAAAAATTTATGAAAGTGTCAAAAATATATCAAACATCTCATAATCAATCCACCAAATAAGTATAACTTTCTCTACACTGAAAGATACAGACCTGAACTGTTTAATACAGTAGTCAGTAGACAAATATAGCTGTGAAAATGTGGCTAATTCAACTGAGTGACATTGCATCATAATATTATATAGATTTAAGGTGCACATCATCACAAATTATATATATATCCACATATTTAATACATTAAGTTTAAATTAACAAGTATGCTATTTCATTTTTAATTTTTACCAAGTGAATACACACAAATAACTAGAATGCAGATGAAGAAGCAGAAATTATCCTATATCCTTGAATAGTATTCTAACATATATATATATATATATCATTACATATTATATCAATATATATTGTGTTATATATAATATATATCACATATATACATATATAAACATGTTTGTATATACCTTATAATAATAATCTTAATCAAAAGATAAAATACCTTTAACAAGTATTTAACAAGTATCTTTCTTGCTCGAGTATCTGTTTGTGTGTGTATGCCTGTGAGCACAGGATATTTCATTTGCAAAATAGTTTGAGGAAATAATCTAGGTTTAAAATGATGTTAACAACTGAAGAATGTTATCTGCTAGATGATAGGGAGTCTTATCAATCCACAATTACTGTGGACTAAATTTAAGGACTAAGATGACTTGAAATTATGATGAAGTATTTGTTAGGGTTTTTCTGTTTTTGACTCATGCCTCCTCTATGAATGAAGCTAATTGGGATTCAAACAAAATGAAAGAATTCAGAAATGCACTCCTCTTGAGCAGGATTGAAATAATAATCCTGTTCCCTTAGTCCTTCAGACTGTCAGAAATCACTGCTGAGCAGCATCCTTGGGACTCAAACATCCTCAGGTGAAAAGTAGCTCCAGATTCTAAGTTCATTCTACTTTAATCGTGGGCCAATATTTCTTAACTCTCTTGTCAGCTTGCCACTGATTTCAAGCAGAATTTTCTCTGTAATTTTGTTCAGCTTTTCTAGTTGCCACAGAAGAAGGACTGGTTCCAACCCAAAATTGGCAGTAAAAGTCTTCAACTGTTTTTCAAACTCATGGACACACCTAGTTCTTTGTATTTTCTAGTTATTTCCTAGATATTTACCCTTTGTATTTTCATCTTATATTTCATAATACATCATTTCAAATACTATGAATATCTGTAAATTCTTGCTGTCATTGCATATTAAACTAAATATGTAAAAATGAACTAAATGTCTTCCCACTAATCAGCCCTCCTGTCTGACTGTCTGATTTCCAGTCATTACAACTACCATGAACTTTGGCTACAATTTTTTTCTTCTGTTCACAACAATCATAGACTGATAACTATGTTATTAAAGTAATATGGAACACAACTTGAGGCCACTATATTCTGGAAATGTGGTGAATTTGTTGAAATTGTTTTTTTCACATGATTGACACATTAAATGGCTCACAGTAGTATCTCTTGGTATTTTTTTTTTTAATTAACACAGTTGCTTGCTATTTTATATTATTTTTAAAGTCTTGACCTTAAACTCAACCTTGGTATTTTCAACAATTGTTTATTACTAAGGGGCAAGTTTCAGATTTAGGAGGGAAAGCCAATCTTTTCATTTCGTGTGGAGTTGGGAGAGAAAGTAGTCAATTTTCTTTGCTTGTAAATAAAATAAGCAACTTGATCTTTTCTTTTTTGATAGAATTTGACATTGGAAAAAGTCTAATGTGCTTTGGTAATGATCACTTATACAATAGCTGTACAGTCTCCAAATAATTGGAATGGAGAGAAGCTTATCGAAAATTTCAAAGGTGTGCCCTGGTGGAACAGTTAGGTCAATCCCCTCTGAAGGATGCAAGCCACATACCTCTGGATTTGAGTCTCAGGTTTGGATGGGGGTGATGGGGGTGGCGGAAGCAACCAATGTAAACAACTGAAAATGCAAAGAAAATAAAAAATGCTTCTTCATCCTCTCTCTTCCTGCCTGCTTGCCTTCATCCCAGCCTGTGCCTTTTCTTTAAAAAAATAAATAAAACAAAATTTCAAGTTTCTCAAGTGGTGTTTGTGTCTGCATAGGACCTTTTACTTCAGTTAAACTCAATATACTTCTATGTGTGTGTGTCCGTGTGTGCACACATGTGTGTGCATGCATGTGTATGTGTGCATGTACACCCATTTGTCTTATGCAGCAGTGTTGGCCTGAACCACAAAATAGAAAAAAAATGATATTTTATGATGCTTATCACCAGTCAACTGCCTTCAAGCCTGGACAAAAGTTTGGAATTTTTTTCTTGCTTTTATCTTTCCAACAGCCTATTCCCAGTTAAGTCCTAAACCAAGGGCAGTTCCAATCTTCCACCTCCATTATGGATATGGCTGTCAGAAGTCTGAAAATAAATGACCATTCATTGCTTTGGAATTAAAGTTTGTAAAGCAAAAAGAAAGAAAGGTAATTCTGTTGAACTTGGAATGCATCTGTTTTAAAAGAAAATTGGAAGACAAATCATTTTGCTGTGTGTAATTCAATCTGAGGAAGAGAAGGAAACATCTACAGTTCTTAGAAAATCCCTTTACAAGGTCAGGATTCCTGGAATACTAGGGAATTGACTTGCTATGGATAGTTGATTTTAAAATCTCTAAATTAATAGTAGTTGTTCTTCCACCATAGGAGGCAGTGTTAAGAGAAGCACTGTCAAACTCAGTGGTGATAGAAATGTTCATGTCTGCACTGCCCATTCCTTTCTCTTTTGGTTGTAAATGAGTTTCCTATATGCAGCAAAAAGTTGGCTTATGTTTTGTTTTTTTTTTTCCAAAAGAAATGTGCTGGTAGAAATAGAGGCAAGCAGGCAGGCACGCAGGAAGAAAGAGGAGAAAGAAGTATTTTTTCATTTGTTTTATTTAGCTGTTCATCCTGGCTGTTCCCCCTCACCCCAGGTCACTAACCCAGGTCCCTAGGATGTATGTGGACTACACCCAGCAGACCTAACCACTAGCCCACCAGGGTATGCCTAGGTTATATTTTTTTAATGTATTTGGTCACTCTGGTTTTTTTGATTAGTGAGTTCAATCCATTAACATTTAGGGTAATTAATTGAGTTGCAATTGTTTATTACCATTTTGTTAATTGTTTTCTGGGTGTTGTTGCAGATAGACCTTTGTTCTTCCCATTCTCTTCTTAGGTACTTTGAAAATATTTATGTTGTGTTTTTATTTTTTATTTTTATTTTACTTTTTACCTAGATTTTTGTTTTGAGGCTACTCTGGAAATCACATAAAAATTCCTATTATTGTGACTTGTTTTACCATTTCTCTTTTCCTTCTGGACTCCTATGATGTGAATGTTGTTCCTGTTGATTGCATCACATAGATATCACATAGTTCATCTTGAACTCATTCTAACAGTTCACATTTTTACTCTCCTCCTCCCCATATTTTATATTTTTGATGTCTTGCTGCTTGTAAGTGTTGTTTCTTTTCATTTTGTAGAACTTTCTTTAGTATTTCTTGTAAAGGGGTTTTTGTGGCAATGAATTCCTTTAAATTTTTCTTGTCTGTAAAGCTCTTTATCATTCCTTCAAGTGATAATCTGTCAAGGTAGAGTATCCTTGGTTGAAAGTTCTTTTCTTTCAGCTCTTTGAATATGCCATGCCATTTCTTTCCAGCATGTAAAATTTCTAGCATGTAATGGAGAACTGTGTTGACAGTGGGGTTTTCTTAGTATGTGTGACAATGCTCCTTTGTGTATAACTTGTTTTTCTCTACTTGCTTTTAAACTTCTCTTTATCTTATGTTTTTGACATTTTAATGTCAATGTGTCATAGTATAGATCTGTCTGGGTTTATGCTTTTTGGAACACTTTTAGCTTCCTGGATCTGGAGGTATATTTCTGTTCTCAGGGTAGGGAAATCCTCAGCTATCATTTCTTCAAATATGGTTTCCACTCCCTTCTCTCTCTCTTCTCTCTCTGGATT
Source organism: Solenodon paradoxus (assembly GCA_004363575.1). Lineage (NCBI taxonomy): Eukaryota > Metazoa > Chordata > Mammalia > Eulipotyphla > Solenodontidae > Solenodon > Solenodon paradoxus. The sequence goes on along the minus strand of RJWH01000725.1, from coordinate 150,715 downwards.
CCTATGATGTAAATGTTGCTCCTTTTGATGTTATCCCATAGATCTTGAATGCTGTCTTCATTTCTTTGTTTTCTTTTATCTCTTGAGTTTGCTAGTTTGCTTGAGTGCATTCCTCTCCCCTATCTTCTAGCTCACTGATTCTATCTGAGGCTTCATCCATCCTATCCTGAGTTCCTCTATTGAGTTGTTTAGTTCACCTAGTGTAGTCTTCATTCCTTTGATATCTTGCTTCATTTATTCTCTCTACATTTTGTTATTCTCTTTTTCTTTCTCTATTTTTTTTTTATTTTCATGAGTATGTTCATCACTGTTGATATCTTTGATATCTTGCTTCATTTATTCTCTCTATATTTTGTTGTTCTCTTTTTCTTCCTCTATTTTTTTTTTATTTCCATGAGTATGTTCATAACTGTTGCCCTAAATTCATCCTTAGCTTTAATATTCTGTTGTATCCAGATTTTTTCCTGGGTGTTTGATTGGACCCATCATATTATGTATATTTCTCTGCGTTTCCACTCTGTATGGCATATTCTGTTTATGTTTCTGTGTATTAACTTTCCTCGCAGTGATGGCCTTCTGTAAAGTATAGACTTACATGGAATAAGCTGGTATCTCAGTTTCAACACTAGAATCTCTTGAGTTTCATGGCATCACTACTGGCTGTCTTTGTTGAAGTTCTTTTATTGAAAACTCTCTGTTGGTGACTGAGTTCATTCTATGGGGTTGAAGTTTGTGTGGGGAACACAGGGTCTTCCCACAGCTCTGAACCATAATGACCACCTTGCTCTTGGCCTACAATCAGCAATCAGGCTGAAGTTTTGCCTTCACCCACAGCATGGCACTAGTGGGTAGCGACGATGGTTTCTCCTTCTGGAAGACTCTCTTCCTCCTTTGAGCCTGAGGGCGGGATTTCAGGTGGGTGGGTTCTGTGGCTCTGGGACAATATGGTGGGAGCAATTGGGGGTGGGGAATTCCTCTAGCTGCCTTCCGGTTATGGTGGCACCAAGTGTAATTTTCTCACTGGGCCTCCTGTTTAAACCACCAGAGCACTAGTCCTTCCTCCCTGTACTAAGACCCTCTCTCCCAGCTCTGTATCCTGGTGCTACTTGGCGAGATCACTGCTGCTTCCACGATTACTGGGAATGCTGGTTCTTTCAGCAGTTCCACCCTCTTCATAGTGGTCCAAATCCCAAATCCTGAATCTTCTGTGTAACTCTGACCCCTGTCACTTTTGCCTACCCTTTGTGCTTGTGGTTGCTGCTGTGTCTCTATAACATCTGTGCCTCCTTTTCCTCAGTGTTTGTTTCTAGAAAATAGGCGAATTTCTAGTTGTTCTGTGAGGACGTCGTGAGTCTCACTCCTACCAGACTGCCATGTTGACCAGAAGTCTCTCTTTTACAATCTTTCAAAAATGCAATACCTATATTTAGTGCTCTAGAAATACAAAAATAGGTCATTTGGACCTCTTGTTGACTGCTGTTTGCTGACACTTGTACTAGAGGTAAACATCTTAAGAGCAAGGATCATATTTTGCTTTGCTTTTGCACTCCTTTCCTCCCTCACCACCCCCTTTCTCTCTCTTTCTCTCTCTCTCTCTTTGTTTTTCTCCCTCCCCTGCCCCACCTGCCTCTCTCATCTCCCTCTCTTTTCTCTCTCAGAATGTTTATAGACGCATACACATGACTTCCTGTGTTCAGTACGGAAAAGGTTATATGGCATGTTTATTATTTCTGAACCAATGAGTGTTAAGAAGGATTTCTTTGCAACCCCTACCCCTAGCACCAATTTATAAGAATTGGTTTTTGTTAGGCTGATCATATTTCCTTGAGACAAAAATGGGACATTGGGATGGCAAAAATGCTACAGTGGTCTGATCTGCACTGGTGATTAAGCTGAAGGAGGAGGTGGAGCAATCTGTGCAGGAGCAGAGTATCAGGCCAGTAACATGTAAATACCATGTAATGTTGATCAGTTATCACATAATTATGATGTGTGGCCCAGAGGGTCTTCATACAAACAGCCAGTGTCGGTGGGACCAGTGCAAACAATGTTGTCATCTCAGGCAAAAACAAAATTTATTGCCCCTGTAAGCTCCACTCTAAATGATCTGCCTAAAACATCCCAATGCCAGAAATGCCCAACACTGGCCCAGTGCCAGAAATGCCCCCAAAGTGCCAGAAATAACCCCCCATAGTTCTTACCTGTGCTTCAACCATGATGAAGTGTTCCACTCCCTTTGAAGAAATAGGCACAAGGGCTGGAGGGGGATTCTTTTCCCTGCAGCTCCTGTTTCCTCACAGGGTGCTGGAGCAGCAGTAGTGTCTGCAGCCTACTGCTGTAAGTGCTTGCAAGGTCTGTCTTTAATTCAGGGCAAAAGGGCAGGTGCTTGTGCTTGTGGACCCTCTCGACAGACTGGAGCAGGGGTGACTCAACTGCCCCTTTTGCCGTGCATTAAAGATGGCCCCAGTGTATTAAAAATGGGACAAAATTGACCTTCACATTCAAATGACAGATGGTTGGGAAATATGGAATAAAAGATATTTTCCCATTTAAAATGTATATAAGGTCAGCCTAGTTTTGGCCCAGAATCCGGTTTTAGAATGGACTGTATATTTCATATTATTTTCAGTATTTAAAGACATATTTTAGTAGAGGCTTTTAAATAGAGATACGCAGGGACTGTATTAGGAATCCAGTCCTGTAGGACTCACACACAACTATGAATTTTTAACTTACAAGTAATCACTCACTGTCCTGTTACCAGAGTATCACCCTGCATCTTTAGGCATTTTCCCATCACCTGAGAACTGGACACCTGTTACCTTGATGTGATAATGTGATAAACAGGAATGCTGTCATAGAACTGTGATTTTGTTAAATAATATGTCTCCTATACAAAATATGATCAGACAAGCTTGTAAAAATCCTTCATACCATTTCTATAAATATTCTACATCAGACATTGAAACAAATCAAAGGGCAACAAGAAAATATGCCTATATAAAATCATGTTCTGACTGATGAGTGATTAGTCAGTAGGTAAAACAACACTCTAGCCAAGAACACTTGTTACTCTTCTTTGTAGCTGGTTTTGGGCTCTTTCTTTTGAGCCCATCTGTGCTGTTTTCACAGCAGACTTGCATACTTATGGAGTGAGAGAATGCTGCATGTTTCTACAAACAACCCCCATAAATGTTGGAGTCAAGTGTGTCTAAATGTTATAGCATATTAAACACCTTTAAGCACGATCCATAACCTTGTAATTGGTACCAAAATAACAAGACTTGTGTTTTAAACAGGAATTTGATTCTGATTGCTGTTGTCAGTTTGTTCTTTTAAAAGACAGTTGGGAAAGCTGGTCATAAGCAAAGACTAGATGCGATTGATTCAGGGAACACTTTCTCTTAGACCTTGAAGATCATCTGGGTTAATGCCCGTCTTTGAATGGTGAGGAAACTGAGGCTCAGCTATACCCTGTGACTTACTCAAGGTTTCCTGACTCCTTCTTCCATGTTCTTTCCATTTATCACAAGATTTTTCTAGAAAAAAAAGGAAACTTTTATTGGCACAAATAATAATTATCTAGGAAATTACAGAAGTTCATTTTAAAACTGCTGGTACAGGAAACAGGGAAAGTAAATCTGACTTTTGTTTTTGATAGATCACCAAAATATTTCTTCTTTCCAAATGATACTTTCTATTCCTCTAAGTACCCAAATCTTGACTATCAGAGTCACTTCTTTAAATATCATCTCTTCTAATTTTGACTCAGATGAAATACATTATTAAGAGAAACTGTGGCGTACTAGAATGGGCTCAGGTTGTAGAATCAGGTATGAGTGGTTTATATTTGGGCCTTAATGCTTAATGCCTAACATGATCTTGAGTGAGTTGCTAACCCCTCTCACTCACACTCTTCCAACCAATTATGTAACACTTCTTCTGTACCAGTTTCTCCAAATATGAGAAATAACCCTAAGATACAAGAATGACATGAAATAATTAGTTATCACTCTAGTGTTTTACACATAGCAAATAATTAACTATTACAGTAAACATAAATGGACATAAAATGAGTTGAATGATAATATAATATACATGATTATAATATGCCTACTTTAAGTCTGCTTCTCATGGAGATTCTAAGTTCTAAATTCACTTATCCAGAGCACACAGAAATAAAAACTAAGCTCCTTATCTTGACTTCTTGACTTCTCCTACAGAACTTATGATGTTCTAATTCTTGTTAGTTATTTGGGGAAGTAGCATTCTGATTTTCTGATATCTTATGAATAGGAATTGGTAATTTAAATACTGACAATTTTTATTTTGTTTTGTTTTTAATGTCTCCCCAGGCTTGTGATTAAAACATGCTTTCAGGACCCTTCTTTTCCTGGCCAGCAAAAACTTAAGAAAACTATTATCATGTGGAGAGCATACAAGAGAAAATGGATATTTTTTTCAACACCTGTTTTCATTAAGTAAGGGGAATGAAACTAAAGGATTTTTAAATGCTTATCAAATAAGTGCCAGAAGCATTACATATGTTATCCCATTTAAACCCCAAAAAGGTAGATACAGCATTTGGTGCTTGGGAAGCACTGAAAGAACTTCTGTAAGATTTTGAACTTTAAGGAAACAGCATATTTCTCTTAGAACTAAACTTTGAATGAATAGATATGGGGTTTAAGTAGATACAGAAAGTCACAAGATAGAATCAAAGTAGTATTGAGGCCAGTACAATATGCAATCATGGTAATATTATTAACATTCTCACTAAAGAATCGTGTCACTGGGTAGGGATACAGGTCAGACATGGAAGTTCATAAAAAAACAGAGGGGCACACATACAAGCAAGTGCTGTCAGAGGAAAAGGAGAAACTAGTCGATGAACTTGAAGGAGACTCCTTCCATTACCCACTTTCCATTTTAAGAAGATGTATGCCTGAGGCTATATTAGCTTGATTCCATTAAACATCCAACCAGTTTCTCTTTTTCTGATTTCATGCTCAACAAACAAATCCCTGGTTGTAATTTGACTTCCCACATATGTTTGTCTACAGTAAAACAAAGCTGCTGCTCAAGCAGTTGTGAGGAGTCTCGTTCAACTAATTCATCTTGGGAAATTAATAAAAAGGTTTTCTTATGTCTATATCTTAGCTTGTGATTGGTTACTATAAATAGGTCACCTGTCATATGCAGGTTTCTGAATCTACCAAAGAGAGGTCTAAATCCTGCATAGTGATGTATGTTCATGACAGGTAATTGTGACAGCCTCTGAGATAGCATTGGAATTAAATACCCTACCTGTTCTGTTTTAGAATCACTTTGTGAGAAAACCCTCCTGCCAAAAACAATGACACATCTTACACAAAATATATATATATATATATATATATATATATATAGCAACTTTTCAAAGAGTTGTAGTATAATCTAAAGATGGCAGAATCTGGAAGTATCTGAGATATAAAAAAGGAGAAGAAAACCAAGTGAATCCTATAAAGAACTCTCTCCATGAAGGCATGTCTCCCTTCTCACCTGTGCATAGAGAAATAGAATACGAGGAGAAAGTGATAGTCTTACCAAGCTGAAAACAAATAAACAAAGAGAATCCAACTACAGGATGACCCCAGCACCCAGACACTGAAGGGTGAAATCGCCGAAGGTGGAAGATATAGAGGAAGGAGCCCTAACATTTTCCACAAAAAGAAAAATTCTACTTACTGGTTCTGAAACTATAAATATACAAGAAAAAAAACCCAAGGAACTCATCATACAATAATGGTTGAAAAGCTAAATAAATAACTCAAAAGAGATTTGAGCAACTTCCTGGACATGAGAGAGTTTGGAATTGAAGTCCAGCCAAGTTGAAGGACTTGGTAAATAATATGAGCTTTTCAGTGAAAACTGAAAAGGGTCACACATTAAAAATAAGGACCACAATCCAAGACAAATGACTGTATTGCAAACAATAGTCAGCAAACAATAGCCAGTGGACCAGACTTGGCCAGGCTTACACGTGTGTATTATTTACGTTGACTTACACACTGCAATTGCAGATTGTGCTCTAAGTATTTAGAGTAGCTTTTATGAATATGCAAAGAAATAATAGGAAAAGAGAGACAGAGTAGATAAAAATGTGGAATTTCAGGCTCAAGTCAAATACTGTGAAAAGAGTCAAATGGGAATTGTTGAACTAGAAAAAATACGTTGTCTTCTGATTTCAACTCTGACGTATAAAGAGCTTAAACATTGTCATTTCCATCTTATAACAAGAAAGAGTTGGTCAAACTTAAAAATCAATGATTCTTCTTAAACCTATCAAAGAACTGATGTTTCAGGGTAAACCACCACCAAAAATATATAATGAGAGTCTCATCCAAGAGGAGGTACAGCTGAGATCTGCTTACCTGGAGCAGGTGTTGGTGGAGATTCAGACTGGCTCAAGTGCAACTAAATGTGGACTAGCTTGTGAGAAACTCCTATAGTCACGATGTTAAAAGTAGCCCATTATATATCATGGGATTTAACTTAAGGAATCTTACCAGGTTCTCATAGTGAAGACTTAAGAAATATCCCATCATGGTTTTAGCAAAGAAAGGGAAAGAGTAAACCTGTGAAATCTAACCAGAACCTTCTCTACAACAAATGCCTGTTCCAGTGGAAAATAACTTTGTTGGGGTCATAGCCCAGTTGAGCCAAGGCTTTCTTCTCACTCTAACCCCTTCTAGTCTTCCTATCTCATGGAAAGCAAAAACCAGAAAATGCAGCTAACAGGGGTCAGTGCTTCAGGTAATAGATTGGAAATACTGAAGCTAAGGAAGTAAATCAGGGACAAAAAGTTAAAAACATTAAGCTTTGGAGAAGACATAAGTCTCAAGACACAAACCCACTAAGCAAAATCAGGCTCACCAGGACACTGTGATTTAATCATATTATAGAACACCTCTTTTCTACCATCACTAGAGCCCCAAAATAATTACTGGATTGCTGCTGAAAGTTTTCTCTTTGAGGAGTACTCTGGGACATCCAAAGTTAAGAGGAAAGACAAAATGACACTAGAGAAATTTTGATTCTTTTATTCCAACAAATATTAAACACAAACTAACTCCTAGCCCAAATGCCATGTCTACATAGAAATAATAAATCACCAGGCTTACCAAAGGCAAGAAGAAATATCATCTAAAGAGACAAAATTGTGATTACATTAAACTCAGAAATAACATAGATGTTGGAATTATTAGGCAGACACGTTAACTAACTATGATTGATATGTTAAGGGATCAAGTGGAAAAAGTAAATAACATGAAAGAAAGAGAGATGAAAACTTGAAGAAAGAATCAAAAGGAATTGTCAGGGATCAACAACACTAACAGAAATGAAGAATGCCTCCTCATCAGTAGACTTATGCAATCAAGAAAAGAATAGTTAAACTTAATGTATTACATACAGATGTTGATCTAAGATGATGCATATCTTAAACCTATAGAAGGCTATGATGTAATGTTCTGTTAATAAAACAAACAAAAAGAATAGGTGAGCGTGAGTCAATACAAAGTTTTAAAATTAAAATTCATAGGATATTCTGGCTCTGTGATATCATTTCAAAAGGCCCAAGACATGTGTAACTGGAATAAAAATGCAAAAGAAACTTTTGACTTAAAGATAGCTAAGAACTTTCCAAAATCAAAGATAAACACCATACTACAGATACATAAAGTTCAGAGAAGAAGATCAGTGCTAAGTATCACCAAAATGACACCTTGGTATATCATATTCAAATTGCATAAAATCAAAGACAAAGAGAAAAGCTTGGAGAAGGAAGAAGAAGAAGGATTACATCTTCTGATTTAAATCATTCAAGCAAGAAGAAAGAGGAATGACAAATTTTATGCTTAATGAAATAAGTCAAAAGGGTAAAGACAAATATTATATGATCTCACTCATATGAGCTATATAAAGAAATCAAACAAATAAATCCAGTCAAACAAACATAGACTTTTAGTCTATAAAATCAAATTAATGATTGCCAGAAGAGAAAGGGGAAGAGACAGTAAAATTAGGCAAAAGAGCTCAGTTACATGGTAAAGGATAGACTCAGACAGTTAGTGGTAAACCTAATTCATTATACACAGATGCTAATTTACAATGATTCACACCTTAAGCCTATATAATGCTACAATGGAATGTTTCTTCAATTCTTTTTTTTTTTTTTTTTTTAAGGAAAGACACAGGCAGGAATGAAGGTGCGTAGGCAGACAGTCAGGAAGGAAGAGAGAAGAGAAAGAAGACCTTTTTATTTATTTATTTATTTTTAGTTGTTCACATTGTTTGTTCCCCTCCAGCCCTGGGTCTTGACCCCTGGACATTGGGTTGCATGTGGAACTGCTCCCAGGTGTACTAGGCCTTCGGCCACCAGGGTGCACCCTCAATAAATTTCTTTTTAAAATTTAAAATGCTGAAAAAAAATCCGCACACATTTAGAATCATATATCCAGCAAATGTATTCTTCAAAAGTGGCAAATTAAGGATGCCAAGAAAAATAAAGAATATTAATTTCTCTCTAAAAATTAATTCCTTCTCTGCAATACATGTTAAAAAACTTTTGTTTATTATCCTTTGGTTGTTTTGTTTAAGAGAGAAGAAAAATTATGTAGATCAGAAATATGGATCAACATAAAGAAACAGCATTAGAGAAGGAATCAGTGGGGGTAAAGTGAAAGCATGTCTTTTTCTTATACTTAATCTATGTAAAGTTAACTTTAAAAATAATGTCAATGTATTAAGTCATAATAATCTTTGAATAAGGAAAATGAATCAGAGCAATGCTGTGAGACATGAGATGAAGGAATTGGGAAAGTTCTGCTATATGGTACTGCACTACACATGAAGCATATAGTACTACCTAAAGATGAGGTAACTTCTTTAATAATCTATGTTGTAACTCTAGGAAACCTATGAAAAGACTTTACAAGCAGTATAATTTATGCGTTAAAAGAGGATAAAATGTAATTATAGTATGTTCAATTAAGATCAAAAAAAGCAGAAAAATAGATGCAAAAATAAAGAACAAAATAAAGAGAAAGCAGTTACAAACCTAGTAGATATTAATACAATGATATCAATAAAACTTTAAACATGAATTAAAATTACTTTGAGTATGAATGGCCTAAATACACAACAATTATCAGAATGAGTAAAAAGAGACAAACTCAGTTATATGATGTCTAACACAAGTTACTTTAATATACTTAGATAAGTTAGAAATAAAGGAATGGAGAAGTACATACCATAATAACATATCTGCATGTTAATCAGAAGAAAGTTGGAGTAGCTATATTTATTTCAGATCAAACGAACGACAGAAAAAGGAAGAGTGTCAGAGGTAAGTAGTATTTCAAAATGATAAAGGGCTTGATTTTCCAAGAAGACATAAGAACCCTTAATGTGCATGAGAGTAAAAATAAATAAAGCAAAAGTTGATGACTCTGAAATGAAAAATAGACAACTATTAGAGTTGAAGATCAAAAACTTTATGTCAGCAATTGATAGATAAGGATGCAGAGCATAAGTAAGGATATAGTTGAACTGGAGCACCATCCTGATGTGACTGACACTTATAAAACACTGTCCTACAAAAGCAGAATACACATTCTCCTCAAGCTCAAATAAGACACTGACCAATGTAGACTGCATTCTGATTTACAAAGCTCATCTGCAGAAAAGTAGAAAAGAGAAATAATGCAAAAATTTTCTTACACCACAATATAAATAAACTAGGTATCATTAATAGAAAGGTACTTGGAAAATTTCCAAATATATAAAAATTAAACAACATACTTCTAAATAATCCATAGGTAAGGAGCAGTCTCAGAAGATACTTTTTTAAAAAGCATTTTGAAGTCAATGAAAATAAAACTAAGTTAGTGAAACAGAAAAAGCTTAGAGGAAAATTTAAAGCATTAAATAACTATATTAGAAAAGAGGTAAGATCTAAAATTAATAATCTTAATTTCCCATTTAGAATTAAAAGAGAAATTTAAGGCTATAATTAGTAGAAGAAAAAAATATAAGTTAAACCAGAAATTAATGAAATCAAATACAGGAAAAAATGTAGGCAACCAACAAACTTGATAGCTTGTTTTGTTAAAAAAATTAATGAAATTGATAAACATTTTGACAAACTAATGGAGAAAACAAGGTCATCACTCATGGTGGTTATTTTTTATAAAGTCATCATGAACATGATATTAAAACTAACTAAGCAATTTTTCCTAGGGAAATGGAGACACAGTATCCTGCAAGCCTTTGGTCATGCCTTTTTTGTCAACTGGTCAATACAAAAGCTTGTTTTATATGTTTTTCTGTTTAAGACTTCTAATTTAATATGTATATTTCTTACAAATAGTTATTTACATACAGCATTTCTTTATGGGGTGAGGACCTACTTGAGACAGAGTTGAACATTTTCCTGTCTGTGGGCAATGTGATTGTAAATTACATTGAATTTTAGCCTCATGGCAATGTTGTTCACTACACATTTTTCTATCAATAATCATCTTGCAAGTACAGAAGTGTTGCTGGCTTTCATCTTCTCCATAGCTTCATCACCAATATAGATGTTGTTTTTGTACTGCTTATACATTTATCTTTCAGAATGGTTAAATTTCCTCTTTCTTTTTTCTGGATGTACTATTTTATTGATTCAGCACTGAATTCACAATTAACAGCAATGTCATTCAGACAATGTCATTCAGGACTAACATACTAATAACAACAAACAGTACCTCAACACCACATGCAGGTATCCTTTCAGCAAGTGAAAATGATCAGTAAAAGCACACAAGAAAAATAAAAAATGTGACACTAAATACAGTGTAAAAAGGAAACCTTTTTATAATACAGTTTCATAACAGGAAGTTAGAGCATTGCTTTGTTCAACTTTAGCAGAGAATGTGTGTATTAGGTGACACAAATTTTTTACCACTCTTTACATGCCCAGGAATGGCTTTGAAAGCATTATGAGTATTGATTTGGGGCTATAACAAATTGCAGTGAGTGGACAAATAAGCAAGTATGGAAATTGAGAATGATAAGGATCAACTTTGCAAAAGCCAATTACTTCCCTAGATTTCAGCAATTGAATATTTATAACAATTGAAATTTGAATCACAAAAAAGTACAATTGACAAAATCGGCTCACCTTCCCCAGTATAATACTTATAAAAGCATGCACAGGATATGTATATAGAAAACTACAAAACACTGATGAAAGAAATAAAATGTCTAGTCATGCCCTAGTGGAGCAGCAGTTAGACTAATATCTGAAAAAGCAAGCCACATACCTCTTGGTTCATGTTCTGGGTCTGGGGGTGAAAAAAACAGTTTAAACCACTAAATAAAAATAAATACAAGATGCTTCTTCCTCCTTTCTCTCCCTGCCTGTCTACCTATTAGACTTCATTCCTGCCTGCATCTTTCTTTAAAAAAGAAAAAGAAAGAAAGAAAAGGTCTAAATAAATAGAAAGACAGTTCATATTCATTGATTGGAGGAGTCAATAGTGTTTTAATATTAATATTTCCCAATCTGACCTATAGATTTTAATACAATTTCAATAAAAAATTTCAGTAGAATAAGTTACATATACTCATGAATTGATTTTAAAATTAATATGGAGGCAAAAATATAGTAACAACGTACCAACTAAGAAGAACAAATTGGAATCATTTCACTACACAATTTCAAATCTAAAATAACTAAGAAAGTATGTTACTGGTAAAAGAATAGACATACAGATCAGTAGAACAGATGAGAGAGCCCAGAAATAAATCCACACAAATATAGAAACCTGATTTTTGATGAAGGCACAAAGTCAAATCAATGGAGGATGGATGCTTTTTCAATGAATGGAAGTAGAGCAACTATATGCCCATAAGTTAAAGAAAACAACACAGATCTTACGCCTTTCACAAAAGTTTAGCTCAAAACGTATCAGATACCAATTGGTAAGTGGCAAAACTCTAGAACTCCCAGAAGAAAACATACAGGACAAAAATCGAGATGACCTTGAACTTGGTGAAGAGGTTTTAGATACAAGACTAAAAGTACCATAAACACAGAAAACATTTGTAAATTGGATTAAGTAATACCAAAATCTTTTGTTTTACAAAAGACACTGATAAAAGAAGGAACGGATAAGTCAAAGACTATGAGGAAACATTTGCAAAACACATATCTGGTAAGACATATCCAAAATAGACAAAGAGCTCATAAAACTCAACAATAGGAATAAGCAACAAAATTTTTAAATGGGCAACAGTTATTAATGACACCTTATTAAAGAAGATATGCAGATGAAAGTAGACATTGAAAAGATAATAGGGGAATGTAAATTTAAATAACAGTGAGATAGCACTGCACACATATTAGAGTGAAAAAAAATCCAAAAATAAACAAGACTCAGCAACAACTACTAGTGTGAATATGGAGCAACTGCAGTTCTCATTCATCTCTCATGGGAATGAGAAGTGGTATAGTCACTCGTAAAGACTACTTGGCAGTCCCTTGCAGAGCTAAATACAGTCTTATAATCCAGAGCTCCAATCCAATCCAGAGTTGGGTATTTACCCAACTTTTATGAAAATGCATGTCTTCATAAAAATAGCACAGAAATGTTTATATCAGCTTTATTCATAATTACCAAAAGTTAGAAGCAATTAAGACATCTTTCAAGTCCTTCAGGATGTCATAGGTGACATACTCAACAGCCATCCTTCAGTAGATTAATATTTATGTTATATCCACACAATATGATTTCATTTGGCAATAAAAAAGAAGGTAGTATCAAGCTATACAAACTTAAATGCATATTTCCAAGTTAAAGCATCCACTCAGAAGAGCGTACAACTTATATGATTACATTTATATGCATTTTAGAAAAGCCAAAGCTATAGAGATGAGCAAATCAGTGGTTACCAGGGGTTTATGGGCAGAAAGGAGAAATTCATAGGTAAAGCATTTTTATTTTATAAGATGGTAAAAAGCATTCTAGATAATATCACAATGGTGGAAACAAATTATGAATTTATCAAGTTCCATAAAATTTTAAAGCAAAGAGAGTGAACCTTAAAGCATGTAATTAAAAAGAAATTTAGAATGTCAAGCGACCCAAAGATAAAATGTAAAATGTGACTAAAGACTCAAACTGCCTTACAAATGTATGAAACAACCTCTCTAAAGAAGTTGTTGAACTTTCGATACCAGTGGAATCTGTAATACTAGTGCAAAATAAATCATATGTAAGTATATTGTGCTCTAGTTGTTAAAGGCATTTGTACAGTAACATGAGCTAACTTTTCTGAGAACAATATACATGTATACAGGGATTGAACAATTAAGTAAATCAATGGTGGATGGTGGGAGTCAGATTTCTCACTACTGTAGTAAACAAAACATGTTCATAAAGAGGGAGGATTAGAATGATCAATGGTGGGGATGGATTGAATTTGAGGACATCAGTGTGAGCTTATGCTTAGCTTAAATAAATTAAAAGACCACATGTAAAAAGATTTATTGATATTTTATATGCATTGTCTTGTATATCCACATCTGTCTCCTTGGTCTGTCATCTGAGCCGGTATGCAACACCACTATAAGAACAATGAGCATAGTTAAGTGCCCAGATTTTTTAATTCTAATACCATTCTCCAGTAGTAAGGACCAGACCTTCTTGGAGAAATTGATGATTTGGGGAGTAAAGGAGAAAATAAACTAGATGAACCTGGAGGATCTTGTAGTAAAAGTAAGAAGTGCTATAAAGAAAGTGAATGCTTATACACACACACACACACACACACACACACACACACACACACACACAAACGCCATATGTCAAATGTATATAAGGGACAAATGGAAAAGCTCCCAATGGCCAAAGCTAAAGCAATCTGAGCAACAAAATAAACAAAGGATGCTTGGATTATAACCAAAAGTATAAAATAAATATTCATGACTATAATGATGTAAATAAATTATTGAATAAATAAATAAATGGAGAAAGACTAATCTCTTATGCAGAACTCCAAATAATCTTCAAGGAGGTGAAGCATACTATTTTACATTGTGGATTGCATATAATAATACCCTTCCAGAGTAAAGTACAGGGAGAATAAAAGACTAACTTTACACTGTAAAGACATGGCAAATATTACTTTAGTCTGATGATCAGAGTTGACACCAGTATTGTTAAGTAGTGTTAATAGTATGTAGGCTTTTTACAATATGATGATGAAGTGACACTTAATTTATGTTACCTTTGCTCCAGTAGTGAGAAATCTGAGTTCCACCATCCATCGTTGATTTACTTAATTGTTCAATCCCTATAAACATGTATATTATTTTCAGAATTGTTAGCTCATGTTGCTGTACATACAATATTTTTGTACTGCTACTCTCCATATTTCCAACAGAGTCTTATCAAGTGTACTTAGTATACCAGAATAGGCAATTTGTTTATTATAGCTAAATCTCACTACATCTTAAAGTATTGAAATCTTGAGTATGTTCTCAGAACATGTAGATTTTTTTTTTAATATAGCTAAAATCAAGAGGAGATAAGTAGAAAATAACGGCAAAGATAAAAATGTTTTCTTCAAAAATATTGATAAAATTTATGGCCCTTAGAAAGACTCATCAAGAAAAAAGGAGATAAAACACAATTTACCAATACCAAGAATAAGAAGAGGAGACATCTTACAGATACTACAGTATTAGAAGTTTGTACAAAGATAGCATGAATAAACTCTGGTCATCAATACTGTCAAATTGAAGGAAAGAATAACTAACACAGTTTTTTTTAATGGAAACATAAATAGAAAATCTGAACATCTCTGTGTCATTTAAATCAATTTTGAAAAAATTAAAATCTTTCCACAAAGAACACTAGTTCCAGATGTCATCATTCAAGATTCTTCCTTAAGGAAGAAATATTTCCTATATTATATAAATTATTTCAGACAATAAAGAGGAATGAAACAGTTCCCATGTGACTTTTGTGTACAGATAAACCTGATATTAATTTGGGAGGAAAATAGTACAAACATAAAATTACAGGATAATACCATTCATAAGCATAGAAACACCTTTATTTAAAACCAGAAAATAGAATTTAGCAATATGTATGTTAATCAATCTTCTGTTAATCAAAAAAACAAATCCAAAAAGCTTAGAGAACACCTAAGTAAGATAGAGTTCATATTCAGGACACTATAATTACACAGTGAAAAAGCAAAATAAAGAAATCATCTTAAAATTAGTCATATTTTTAAAAAAGGAACTCCATGTACATGGAAACAATGGGAATATTTGACATCTCGGTGGAGACAGTGGAAGTCAGAATACAATAAAATGACATTTTAAAGTGCTGAAAGAAAATAACTGTCAACTGTCATATCTTCCAAAAATTCTTCAAAAAGTAATGGTGGGTGTACATCCAGTGGTTGGGACATAGGCCATGGAAAGTCCATGGACCCAAGTTTGAGACCTGAAGCAGTAGGTAGTGGGTGAAGCAACCAAAAACTAGTAATAAATTATTAAAAAGCCCCTCCTTCTTGAAAATGTCTCCTCCTCCTCCTCCTCTTCCCCCTGCTCCTGCTCCTCCTTTCTTTAAAAAAAATGAATGGGGCCATAAAGACAGACAAAAGCTGAAAAAAATATCCAGCAACACTGTCCTACAAGAAAAATCAAAAGAATTCCTATAGGCTTAAGGGTAATTACCAGTAATATAAGAAAGTATATATTGGAAAGAGTTCAAAAAAGAATATTTAAAAATCATTCCCTTCTTTACTACACATATATGATTAAGTTTCTTAAAGATAATTGACTATTTAAAGTAAAAATAATAACAAAATCATGGACTTTATAGAATATTTAGAAATAAAATATATAACAAGAGCAAAAAAATTAAAGAAAATGTTAATTGGAAATATATTGTCACAAATACCTAACATCTGTGAATAAATTGAAATCAAAACTCATAACTTAAGGATGTATATTGTAATCCTTAAAGCACCTGTTTAAAAATGCAATTAAAAAGTAGTGGGGAACCAAAATACTAAAAACAAACAAGACCATAGCTCCTGGTCAACTTGTTTCTATATCTTGGAATGCATGGTTGGCTCAACATTCAAAATCAGTCAATATACTTCAACATGTTAATAGAATAAAGAAGATAAATGATATGATCATATTTATATAGTACCTACAGAAAAAGTATTTGATAGAAATTAATAACTACTTATGATTTTACAAAAATAGTCTCTGAAAACTAGAAATAGAAGGGGAATTTCTCAATCTAACAGTGTTATCTGCACCATACTTAATAAGAAATATTGAACACTTTCCCCATAAGATTAAGAACAAGGCAAGCACCTCTGCTCTCGCTATTCCTGTTCAACATTACACAGGAAGAACAATAGGCAAAGAAATGTAATAGAAGAACTGAAGCAAACAGACATTATACAAAGGAGGCAAAATTGTCTTTATTTACACATGACATGATTGTGAATGTAAAAATAAAAAACAAAGACATCTACTAAAAATGTGACAGTATTCCTATCTACAAGCAATGATAACTTGGAAATGAAATAAGATAAAAAATACCATTTATAATAGTCATATATTTCAATTATATAAATTTAATGGAAGATGAGAAATACACCTATACAGAGAGAAATTAAACTTCCAAATAAATTGGGAGATATATTGGGTTCATGGATTTAAAGATTCAGTTTTGCAATTACATTTCTCCCCAACTTCATCTCTAGTTTCAGAAAATCTCAAGTAAAATTCCAGTGTGTACATACATATATATGCATATAGGTATATAAACAGATGTTGTATACATATGCATCTTTTTTAAAAATTGATAGACTACTTTCAAAATTTATACAGAAATGAAATGTCTGAATGATCAAAGCATTTGGATGAAGGAAAAAGTAAAGGTATTTATACTGCCTGATTTCAATAAATACTATATTATGGTTTATAAGACAATTCTTATTGACTAAGGGAAAACAGGTTAATTTCATAAAACAGAGAGTCCAGAAATATATGCATGCTTATGGAATTAATTGATACATAAAAATGTCTCTATGAAATGTAATAGGTGACATCTGGTACCAAGACAGTGGATTGTTAAGATCTGAAGCTCACCTATTCCCTGCAGTCAAAGCAAGAAAACACCAATTTGGCAACTTACATCTCTGAAAAGAAATGGGGCCAGTATCTTCATAAAGAGAGAGTACATATGGCTCCATAAAAGGTAGGATAAGCCAATCTGTCTTATCACCACAACACCCTGTTTGGAGATTCTGGGGCCACAAGGAGAAACTAGTGAAACTTACACTTTCCCTTAGTTAAAGGACTTTCTCCCACGATGAGTGCTCACATACCTGAGAACTGGCCTTCAAACACTGAGCCAGGAGTTTTAGTGCAGGATGCAAAGAGGTCTAGCATCCTCGTGAACTGAGACACTGATCCTTCATGGTTCCTGCACTGAAGGCCATTGTTGTGCGAAAGCCCCTGAAGAGAAGTAATGTCCTCTCCACCACTAGCACACTGGTGCAGAACTGCTGGTGCTTACCACTGCCTTTCCATGAACAGCCAGAGACAGACAGCCAGGTCAAGCAGCACCTAAGTGGATAGTTGACTATTTCCTGGCCAAGAAAATTCCATGCTATCCCTTTCATGTGGAAAATGATTGGAAGGACTTCATCAAGACGGCAGCTCCTGCTAGTCTGTAGGTACATTAAAACGCTTCATATCTCCTTGGTACCACCTGAAATACTCCCCCCAGTCATCAGGGCTTCATCAACTCCTGTAGGGACATCCACTCCTCCTGAAAACTGAGTAAATTTCACAAAGGAGGATACTCCAAAGAGAACAGCTCTCTTTTCTCTGGGCTGTGTTGGAACTGTGGTCTGCTTGAGGACTGGACTCACAACTCTTGGGTCTCTCTCTATGGGTTTTGTTGTTCATATCTGTGACTCTGCGATAAACTCCTATATGCCTTACCCCAACTGAAACCCTATAGACTGGACCCTTTGGCCTCAACACAGTTTCAACTTAGAGCTTCAGCTAATCTGAGGTGTACTGAAATCAAACAACTAAAGTAAGTCCAGCTTTCCAGACCAATACTCAGGTCTGTTCTGTGCAGCTCAACATCTAACATAAGACCTTTACATCAGGGAAGCCTAATCAATACAAATAAACACAGAATGCCAAATAGATGAAAGAGACAGAAAAAATATATGTGAAATTGTAAACTAAAACAAACTTCAGTGAGAAGTCTGAATACAACAGACTTAAGTAAACTAACTTATTAAGACTTCTAAGCACCAGTTTTAGTGATACTCACTGAAGCCAGGGGGGAAAAAAAGAAACAAAAGGAGAACTGCAGCCAAAATAAAGAAAATGTGGGTCACTGAAGCTAAAGAACACAATAGAGGGTCTCGGTTAGTGGACTGTAAGAAGACTCCAATAGAATCAGTGAGTTAGAAGATAGATCAGTAGAATGCGCACAAACGAACAAATAATTAAAAGAAAAAAAGTCAGCATATGACACCTATGAAATAATATCAAGAGAAATGACATTCTCATCATAAGAGTCCCAGAAGGAGAAGAGAGAGAGAAGGAGGCAGAAACGTTTGAAGAAATAATAGCTGAGAGTTTCCCTAACCTGAGGAAGAAAGCAGACCTCCAGATCCATGAAAGTTAGAGGTTCAAACAACACCAAATCCCAATACATTAAAAGGATCATCCATTATGACCAAGTAGGCTATCTTGGAGATGCAAGGATGGTTCAAAATACACAAATCAAGAAGAAAAATCATATGATCATATTAATAGATGCATAAAAGCTTTTGACAAGATTCAGCACCCATCTATGATAACTCTACATAAAACTGGGATAGAAGAAACATACCTCAGCATAATACGATAAAACCTGAAGCCAACATCATGCTCAATGGTGAAAAATTGAAAGCATTTCCTCTAGATCAAGAGCAATATAAGGTCATCCATTCTCACCACGGTTATTCAACATTGTACTGGAGGTCTTAGCCAAAGAAATTAGGCAAGAAGGAGAAATAAAAGGAATCCAAATGGGAAAAGAGAAAGCATAAATATTACTATTTGCAGATGACATGATAACATGCAGAAAATTCTAAAAGCTCCATCAAAAAGCTGCTAGAAGTAATCAGTGAGTATAGTAAAGTGGTAAGCTACAAATTAAATATACAAAACTCTGTGACATTTTTATATGCAGACAATATGATTGAAACTATCCCATTTATGATATAAATAAAAATAATTAAATACCTTGAAAAATACTTAATAAATAAGGTGAAAGTCTCGTACAATGAAAACTGAAAAGAAATAAAGGAAATAGAGAAAGATAAAAAAATATTAAAAGGTATCACATGTTCATGATTGGGAACAATTAATGCTGGTCAACTTACCTAGAGTGAAATACAGTTTCAGTGAATCCCCATCAAAATCCCACAGAAAATTTTCAGGGAATCAGAACAAAAAATCAAAATTTTATGGAATAACAAAAGACCTGGAATAGACAAAGCAATCATGAGAATAAAAAAGAATGAGAGTGAAGTTTTCACACTCCCAGCTCTTAAGCTCTACTACAAAGTGACAGTGATCAAACTGTGATACTGGAATAAAAACAGAGAAGATGAGTGAAATAGAACTGAATCACTAGAAATAGATTCACCCTATTTCTCATACATATATAGTTAGTTAATTTATGACAAAGGATTTAAGAGAATACAATGGGGACAATCTTCAATAAATGATGTTGGGAAAAATGGACAGTCACCTCCAAAATAATGAATCTAGACACATTCTAATACCATACACAATAATTAACTCAAAATGGGTTAGAGACTGGGATGTAAGATCCAAAACTATAAGTCAGAAATCATGTTGTTGAGAGGTGTCTTTATACTTCAAGAATAAAAAGACATTGTTTGTTCCTCTTTTCCTTTCTCTGGTGTCTCAGTCTCTTGGAGATGAGGATTCTTTTCCCTGGCATACCACTTTCTACTCTTTTCTTTTCTTTTATCCAGCCCTTAGTTAATGCAGCTTCACTGAAATTACAATGTTAATACATGTGTACTTGTCTCTATCAGAAAGAAAATTAAAAAAAAAGAAATTTCATATTCTATCATTAACTCTATTTTGTTATAGAAGATGAATTTGAACATCTCATAGAGGTGGCGGTATCTCAGCAATTCTACTCACTATGTTTATGATATTGGTATGTCATTTTAACTCTCTGAGTCTCAGTTTTGTAAGACTAAAATAACAATTGCTATAAAAGACTTATTGTAAATGCTACTTATAATATAAATTTATATAAATATAGATATATGGATTCAACTAAGCCAACCCTTCTGCTCAACTCTGGAATATGCCCTGGAAAAAGGGAAATAAGTTCTCATACAGTCAACTTTGCACTTACAGAGATAATTGGAGAGGGTAGTCAGCCTACAAATGTGACTTGATTCAAGTAAAGAAAACTTATTTCAAAGTGTCTTCCTATTATTTGTTTAACTGCAGGTAACTACTTGACACAGATGGTTTTGTGGTTTGAAGAGGCAGAAAAAAAATAGTTTTGTATAACTCATCTCTTCTGGGTATGCTTGGAAGAAAGACAGAGAACTGCATACTGTAAGTACTGCCTCTATTCTTAGCCAATGAATTTTAAATGTGCTCCATTTAGAGGAAAAAGGTGTTTAAATTTTCCATTTAGACCATGTGTTCCATAAAATATTGTTTTCTTGTGTTGGGAGATACATATCTTTAGTAACATAGTTGGTAGAGATTTGAAATAAGAATTAGAGCACGTACACTTCTCAGAGGAAAGGAAGGAGAGAGCTGGGGAGACAGAGATCTAGAATATGAACCGGGTAACTTCCTAAAGGGAATAGTAAGGAGCTTCATTTCATCATCCATCCATACATTCACCCATCTGTCTTTTTTAAATTTATTTTGTTTTGGTCTCTATGCAATCATGCACTGCTTCTAGTTTCACGATATTGTTCCCTCTGTTGTATAGGAATAGTTATCCCCAGTTCCTTAACAGTATCTGAACCAGACTTGTTCACTAAAATTGGAGTAACTAAGAAATAGAAGACAGGAAAAGGTCACTCCACATTTCTAAATCTCCTTATGTAAGCACAGTAGAACCATCATTGCTTCAAGAATCATCACAGTCTCCGTGTTTTATGTAAAAGTTGGTATCACAGTGAGTGTGGTCCAAGAGAGAGCCCAGAGCAACTGAGAGGAGTAGGCAATCCAGAGAAGCAGCTGTCAGTAGGAATAAGAAACAATTTTAAGACAAATTCCACTTGCCCAAAATACAGAGGAAGGCAAGCCTCATACTTGGGTTACATTTGGATTATGTAGATAATATATATTCTGTACATAGTAAGTACTGGATATATGGTAGCTATTAAAATAATAATAATAAATCTAAACAAATTCCACCTGGAACTATTTATCTGTGGAGGAATCTGGAGAGAGGTATGACTGATCGGGGGGCCTCTGGGAATTAAGTAATATTATTTAAAACATCAACAAATACTGAAAACATAGAAGCATTGAATGCTGGAGCTGGGAGATCTCAAGAGTTATTTTAGCTCAGCACTCTCATTTTACAAATGTATAAACCTAGTGAAATGGCTGGTTCAAGAAGTGAATGGCCAGCTCAAAAACCACCCAGCATTTGTAGCCATGAAACTGGGCACTCTGACTTCTGTTTTCAAGAAGGCCCCATATCTAATATCCATAAATAAATTCAAGAATTTCTAATGCCTCTCAGAGATTTATCTTAGTGGAGAAGTGGCTGACAGACATCTTCCCAGAAAAATAAAACCATTCATTTGGAAAGAAACATATTAGGGTTTCAGTGATAGACTCAATTCTTAAGAGAATGAAAACACTTCCCCTGAAAAATGCTATAAAGAATATGAAATTTGTGAGTGACATGAAAGCTCATTTTTCTGTTTTCCATGTTTATACACTCAGAAGACTTACTGAAATGGTAACAACAATCTCTAAACCTTCTTCACCCTACAAAGTTGGTCCAGCCAAATACATCCTGAGAGCAACTCCATGCAGAGAAGCTGGGTTTGCAGTGCTCATTATAATTCTTTGTCTCCATTTGTAAACTTCCAACTAGGACTATCTTCTGTCAGTAAACACTCATCCTAGTAAACAACAACCATGTTTATAAATAGAGAAATCCTGGGGAAGTGATTGACTTCAACTTTTAGAACCAGCATTGGAATGTCAGAAGTTTTTATTCCTAGATACTCTCAGAAAATCAAGATATTGTACCACCATTGTCAATCCTAAATTAGTAAAGGTATATGATACCCAAGATGGTTGAAAAGCTTTTGATCAAATGGCATCCTGGCTTTGAACTTCAAATATGGCTCACTAAATCAACTCTTTCTGCAGTCACAGAGCTAGTTTGATATGTGTTTTCTCATTAATTCAAATTCTGGCTAGCCTTTTAGTGAAGGAGTAACCCAAACTGGCCTGCCGCCTAAAGCTTATTGTCCTAATCGACATGGTCATGGTCCCTTTAGAGTTCTAGTATGTCTGAGCTTATCTAACCTTTTTGTCCCTGGAGCTTCCTAAAGATCCTCTATATGCAAATCTTTTCTCCCACGATCTCCTAGTCTTTCTCTCCGTCAACTGACTTAACAGGGCAGAACTTTACAGAGATCCTTGCTTTTGGTGCTGCCCAGAGACTACTTCAAACAGTGCCAAGGATTTTATTACCAGAACACAGAAAGCTCAAATTTGAGCTACAAGTGAGGAGTTAAAACAAAAAACAGTCTAAAATTGCATGGGTGTTTATGTTGAGAGGGCAAATGAAGACTAGAGAAGATGAGAACTGGAACTATTTCCACTCTTTTATTTGACCTAATACTTAGAGAAGAATTCAACATTTTCAGGATAGGTACATAGCTTTATATAAAATGTACATATATGTATACATACAATTTATATGAAATACAACATAATATTTAGTTATTTATTTAAAAATGCAACTCAGCTTCCCGAGTCAAAGTCCTAATTTGGTAGTTTACATGGCCTGTAACTTCTGAGAGAGTGGTCAAAGTGACTTGTTCTGATTTGTGAGGCAAAGTATGGGACTGTGAGAGCTATAGCATTTGTCCCCAGTCAGCAGCTGTATCAAATCTGGCCCTTATATCCTTATACATTGTCCAAATGAAACATCTCCAAGATTGTCTTCTTGCCATGCCATTATCTCTGTGGAACCAAGGAAATGCTGGCTGTGCTTGTTTCCCTCTCGTATAGTCACTGTCTCAATCACATCCACAAGTTTTCAGAATTTAGAAAATTTTGTAATCCTTTATATTCCTAAGTCACAGGTCAAAATTTTCCTAACTCTTCCTTTAAGGGGACAATCACATCATATGTATATGTCTTATCTTCTCCTCAACTTCCTCCAGCCACTGCTCTCTGTAATGTCAGAATTTGGATTATATCAGTTCTTCTGACATTGCCTCTTTGGATCCTTGTTTACCCAAGGGAAGTCTAATATAATTGACTGCTAATATTGGTATTGTATTATCAGCAGCCAGATGATCCAAAGACAGAAGGGTATTGATAAACATGGTCTCTTGTCCTTCAGAAGGAAGTGATTCCTGCTTCCCATAGTGACTGAGATATCATAGATACTGGCAGTATTAACATGAGCATTCTCAGAGCAAAACAAAAGTGACATATTATAGAGTATAGTCTCATTCTGAGATATGTACCTCCTGCTATCCATCAACTAGCCAGCAAAACTGTGAAGAAAGTGTCCTGGAGCTACTTTGGGACATATTTCTAATTAAATCTCCTAGCTTGCATATGAGTAAGCTGAGTCCCAGATTGTAACTCCTTCCAGAGGACATAAAGTCAGTTTATAAAATCCTCCCCTTATCTGCAGGGGATGTGATCCAAGATTCCTGTGGAGGTCTGAAACCACAAATAGTACTGAATCATGTGTGTGTGTGGGATATACATATACATATGTATATATATATTACATATATATATACATGCAATGGTTTTTCCTGTACAAAATTACTTATGATGAGTTTAATTTATAAATTAGGCACAGTAAGAATGAGCAATAATAGCAATAAAATAAAACATTATAATAGAATACTTCAGCAAAAGTTAGGTGAATATAGTCTCTCTCTCAAAACAACTTATATATAGCATTTTCTGACAGGGTGACTAAAGCTAACTGAAATGGCAGAATGTGAAACTGGGAATAAGAAGGGACTACTTTACTGGCAAACACAGACTTGCAAGAGAAATTATTAGACTACTTGTATAGTGTCCAGCTCTATCCACATTCTGGACATCAAAAAATAAACTACAATGCATAATCATTTGGTATATATGACATCTTGCATTATAATGACTATAAAGCCAATATAAAATGCCATGAGAACACAATTAAGCAAGCATGAAGATAAGTGACAAAAATGACTACAACTTCATCTGAGGAATGTCAATTTAAAACAAAATGGGAACTAAACAAATTATGTGACCTGGGGAGAGCTCTGATGTGGCATCCTCAAGTATATCTATGACTATAATAATCATGTATGAAATTCTTTAAGTGACATCTAAGTTTAGTATATTGAGATCTGATACTAGCAAAAACATCTTGACTTGGCAGAGTGTATTACTGCTTTATGTTGTCAGGATTTGTGGTCATACTGAGTATAAAAGGGTGTATCATTGATACCTCAATTTGTATCCCATCTCATTTATTTATTCAGCAAGCATGCCCTAGTGGAGTGGTGCTTAGGTGTCTGCTTAGGTGGATGAGTAAAGTCTATAACATTCCAAGGACCCAGGTTCACATCCCAAGGTCAGAGGAAACGACTGAAAGTACAACAAAGAAAAAGTAAAAAATGTTCCTTGCCCTTCTCTCTTGTGGTTTGCTGGCCTACTCACCTTCATCCCTGTCTGTGCCTTTTCGTAATAAATAAATAAATAGATTAAGTAATAATAAAACTCAATGAAAAATTAAAATTATAAGAGCAATATTCCCTTTTCTATGTTCTCTTATATTTAATTTCAAAGTGTATTAGAAATTTTATCTTATCTGTGTTTTGCTACTGTTTTTAAAAGCTAAAACTGGAGTGTATGATGGGATTTATAATGATTTTGGTGGTAACTGCTTGTCAGTTACACTTTGTAAAACTTAAAACCTACGCTTCATGCCTTTTTTGTTAGATAATTATTCCACAATTAAATAAAAGTCACATTAAAATATTTTTGACTCTGAGTCAATTAAAAAAGACTAAAAACCCCAGAATTATATAGATGAAAGTTTAACATTTTAAATATGCAATTTCTCACAATAGCTGCACTAAAAACACAATAGAGAGGATTAAGAGTAGACTAGAAGAGGCAGTTTATAGAATTAGTGAGAGTGAAGATAGGACAATAAAATATTATCCATACAGACAAGGATATGGAAAAACAATTAAAGAAATAAAGATAGCATAAGAAGGTTGTGGAATAACATCAAAAGGAATGCTTGCCACGTAGTACAGATTCCAGAGGAAAAGAGAGAGAGAAAAAAACAGAAATCCTTTTTCAAGAAATGATTCCCTTAACTGGGAAAGAAAAGAGGCAGCCAGATTCAGGAAGTTCAAAGAGTTCTGAGTAAATTAAACCCAGACAGATATACATGCAGACATTCTAATAAAAATTGCAGAAATCAATGACAAAAAATTCATAAGTGCAACGAAAAGAGTGTTGCATTTAGAGGGTTAATTCCCACTAGACTATTTGAAAATTTTGCAGTAGAACCCTTACAAGCCAGAAGGAGATGGCACCACACATTCAAAGTGTTGAAAGAAACAAGAATACTCTACTCTGCTAGGCTACTATTTAAAATTGAAGAGATGATAGGAGTTTTACAGTCAAATAAAAATTAAATAAATATATCACCACCAAACAGCCTTACAAGAAATACTAAAAGGTACTTTTATAAATAAAAAGAAGCCCATTCACTAGTAGCAAGATACCAAGAATACAAAATGAAGAGAAGAGAGCAAAATGAGTACAATTAGAATGAGTTCAAAGTTTGCTTTCAGCCTAATAAGGTTACAAGCATAAAATAAAACATGCAAATTTCATGGACACTTCAGAACAAAACTCTATAGAACTAATAAAATGAAAAAGAAATCAAATATAATTAAGATCGAAATTCTCTGATTACTCTACAATAAATACAATGTCATTCATTCAGTAAGCTGTTGCAAGCTGATCCTAAAAATGCAAATTGTCAAAAGTGAATCTGGATAGTATTTACATGGGTTTTCAAGAGAACTGTCAATATTTTGAGTGTTTTTCTCTATGTATTATATAAATCAATTAAAAGTTAAAAATATTTACTTTTTCGTGAAATCTAAATTCTGTCTCAAAGAAAAACTTAAACATATGTGCAAAGATGTAAGAGAATATAATTGCTTTTTTGCTTTAAGACCAAAGAATTGAAAACTATCTTAAAGGATATATTTTGAATAAATATAGCTATATCCAAGCTATGAGTGTTATGAAGTGCTTATGAAGAAGAATTTAGGAGCGTAGTGTGTGAGAAATGTGATAGCAGAACTTAAAGAGTTTGACTCCAATTACCTTATCTACATGTATAGAATATATTGTGCATGGAATATATCTTTTGGTCACAATTATCTTTGAAAAATAAGAGTTCATACTGTTGGTGATAGAATATATAGTGAAAGATTTTCACATTTTCTTTCAATTTTCTTTCTGTTCTTAGAATTGGATAATTTTTATTGATCTACCTTTATATTTTCTCATTCTTTTAAATGCCCAGTCTGATATTAGATTTATTCAATAAAATTTTAACTTGAATATTGAACTTTTAATTATGCAATTTCTATTTGAATTTTGCATATAGTTTTTATATATGGTATTTTCTGTTTTTAATTCACTGTATGGACATTTTTAGGTCCCAGAGTATAGTTTAAATTGTGACTCAAAAATAACTATCTGATAAACTGATATCTGAGCCATCTGAGAGTCAGTCTCAGTTGATTGATTTGGGAGGAGGAGGAATGGGTTGTATCTTCTTGTTTATTCATAAGTTTAGTAATTTTGGATTGTATCCTGGACATTTTAAATGACAAATAATAGGGATTCTGGATCTGATATGTTTGTCTGAGTTTTGAATTTTTTTAATCACGTTATTAGCTAAATGTAAGCTGCAAAACCTGTATGCTCTGTGAGGCAGCATTGAAATGTTCTTTTATTCTTAGTTCTTTTAATCTTAATTGAACTTCTTGGAATCTAGTCTGCATATATATGGTTCAGGTGTCAGAGCAAGTTTGGAATCTGGGGCTTTTTCTTCTGTAGAACTCTCATTCCCAGGATTTTTACCTTACTTTCTAATGACTATACTTGTCCTCAAATCTGTTCATGAACATCCTACCCAGTAATTAATTTCAACCATCTTTTCACTCTTTTTTCTGACTTTCTTAAATGCCTCCCTCCCTCTTTATATAAATTACATGTATTTTAAATTAAAATTGTATTCATATTATAGATGTATACTTTATATCTTGCTTTTAAAAATTTGCCTTATATTTTGAGCATTATCTCATGTCAAATATACTTTAAATGATGCAATGCAATTTGTCTTTTGTTGATTTCAAACTTCACTAACATAAGGAGCAGTGCAATCAATTTCTGACACATTAAAATTTGTCCACATCTCTGAAAATTAACCTTGCCCATACCCTAGTTCATACTCAAGTGGAATTGCTCAAACTTGGATAAACTCGTTAACCCCACCATCTTCTATATCACCAGCATTCTGGATCACTGAATAGTATGGAAACTGTTGCATTCATCCTCCTTAATAAAAGGGAGTTACAAATGTGAATGGCAAAATGACGGACCCACAATTATTGAGCCATATTTACTAGGAGCTAGGTCCCAGAGTGTTAATGCAGTCCTCTCTGTGGAAGCTTTCTGTACCCTATAACAGATGATTTCCCAGTTGCCATTTTGCTCCACTCTCCCTTTCCATGCATGCTTGATTTTACATTTTTGAGCTTTGAATTCCTGTACCATATGGATTGTCCAAGGGTAGCATAGTACTTGAATATATAAAACTTAACAGGCTAAGAGGTTTCTTTTTGGCATTGAATCTGAACTATAAGTTCTAAATCAGCTTTTTTCAGGATTTCATAGGAGGTTTCAGGCTCTCAACTAATAATAAAATGGTACACAACATATTCAACTAGAGAACTTTGACCATACAAAAACTTCAAAAAAACAAGAAAACCACATCCCAGAGAAAAATTATATCTGCTCTATCAACAACAGATGATACAATTTCTTGTCATGAACTTGTCTCAGTTGTACACAAAAAATCTTGACTTTATGAAGGTCACTGATTGACGGCATGAAGAGGATAATGCCATTGATAGAAGAATTTATTACTTACATTTCCTGAGGGGAAGAGGTAAGCCATGCCACTTGGGAAACATGAGGAAGCACCAGCTTTGTTCGGAAGGTCCAAAGGAATGAGGAGAAAGTCCAGACCAGAGCCTTTATTACGAGGGTAGAGAAGTAGCTAAGTGGAGGGAGTGAGAGACAGATGTTGGGGTTTGTGATAGGAGCATTTTAAACATGATTTCTGCACTTCTGTGAAAATCAAATGATAGACAGCACATAAACAATTTTGGTCATTACTTTGATAATGAATGCCAAATAGAAAAGTATAGAATCTAAAAAAACCCAAAAAAACAGAGACCACTTGTTTATAATAAAGAGAAAACAGCCAAAATGAAGTGACTTCTAAACTTACATGTCCTAACATCACTAGAAAATATAATTATATGGTACCCCATTTAATATAGGAGATAGATAAATTTGAATGCTGACTAAATATCTGTACTAATGTTTATTACAAAATTCATAACAGCCAAAAGTGCAAACAAAAGATTTCCACTAAAAGAGGGATAAAAAATATGGTATATATACATACAATGGAATATTACTCAGATCTGAAAAAGGAAGACAATTCTGATATTTGCTACAATATGGATAAACTTTGAAAACATTAGGTTGTGTGAAATAAACAAGTCTCACAAAAAGAGGTAAATACTATATGACCTAACTTATCTAAGGTGCCTAAAATAGTCAGGATCATAGAGAAAAGAGAATAGAATAAGAGACCAAGAGGAGCAGAAAGCAGAGAGTTATTGCTAATGTCTACTGTATGGGATGTTTCTGTTTGGTTGATGAAAAAGTTCTGGAGGTGGATGATGGTGATGGTTGAGCAACAATCTGAATGTATTTCATACCAGTGGCTAAAAATGGTAAATTGGTAATTTTTGGATACACTGGTAAATTTTCTGACTAAAATGACTAAAATGACAACTTTTATATTATACACAATGAAAATAAAATAACTGATTAAATTTTAGTACCTGGTTCCTAGACATTTTACCCCTGTGCCTCTTTCAGTCATAAGAAAAAAAAAAACTGAATCAAAAGAGACAGGGTGATCATCTTTGCACAGACCAAGTCCCATATGTCAATGAGAATAAATCCTGCAATATAATCTTTATTATCATCACTCTTCAATTATCTTCTTTGCTTTCCCTTCCATTTTACTGATGGAAATGTTGTCTTCTCTTTTAAAAGCCATTAAAAAAATTTCTTCTTAAAAAAATTTGGAGTTTTATTATATCCCACTAGAGACTCAGCACAAGCATCGACTACACAACTTTTATCTTGTGCTATGTTTTGAATGGAGTCTAACTTGAAAAATCTTGAACATTTAGCCACTATCAGTTTGAAACAATACTCTGAGTAGCCAGTTTCTAGTCTACTGTGAAAACACATTCTCAATAGCTTTAAATGTACCCCTTTCCATAAATCTTAGCATATTTTCATGTTATGTTCAATTTGGCTTAAATGTATTATTATTTTGAAGGAAGTTGTGTGGGAATTATTTTATTAATGCAATCAAGATTTAAGAAAAAAAATCTTATTATTCAAGTTTTTGACAATGTCATGAAAGCATCCATCATGGAAAGAGGGTTCCATAGAATGCCTACATGCAACTACTTTAAAAGCTTTTCATACTTGACTAATTCATTATTGGAAGGCTATAAATTGACTTGTGTCTTTCCATCCAAATTCTTACGTTGAAGCCGCAACCTCCAGACTATTCTTTGAGATAAAGCCTTTTTGGAATTAATAATGTTAACAATGTCCACAAAAGTAGTTCCATGATCCACTAGGGCTACAATTTTTATAAGAAGATGAGAGGTACAACATACATCCATATACAAGTGGAAGGTCCTATGAGAACACAGCATGGAAGTAGCTATCTCCAAGTGAAGAACAGAGCTGTCGACAGCTGCTAAATCATACCTTGATCTCAAACTGCCAGTCTCCAGAACTATGAGAAATACACTTCTGTTGCTTATGCCACTCAGTCTAGGATACAGTGTTGTGGTAACCTGAACTCAAACAGATGGTATAACTAAACATTCCTAGCTTAAGGATAGTAAAGAATTGATACAATGATTCAGAAAACTCTACCTGCTTCATGACGACTGTATGTTCAAGTATATCATACAATATTGTTAACATGTAGTTATTTAACTATCATAGTGATGAAATATATAAATTTCTAATTGCATTATTTTTATGAAGAGTATACAAAAATAGTCTTTTCACATGCAGAAAATTTCTAAAAATAAGGAATAATTTGTGAAACTAAATGATCAGTTTTCATAGGTTGATCTTGGAATCATCATTCCTTTTTGGAAAAATCCTTTCATTTTGTGATTTCTGCATTACTTATCTGAACCAAATCTCTTGAGTGTCATCTTAAGAGCTATCCAGAACATAAATCATGCCAAAAAGGTACTAAAAAATGATAAAAGGTAATAGGCTGATTTGCACAATTCTTCTTTGTGACAGTCCACTGTGGCATCCGTACTGTGATGGTTATAAGTCACAGAGTTCTGGTCTGCTTGTCAATGTTCTTTGCATGCACCTTTGCATGTGCTAAAGGGCACTCAACACCCTTAGAGAGCAGAAAGAACCACAAGATAAGACAATGTGGATGAGTACTATGGATGAAAGAGTCTCACCTCCTGTCCACGTGAGTCCCTTCCCAGGATAGTGTGCAGACTAATTCCCCACAGAGAGAACACTT
Organism: Solenodon paradoxus; assembly: GCA_004363575.1. Taxonomy (NCBI): domain Eukaryota; kingdom Metazoa; phylum Chordata; class Mammalia; order Eulipotyphla; family Solenodontidae; genus Solenodon; species Solenodon paradoxus. The sequence goes on along the minus strand of RJWH01000725.1, from coordinate 119,378 downwards.
CAAGAAAGGCAAGAAAGATGCTGCTATCTCTTTTGTGACTTCTCTTGGAAGCACACACTATCACTGCCATTTAACCTGTTGTACACGAGAGGCATCTCTGGTTCAGAGTGGAAGAGGACCACGCAAGAATATGATTGTTAGGCAGCACAGGTCATAATGGATCATCTTGGAGTCCAGCTCTCATGGGGCACCTTCACATTTTTCCCTATCTGGTGTCTTGTCTGAGCTGCCCTGCACCTCTCTCCCGCCACTGCCAGAGCAGATGTCTTTGTAGACAAGATACAGGGCAAGTAGGGAAAGCCCACATTTTCTGTTGATTCTAAGCAAGCTACTTACCTATTATACCTTGATTCTTACAACTTCTCTAAAGTATCTTAAGGCATTGGTTTCAATGCTAGTTGCTAATTAGAAATCCTAAGAAGATACATATGCATGTTTCTGTATATACATATATTCCAATAGCAATTCTACCCCATCACAAATTAGTGCACCACCCCATCCCGTTGCCATAGATTCTGATTTAATTTATTTGGAGGGGGTACAGTCGACAGTGATTTTAAAAATTGTCCCAAAATGATTCCAATGTGTGGGTTAAAAAATACTGCTTATGCTTTTCTAACACAAGTGTCAGAGATACTGGCCAAGAAAAGTACACAAACACTAATTGTACAGCTCAGTAAGTCATTACCTATGTCTACACTCATGTGTTAATTATTCAGATCATAATACAGCTCATTACAACACAGGAGATGGCTCCCTTGTGCCTCTCTCTGTCATTAATGCCTCTCAAATGCAGTCACTGTTCCGACTTACGTCATGATAGATCAGTTTTGCTTGTTTGTGAGTATCATTTAAATGGGATGATACCATATGAACTCTGTCTTTTTTTCCCGTCTACACTCAGCTGTTAGTGAGATTCTTTCACGTTACTGTTTGTGGCTGCAGTGCTTTTTTTTTTTTTTTTTTCCAGTGATATGTGGAGCATTTTTTATAAGCTACCCTTTATCCCTTAGATCATTTCCAGTTTTTGGCTAACATAAAATTGCGGTGATCAGTTTTGTGCATGTCTTTTAAGTGTAGCGGAATAGAATTGCTTTGGGGATAGAACTGCAGCAGAATTTCTGGGTGATAGGTTGGGTGTGTCTTCAGATTGAGACGCTCTTGTCAAAGATCTTCCTAAGGTGGTTATACCAGCTTACAGTCACACCCACATGTGTAAGAGTGCTGACTGCCTGCATCTTCAACGTGTGATGTTTTCAATCCTCTCAATTCCATCCACGTGGGCAGCCTTACAGCAGTATCTCAGTATGACTGCAGTTTACATTCCCTGATGACCATGGTACTGAGCACACTTCTAGATGTTTGCTGGCCATTTGGATACTCTCTTTTGTGTTGCGTATTTAAGACTCTTTTTTGCTTTTTAACTGGATTTTCTTTTATTTTTAAAAAATTTAGTTGCTGAAATAGCTCATCTATTTAGATACCAGCTTTCAGTTGGCTAAGTGTATTGCAAATATTTTCTCTGAGTCTGTGGCTTGCCTTTTACTCTCTTAAGAGTAACTCATTATGAACAGAAGTTTTAAATTTAATAAAGTCCAGTTTATCAATATCTTGGCCTTTCCAAGAACATGAAGCTATTTCCATAGTTTTTTTTTTTTTTTCTATAATTTTCTATTAAATCCTTTCCAGTAATAACAAAAGCAGAATGAGCTACTTCTTTGGTTAGAGGAAGAGGAAAAAAGAAAATCAAAGAGAATGTATAAGAACATGGAATAATACCTCAAGATAGTATTTTGCTGTAATTTTATCTATCAGATTATAGGCTCTTACTCATCAGTGCAATCTCAAGCTCACCGCTCATGGACACCAATCACATAAAAATATCTGCAGTTTATTTACTGTTCAAGTTCAGTCTCTGTCCAAAGACTGAAAAGACAAAAAGAGTAAATGTCATAGATGATCAAAACTAGGAAAAGTTTTAAACATCATCCCCTATGACTCACGTGGGTCTGCAAACAGGAAGGTAGGAGTCCTGGGGTGAAATCTTGGCCCCTCTATTAATTCCTGCCTTCCTGTTCAGTCTCTCCCACATCTCAAGTTCTCCTAGAAAACCCCAAGCTGTTTTTAAAGAACCCACATGAGTTTCAGCTGATAGATTACTCCACTGATGATTCCACAGGTAAACAAAAGACTTCTACTGTTATTTCTCTTTATTGAATTACCAAGAGTCAAATAGCAAGCAATTAAAAATCATAAAGTTAGTGGAGAGAGGAGTAGAAAAAATATTGACCTTGGGTAACCTTGTCTTCACTTAAGTTTTTGCATGTTTAGCAAGAACTTAATGTTTACCCAATTCTTAAAAAAATATTGATGCCTTCCAGCCAATCCATGTTAGCTTAATTCATTTCCTGTGCTTCCACTTACTTCAGGCCCAGGTAACTGAAGTTCCACAATGCACTTGCTCTATTTTTTCTTAAGGCAAAAAAATCATTTATTTAGACTTGACTTTTCAAATCGAAAGGCTGAGGGATGAATAAGGCCCATATAGAGAGCATACATGTGTGTGTTTTTTAACAAGTCATTTTTTAATAATATAATTGTTAGGCTGGCCCAGAAGGACAAAATGGTGGCTGTACCCGGGAAAACCCAGAGGGACAAAATGGCGCCGTACCCAGGAAAAAGGCGGCTGACGTCAAATTGAGGAATCGAAACTGACACCTGGAATCACAGGACCAATCCCCAACCGCCACGCATGAAGCCGGGGACATTTTTTTTTTTTTTTTTTTTTTGGCTTAAAGAGCGCGCTTCCCTTTGCGCGGGTGCGACTTCCCCGCCCCGTTCTGCGGCTGAAGAACCTCGCTGGGGTGTGCAAACCCCAATAAAGCCCTGGCTATTGGACTTTTTGTCTGATTGGCATTCTTTCCTCGCGGAGCCCGGAGAAAAAAACCTTTCAATAATACTTTTAATATTTCTTTTATTTACAAAGACATACTCATTTTAAGAAGATGCACTTGTTTCTCAGTCTCTGGGTGTTACATACTATACCCACACCAGCGTGTCCTTTCCCGCCATCTGATCCCTCTCTCCTTCCCTCTCCCCCACGCCCACCCTACCCACCTGCAGCCATCATCTTGTGTCCTGTGCTTTGTTTTGTTTTCTTGTTGAGGTTTATCTATTTGTTTCATTTCATTATATTGCACACATGGGTGAAACCATCCTGTATTTGTCTTTTTCTTTCCTACTTATTTCACTCAACACAGTCTCCTCCAGTTCCATCCAGATTGTTGCAAAGGGCACAATTCCATCTTTTTTTTTTTTTTTTTTAGTAGCTACATAGAATTCCATTGAATATATACACCACATCTTCTTTATCCAGTCCTCTGCTGATGGGCATTTAGACTGTTTCCACATCTTGGCTATTAGGAATTGTGCTACTCTGAACATAAAAGCATAGATACTTTTCCTAATTAAAGATTTTGTGTTCTCTGGGTATACGACCAGGAACAGAAAACCTGGATCAATGGTAGTTTTACCTTTTTTTTCTTTAAAAACTCTCCTTTCTGCTAGCACTTATTTACATTCCTACCAACAGTAAGGGAGGGTTCCTTTAACATGCCATTTTCTCGAGTTTCACATTAAGAACAGAGCTACTGCGTTCTTTTGACGAATCAACAAAAATGACAATCAGGGGTTTTCATTTCATCTTGGCAACACCATGCTGAAGTTGACCAGTCTGTCTTCTCTCACCTACAGCTTCGCTCACTTATGTCACCTGTATCTCCTCTGCAGGCAGTTGATTTGGGGATTCTTACTGAAATGATGGCATGCATAAGTAATATTTGCTGCTTACAAAAATAATGTACCCTAAAATTAAAAAAGAAAACCTTTCATATATGTACAAATTTCATATTTATCTATGTAACATATGTAATATAGACACATACATTCATAAACACACAGGCACACACACACACACACACACACACACACACACACACGCATGAACACGATCCTGCATTGTAATTGGGCAGCACACATCTTGGAGCTCCTCAGTTTCTAGTTGGTTGGAAAACAAGCTTTGAGCACCTCACTGATATCTTCCTGTTACTCATCCTGAGCACTAAATACCTTCAAAGGGATTTAAATTATGTTGGCATAACTGGCGCTGTGACATCAGTGGCTTCATGAGTTTAACTTTCAGTATCTATTTGATGCCAGCTTTCAGCCTCGACTTTCGCCACCGATTTTCTAAAGTGATTTTCTAAAGGGGCCTCTGTAACAGCATCATCTCCACTTCAGCTGTCCCCAGTTCCCTTTCTGCGGGCAATGACCTTCACCCAGAAGGTGACACACTTGTGTAAACAACACAAGTAAATAACTTGTACCATACAAGCTAATATCAGACTCTTAACCACTGAAACCAAAAATGCGTTCTTTTATTTCCCAGCATTTTTAGCTGAAAGAGTCAAAAATTTCATTATTTACAAACACATTTTTCCTTTTCAGGAAAAACAATAGTGACCTAATTTGATTTGTATTTATTCTCACCCTGAGGAGAAATATATTATTGGAAAGTTTTTTACTTTTTTGAGCTCATTCCCAGGATGTGATGCAAAAGGCTGGATCTTGCTGTATTTCACAAAGTGTCATTATCCTTCTGCCTGAGCCAACTAATGGATGGCTGGGAGGAAAGATACAATTTGGAGGCAATTAATTCTGCTTCAAGTCCCAGTTCACCGATGCTAAATAGCACTCGAATTCTGCTTCATGATTTAGAATCCGAAGGCCTGTGGAAGTCAGTCTGAGCTGCTCTTCTTGGCTGCCTTCTGCAAAAGGTCTGCCTTTTGTTCCACTTTGGTGCTTGCTTGTGTGCAATTAGATATCCGTGAGGCTGCCCCTCATTCAGTGTCCTGGGCCTGAGACCCTTCATGCCCTGGTTTCCAGTATAAGAGAGTCTCTGGGAAGCTGGGGCTTGGTACTTGCTGGACTTGAATTTGTGCAGCCCACAGCAGGACGCATGCTGCCATCTGCTTGCGAAACTGCAACAGAAACATACAAGGAAGGAGCCTTGTTTGGCTCTATCGGGAATGCTGCCTGTATAGGCTGAACTGGGAATGGAATCAGCAAGTCAAAGGTGCTATGCTTTTGAGAATCATCCTAAATGGGAGGCAGAGCCAGTGGTCCCATGTACAGGTATCACTGTGGGATTACCAAAACAGTGTGTTCTGCTTATGATTTACAAACACAGGGGAAATGGTTGCTAAGACACAGCTGCTAAGGTGATTAACCTTAAGCCCACCCCTTCCCTTTTTCCTCTTAAATAAAGGCGGCTGCAAAGGGCCCTGTGGGAGCAATGGAGATTGCTAACTAAGAAATCAACACCAACTCTAGGTCAAATGACTTATTCTTCTATCAGTTCCTTCAGCACCTTCCAGAAGGCCTGGCTGGGCAAACTCCAGCTTGCTTTGCATTCATGGCCTCACATTAGTCCTGGCCATTTAACAGCCACCAGGGGCAATTTAGCATCTCTGTGCTTCTCTTTTCTCACACCAGGGGTTATTCTGAGTAGCAGGAGGCCAGAAGAAGCATTTGGAAAGAAGGGAGGGAGGGAGGAAGAGGGAAGGAAGGAAGGAAGGAAGGAACGAAGGAAGGAAGGAGTATTTTTTATTTATTTGCTTATTTTGCCCCTCTCCTCCACCCTGTAAGAACCTTCAAAGGGTTCTATATACATGGTCTTTACATGGTCTACACCCCAGCTGCAACTTTAATACTGGAGTACCAGGGTGCACTGCATAATGCAAGCTTTAATCAGTGTCTGGTATGTGATAAAAACTAGCAAGTGTGAATTATCACTGTGGTATGTCAGCTCACACCACAGTTAGTGAGTCAACCCAGAAATGGCGAATCAAGCAAATACAAATGACAGAGCCCTGAGTTGGTGCTTAAAGCCAAAAAGTCTTGTTTTCCAGTCCCCTGCTAAAATCTGGATGAGATGGATCTCTCCATAGCTAAGGACCATGGCTAACACTGGATAGCTCCAGGGGCTAATATATATATATATATTTTTTTTTTTTTATTTTTTATTTATTTATTTTTTTTCCACAACAAAGGTCACAACCACGTGGTTGTTACTCTTTCCATCATTCTCTCCATTTCACTTACAAGGCAACTGAGGCCTATAGACACTAAGTAACTTCCACAAGGTCACACAGCTAAGTGCTAGTAGGGTGGCAGACTGGCTCCCAGTGCATGTTCTTAACGACACCACTGCGCCCCGCTCAGATGGAAAAATCATCCTAGAACCAGAGATGTCTGCTCCTGATTCTACCTTTTTGAGCAACTAGCATGGACTTTCTTCATATTGCAGAGGAGAGAATCGAGGGTGAAGTGAAGTTTTGGGCTGACGCACTGCTACAGCAGCCTGGAATCAGCAAGGCTTCGCCGAGGGTCCTAACTGCCACACTCTAGATAAGGGAGAAAGCAGCTCACTTAGCCTTGCTAAGTCATGTCTTAGCCCGATCCCACATCCTCGAATCTGGCCTCTTGTCTACCTCACAGGGTAGTGGGGAGGACCACCAAAGACGATGCCCTCCGACTCAGTGAGCCTCCTTGAATTGCAAATGTGGTGGCTGCTGGTACCACTGTATGCCACTGAAGCAGGGTAGCCTGGAAGTCTGATTCCAACGGCTGATTGCAGCTCCAGCGTTCTTTCCACTGCTGTCTGCCTCCCCAACAGCAGAAGCACAAAAACAAAAAACAAGATCAGAGGTCTGGTGAAGATCAACCTCGACTCCATCCTCCAAGGCTCTCAGACCTTCACAGACATGGGGTGGATCTCTGTGGGAGAGACTGCTGAGCACTACGTAGCGCAAACCAGTAAGAAGAGCTCTGGTAGTCAGAGCAGCGGAGTCCTGAGCCCCACACACTCCCAGATCCAAGACACAAACTCCTCCTGAAAGCATCAGGTGTCGGTTGAGGTCAGTTCATTGCAGAGTTCATTACGCATTCTGTGCTTGAGACACACAGATGCTCAAAGGGGACTTAGGACTGGGCAAGCCTGCTAGTGCCCAACGATCACGCATTGCACCCGTTGGGGGAAGTTCCAGATCAGTCTTGTGAGAATTCAGAGAAAAGTGTGTTTAGCATGGTTTGGGGAAGGGAAAGATGCAGAAAAGTGTTGAGCACTTCCTGTATGTAATCCTTGAATTCTTAAAAGATTTGCAAAAAATATACATAAAGTCAAATTAATTTCACAGATGGAGTTCAAATGACTAAAGTCATATACTCAAAAGGGTCAGAGTTAGAAGTGGAATCTGAGTCTGTATTCAATCAAATTCCAAACCCTTGCTACTACATCACATTACTTCTTAAAACTTATGGAACACCTAGTCTGCAATGCATGCTGCATATATTGCCGTAAATAATGCACTAAGAATCTTTTTGAAATAGATGTTATTCCTCCCAAATCTAGTCAAAGGAGGTTTAAGTAACTTGCCCAAGTCACATAATAGGTAAAAGGCTCAGATTTGAAACTAACTTTTTCTAGCTTCATTTTACTGCACTCTAATTTTTCCTTTCTCTTTTCCCCCTATTGTTTTAATAGAGCATTGCTAAATTCAATCAAGAGTTTAATAATGCATTGCTATCTGTGCAAAAGTAAGCATATTCCTCATAGTCACCACCATAATTTTTCTTATCTTAGGGACTAAATACTACTTTTCTGACCCTACAAGACACCAGATCACTTGCTGTGATATAAGACTTCTAGGTCAAGTAGTTTTGCCTATGCTGTGATCTTAGCACACCTTTCCCGTAAGCCATCCAATTCAATCCAGAGTTAGACTAACCTTCCTCTACCTGTAGCCTAGATTCCATGACTTATCAGACTCCTGACTTTCAAAGGCAATTCTTCCCTTTTCATATACATCTCAATTCTGGGAACTACTCCAAACGATAACTCTGGTTCAAATCTCTCTTTTGACTGTGCAGTCCATTATATACAGCCTCCTACAGAGAAGCACCAGAGTAGCTAAATCTGGAAAAAACATGACTGAGATATGTAGAATGCGTGGTCATAATATAAAAAACGAAATGGTCTCACGAGTTTCTTCTGAGAAGATTATAGAAAGACAAAAACATCTGAGCCTTTTCTCCAAAGAGGGAAAACATTTCAAGCAAACTTTGTTTTCATGTAAATCAATGGACTTCATAGTTGTTGCTGTCCTGTTATCTTTTTTGCCCTCTTGAGTCCTGTTGTATTTACATTATTAAAACTCTTTCCTTTGGTTGATGCTTATCCTTTTACTCTCTTTTCCTTTGTCTCACTGTTCCCCTAATCAATAGGTGATGGCAAAATAACAAATCAGTCTCAGACAAATAGGGATAATTGGTCATTGTATGTCACTGGAATAAGAGTGAAAAAAGGTATGGAAATAAAATTAATGTAAAAAACTGAAAGGCATTTGCCTACAGTTCCTTTTATTTGGCATAAGGAGACCTACAAATCAGATTACCCTGGAGGGTGTGTTAAAATTACAGGTCGCTGAGTCCAGCCCAGAATTTCTGATTCAGGAGGCCGGGGTAGAGAGAAGAAACTGCATTTGTAACAAATTCTTGGGTGATGCTGGCACTGCTGGCCTGGGGACCGACTCTGAGAACCACTACTCTGCAGTGGACCTTCCCTGCAGAAAGTGCACGATTCCTCCAACTGTGGTTACACTGTAACCATCTTGCCACTAAGCCTGACCTTGTACATGTCCATTGAACCAATTTATTCTTATTAAGGACTTTATTGCAGAGAGAGAGAGAGAGAGAGAGAGAGAGAGAGAGAGAGAGAGAGAGAGAGAGCGCAGCAGCATGGCCACCACTGATTAATGAGCCCCCTGCTGCCCTGGTGCCTTTGGGAGTCTCTGGCATGCAGCTTTTGCCCTCAGAGCCCTGTATTTAGGGGAAAGAAATAAGAGGTCTCTTTTGAAAGCCTTGAAGGACAGAGGCTGAAGGGGTTGGGCAAGGCTACAGATCACTGGAGAAATACCAACCTGACCCTCTCCAAGCCCACAACAAAACCTTTTCTTGTGTGATTAGCCCCAGAGAAAGGTGATTTGTTAAAGGCTTGGGTTCACTGCTTTTGTGTCCTGGGCCTAGGACATCTGGCAGGAGCCAGGGAGCTCTCTGATACTGGGCTTGAACCCCCTTTCTCATCCACTGGACTGTGCATCATTGAAACACTGGCTACTCATTCTCATGCTAATCCCTGAACTCTGAGAGCAGATGTGAAACACTTGGTTATGTTCTTGCTCACTTGTAAAGAACTAATGCAACTTTTTTCAAGGGAGGGGCAGAACTAGGCTGAGAGGGGGGTGAAGGTGAAGGCGGAGAGAGAGAAGGAGGGAATAGGGTGAGTTCAAGAAGGAAATAACAGTTTACTTGAACAACTTTTCTCTTGATGGGTAGACTGCAGTTTATGTGAACTTCGTCCAAAAGAACAGAAGACAGGACGTGCAAGTTAATATTAGAAGAGTGGAATGCTTCCGCTTTGCAAAAAAAAAATTAATATTTATAGAATATAAAGGCACAAAGACCTAGAAGGTGCTCCCCAGTGAGTGCCCATGAGTCTTTTTCTCTCTCTTTTATGTGAAACTTTATCTTCTGAGACATGGAAACTTTATCTCAGCGTACAGTGATATGTTTTACAAACTTATAGCCAACTTTAATTATTTTTTATTCAGATTGTCTGTCATTTGAGAATTGAGATATGTTTAAGTAGAAGCTGGTGGCTGTTCAAAAGACTGTATCTATATTCTATATATATTTCCTTTTTTTCTATTGATAGAAAGATATCTATAGATTTATAGAGAGAGTAACAGATAAATAACTCCCAAAGTTGTCAGGCATTTAATACTGTTATTCCTATGTGGTTCACTTGACTAAAGTGCCTATATTATTGATTAAATTATAAATCTGTTAATGACAGCATTGATTCAGCGGAATATCTAGATTTGTTTCCTACACTGTCATCAGGAAAATTCTTAAGGAGAAAGACTTATGATACATTTGCTGATGGCAGACGGTCCCTCTTGCCCAGGATTTGTGGCCTATTTAATGCATGCCACAGATATAGGCTGACATCTGCAAAGCATACCAACTCAAAATTGTTTACAGCTCTCACCCAGATGTCCTCTGTGCCCTACCAGCTAGCATCATTCACTTTAACAGTTTTGCTGTGTCAATAGCCTCTGCATGCTAAGTGGCCAGATCTCCACCTTCCAACCTTGCCCTCTTCTAGAGATCTCCTTAAATCAGTGTTGCTCAAACTTCCCTAGTGATAAGAAGAACAAGAAGTGCCTGTTAAACAAAGAACTTCCTAGGTCCTCACTAGAGAGACTTATTCAGTAGATATGGGCAGATGAGTTTCCAGCATTCCTAATAAGTATCCCAAGTGTATCTGATCAACAGAAAAATCTGAATCACATTTCCAAATGGACTGAGCAGGGGTTGAACATATAATCCAAGCTGCATGCTCTCTGCCCCTTCTCTCTCAATGCTATTTATCTTTGCAGTTCAGAGGTTTGGGGAATCACCTTTGATCCTTGATACCTGATGGTAACTATTTTCACTTTGCTGCCATTACCTGGAGTTCTTGGCTGCTTGTCTCCTGATATTTGATTCTCACGTCCTTCTCCTAGAGTCCTTCCATATTTGGGAGGAGTGGCTTTGAGGATATTTGGTGATTGTTTCTCCAGATTTTCCTTCCCAGTCTTCTAGAAAGAAATATCCCAAGAAAAAAAACTTCCATCTTGATAAATAGCTATTTTTAATCATGCCACTCAGAGAGACACTGAACAGAAGTTAATTAGATCAAAATGTGACAATGCTGTTGGCCATCACCCCATGATGGCCCTGTCCTTCAGTGCAACTTACACATCAGAGTCTATCGTTCCTGGAGATTCTCTCAAAAGCCTTCCACTTGACCATACCTGCTATTAGACGCACGCATGCACGCACGCACGCACGCACGCACGCACGCACGCACGCACGCACGCACGCACATGCTCACTCAATCTCCCGAAATCCTTAAATATCTTAGTAAATAACTAGCCCTTCCTGTGAGTAAGGTTCACGTAACCTCTCAGGGATATTGGGCTCATCCAAATCAGAAGATGGAATGAGGCACCTGTTCAGGTGACCCTGAGCATACAAAAATAGATAAGGAAGACTTCTTTATCTTGAACTCAAGGAAAATCTCAAAAAATGGCGTCAACAAGGAAAATCTCAAAAAATGGCGTCAACAAACTTCACTGGCTGGTGCAGGAAACTCAGCCAAGATAAACTGTGCCGTGTCTTTTTGAAGAGCTGTAGCTTCTTCCTAGACACATTCAAACATTTCTGTGTTTATTCCTACCCCAGTGCCATTACATGCCAGTCCCTTGCTGGAATCGTCTCATTTTCTCTCCACCTATCCATACCTTAGGCATATAAGAAAAGAGAGAGAATCCTCTATTCAACCTTCTGATTCTTCCAGTCATCGGCCAGTTCTTTTTCATCTGATTCTCTAATCTTATGCACACTTTATGATAAATTTGCATTTAACTATATAATACTTGTACCATTAAATATCATTTCAGCTACCTGTTTTCATAAGATCCATAAAGAGTATAAAGTTCATTTTGGTAATCCTTTGGCCTTCAGCTCAATAAAATTCTTGAGTTATTTTAAGTTGATTCTTGTTTTGGTTGTATTTTTGACGCTGAAGACTTCTTGTCAGCCTTTTAATTATTTGTTCTTTATTTCTGTCATCTTCTTTGCCATATTTTTAATGAATATTCTTTTTATTGCCATTCTGAAGTAATTTATACTCCCTCTTCTATCTTTTTGAGGGTAACTTTTTTTGTTGCTTCTAATAAATTTCAGATTTTAAAATCACTTTCTGTCTTGTTCTGTGGCCTCCATTTTGATGTATCTATTATTTTCTCATTCTTATCATGTGTTTCAGAGATCCAATATGGTTTTTACTAATTTTACTAAGACTCAAGTAAAGGTTCTCTAAAGTGTATACCAGAGAATATCATTTAAAAATATGTATTTCATCACATATGATGTCCTTCAATATAATGTTCTATTATTTGTCCATCTGTGATGAAACTTCTACTTAAGAATTATATTTAATATTCATTCGATATATTTAATTGATTCTTTTTATATTTCCTAGAACTTTCCTCAAAGGCTTGGTTATAAGTAAAGTGATATATCATCCTTATAAATAATCCATATGGACAGCATATAAAGATCCAGTAACATAAAGGGAAACAAGAAAAAAATTAACTCAGTTTTCTCATCTGTTTAAACAAGATAGGAACACGTAGGTCATATGAGATATTGGAAGATTAAATGAGCTAACCAACCTAAGAAGCTTGATGGGTAAAACTTAACAAATACAGCTTTTGTCATTATTGATTAGGGAATCTATTATCCAGAATGTTAAAATGATATGAAAAAATATCTGACCAGAGAGATTTTCCATCTGTAAAAATAGCATTCCCGATGTGCCACGAGGACTCAGGCATTAAGTCTGCAGCTCCAGTATAGTCCATGCAAAGTCCAAGGACCTGAGTTTGTGGCTGGGGCCCAAGGGAACAACTGAAAAATAAACAACTGATGATTAACTACTTCCTCCTTTCCCTTCCTGCCTGCTTTCTTCTGCTTTAAAAGATAGCTTTCATGAATAGAACCCCATTTCTTACATCATTGTGCAGTCAGAGAAACAACCAAGGAGTCCTTCATTTTATATTTCACTTTGAAAACAATTTGCATAGCCATCTTCCAAACCTTCCTTTAAGTCAACCCCTAACTCCCTTTAAACAATATGCTTCTAGAAGCTACTATGAGACCAGGGATTGTGCTGATTCAGTCAAAGTTAGGAAATGTTAACAAGTCTGTGGTGAAAATCAGATTAAGTGAAAATTTTACTGGGTCCTAGGGACTATCTCTATGTTATCTCTCTGAAAGCCATTCACTGCCTTCCCAATCTGAACCCCAGTCATTTGTATTGCTTATTTTTCCATAACAAAATCACTTTATTTATGAAAGACTATATTTTATTAACTTTTGAGCTGTCAGAGTCTCAGTACTATATTTTAGATTTCTATTTTTAAAAATTCTTAGCAGAGAAATCTTTGGAGTCTCTCTCTCACTGCCCCCACGCCCCCTTCTCTCACTCTCTGTCTCTCATATTTTAGAACTCTATGATGGCTTTGATAGGATTCTCAGATACAACTTTCTTATTATTTTCCTTGCATAAGAATCTACTTCCACTCTTAAAGAGCACAGAAGTGTGCATAAATTTCAATTTTTTTTAAATAAAGAGCCTTTTTAGTTCAGCAATATTATAATTTCTTCACAAATTTTCCTTTCCTTATTTGAAGAGGAGCACACACAAGTCAATCTAGGGTCAGTGGCAGGAAGGAGAATAAAGAGGGAAGGTAGAGTGAAAAGGCTCACTGAACTGAATCATTTCAACATTAGTGTTTATTTCCAATTTTCAGATTAATATAGTATTTAGGGTCATGGACCTTGGAACCAAATTGTGGGGTTCAAATCCTGACTACCCTCACAACCTCCTCATGCCTCATTGTCCCCATATTAAAATGGAAATGGTGACTATTTCATAGAGGTTCTACTGAAATTCAAAAAAGTTGAAATATGTAAAGAATTTCGAACAGCGCTGGCTAAATATTATCTACTTTTCTATTTAATCCCTCAGCTCCTCATCTGTAAAATGGGGTTATTACATTTGCTCTGATATAGCCAATTATTTCTACCATGAGATGTGACCAGAAATTGATCCATGTAGAAATTCCAAGGAAATTTTAAAGTGATAACTTTGCTTAGTTAAGAGCGTCTACACTTAGCAACTGAGTAGTAGATATGTCAAGCATGATTCGACGGTACGTAAAGGCATAAATTATATCTATTTTCCTTCTGTCGGCAATCCCTCATTATGTTGGTTTGGTGATGTAAATTTAATGAAGTTAAACTTCAGCAGCTTGAAGCTGTATGAATAATGACATTACACTTCAGTTATAATTGTACTTGAAACAAGTTTGTTAGAGTTAGAGTCACACCTGGTTAGGGCAGTTTAGCAACAGGAGCAGAGGGCTGGCAGCAACTACTTGCTGCCCTGGGAAATCATGTGTGCTAGCCAAATTGATAAGGAGCATTTGCTAACCAGTCTCCTGTGAACCTCTGCAAGGGCAGTAGAATAGAAAGAATACAGACAAACTAATTTAAACCTGTGGACTTTCTGAACCTGGTCTAGCATTTCTAAGATCCCAAAGAAGAGCTGTAAGATTTAGAGTTAATCTAGATAAAGGATCCAACGCAAGCTAATACCCATCGTGTCCTCAATAAGTGGGAGTAATGTGTTAAAATTAATGTGCACTGGCGAATGATAATCGATAACAACAGAAGGCAGGGAGCATGTAGACTTGAGATTTTGGTTATACAACCTTGCCTATGGATGCAGCTCTGCCATTTTCTATGGACAAGTTACTTGACCATCTAAACCTCAGTTTTCTCATCTTTAATTTAGGAATAGCTGAGGGGTTGTGGTGAAAATATTAGAAATAATACGTATAAAATGATTAGGTGAATGAGTGACATAGCAAATGCTGAATAAGCAGAAGTAGCTTTCCTTGACTATTCTACCTTATATTGTCTCTTCCTCTCCAGTCTTTGCATATTACATGACTATCTTATTATAACTCATAGCACTCATTCAATATTTGAATTTATTTTTTCTTATTTTATTTCTTTCTTAATACCACTTCTTTGATGAGAGCTAAACTCACCTATTTTGTTCATCATTTCAGCTTCAGTAGCTCACACACCTAGTAAATGTTTGCTAAATGAACATGAGAGTTATCATTGCTACTATGATACACTTGGATAGACAGGACTAAATGCGTCCTCTATTTTTTCATATTCATATATTATGTTGTAAATAGGTCTCCATAACGTAAAACACTAATAATAATTATTAGCACATCTGCAGTAAGAATGATCTGCATTTCATAACTGTGTACTAATGGCACAGGGATTCGTACATGGGGAGTTAAATATGGTGATAGGCTGATTTTTAGATCAGATGGAAATATCTACCATTGCTCTCAAGAGATTATTGAACCAATAATACATACCATGCAACTTAAAATTCTTCCTCAAAATTCTCCTCATTTCTTCTGGTATCAGCATATTTGTCAGGAGGCAAAGAAGATCATGGGAAGAAAGTAGAAATTGGAAACAAATGGAAGGTATTCCAACTTAAAATGTATTACCTAGGAAAAAAATGCCATTAAGTGGAGTTGGTTTCTTTTTTGGTCTTTTTACACACATTGAGTTTGGTTATATGTAATGCTATGTTTGTTTGCTTGTTTTTGAACTTATGATTATAACAGCTAACAAACTCTGCATAAAGTGCATTAAGTAAATTATCTTAACCTACCAAAATTTATGGAAGGTATTTGTACCATCATGTCATTTTAGAAATAAAGAGGCCTGGAATAACATGCCCAGGGGCTCCCAGGTACTGGTTAATATAGTGATGATTTGATCACAGGTGAACTCACAGGCATTTATGTTACTGTGGTTGTTCTCAAACTGTTGTCCTTCTCAAACTGTTGACCAGTAACCTTAGTACTTTAAGGAATGCTTTGACACTACATGATAGAAAATAATCTCAGAGACCTAAAATTACAATTCATTGGTTCATTTAACCAGGAAATTCAATGGAGTGACTCTGGCTTCTTATGATATATTTGGTTGTCGGTGCTCAGATTCTATCATTAGGCATTGGTCTCATTTCCTTCATCAATCACCATAGTACCCTTATGTTTGTCTTCAATCTTAGGCAAACGCTATCCACAGTGGGTTGGAGATATCTGTTTTAATTTTCTTATACAGCTTAAGTTTCTGTGGAAAAAGAGTATCGTTTCTGAAAATTTTAGCAAAATTTTCATAAAGACACTTACTTGACGGGATTTGAGTTGCTTATCTGGTTGTGAACCATGAACCAATTACTGTGGACAAGTTCTGGCTCATATGATCACCCCCATAAGTCAAGCTGAATCCATGCTTCTAAAACCACGTGAATTAAGAAGGATGAGGGGGTGCCAGCTTCCTCACATGAACTTTTGGGTTCATCACATGTGAAGTGAAAGAGTTTCTACCTAATACATGAGACTCAGAAGACAGTGCTCAAACAGAACAAATAATTCATTAGTTTAAAATAAACAGCATGCAGAAAACCTACATGATGTGAACAAAGTTCTAATTCAAATAAAAATGCATAACTTTAAAATCTTTCATCATTAAATAAGAAAACAAATGAAATATGATCTCTGTTCTTGCTCAGGATTCTAGAAAAGTACAACAAAATGCATCTAAGGAAAGATGAAAGGAAATAATAAAGTTACAAGCAAAAATCAATGAATCAGAAAATAGAAAACTGTAGTTGTGCTTCTCATTTGTTCCTCTGAACAACAACCAAATAAATGCACATAACTCTAGCAAGTTTAATAAAAAATAAAAAGGGAGACACACAAATATACTAAATAAGAATCTGAATTAAGATATGAAAATACAATCTTTCAAAATTATAATTAAATGCACACACAATTTGAATGCCTTGATAAAAAGAATGACTTCAGTATGTTTCAATGTTAAGGAAGCAAATTTTACACAAATGAAACATGAATACCTTATAAAAATAAATTAAGCTATGAGTTATAGCAAAACAGCACACTCCCTTTCTCATATCTCTTATTTTGCACTTAAAAAATTACTATCAATAGTTAGATATATATATTTAGTTAGACATATTTATCAAGAGTTAGATATATATATATATGTATATATATATATAGTTAGATGTATATACTTATGTCTCTCATGTCATATCGGAAAATATCTAGATGTGAGATAATATTATCCATACTGATCTGAAACTTACTCTTTTGCTTAAGCAGATGAGTTAATAATAAATTGCGTTGACATATGGATCTAGCTCATCCAGTTTTATAGCCGTGGCATGCTTCTCAGGAAAACTGCCTTTTTAATTATTTAACCACTTCCCTATTGATGACCATTTAAGATTTTAGCAATTTTGCTATTACAAAACCATAGAAATTGAGCCTCTCTGTATGTACAACTTTGGGTAAAAGTGCAAATATTTTTTTCTAGCATAAATTCCTGGAAGAATTTATCATTTCTGTTTTGATAGAGTGTGGCAACTTGCCTTTCTAAAAATCAACACCAATGTACCTTTCACATAACTCTTTAAGATTTTCTATTTTCTGTTCATTCTTGACAACATTTTCTATCATCAAAGTTTTTACTCTGCCAATTTGAAGAGGTCATCTAGTAATTCACTTGATGCTTTTTCTCTGCTCCTGAGCAACAATTTCTACTACACATTGATCAGAAGAATCAAAAGATAAAACTGTCCCCTCAGTTTTCATCTCTCTGGACTTGGGAGTTATAGTAAAATTTCTCAGCATTATGTCCAGTCACCATAATGGCTTCTGGAGATTGAAGGCAGACCTTAAAGCAGAATCAAGCCTTATCCCCTAGCTCTGCTTTCATTGAAAAGGCTGTCACTTTCTTTCCTTGTTTTTTAATTGATGGTTTTGGGAATGGGACTGAGATCAATTTTTTCTTTATTTTTGCTGTTTTATTTAGGTATTGGAACTGAGATTTTCTGCAAAAGCATTTCACTCCCGATGCAGATATCTACTTGATTCTTTTCTATGAGTGCAATATTCTTTTTATTCTCTCTGATATTAATTATACTTATTGAAAAGTGGTTTTGATATTTTTGTCTCCCCTGTTAGCTATTTTATCTACAGGTAGTGTTTCTTTGTTTAATCTAAGTTTCAAGATTATCTGGTAGTTTTAAATTGGGTTAAATGTCATTATTGATGTATTAACTGTTTTGTAATCTACAAAACAAGCAATTTCCTATTCAGAAAGTCTTGTAAGGATTTGTTTCTCTGATTATACTTTTCCATGTAGTTTGGTCACTAGATAGATAGGGGTTAGGGACTGTTGGTAGGTAGGGTGGCTGGTTTCTTGTGAACAGGAACCTCTCAATTTTGATATTTGGGTCATGGAGCAAGCAGTTGGGCGAGAGGGGTGAGGAAGATGGAGCGTCACTTCCCTTTTCATCACCCTGATGGATTGTCCCTCCACACTCCCAATCCCCCTGTTGACTATGGCACTGGAACTACATTGTACCACTCTTATCTCTGCAACAGTTTTCTCCTGCAGTATTTTGGGCAACACTTATCTCCATATATCTACTCTATTCTTCCATCTTAATTTCATGCATATTGAAATACTTCTACTCTACTTGTTACACTTTCTTTTTATTCTTTTTGTAAGATAACGACTCACTTTGAGTGACTGAAAACATGAAGGCGTGTGTTCAGTTTACTATCCTGATCTAATGTCTCATCAATGATTATAAAGAATAATTACTGCTTCAAGAAATGACAGAAAATTTAATATAATAACCACAGAATTTTAATTGCCGATAAGTTCCTTCCCTCATTAAGTCGTCAGATCTGAATTGTTTTATGGATAATTTTTACATTCTATCAAGAAATATATTACCTAAAAATTAGTTATACTCTTCCTGAGAATGCAAAAAAATATAGAAAGTTTTTGTTATTTTGGAAATCCAGCTTAATCATTATACAAAAAGCTGACAAAACCTACATTTAATTAATAACATAAATAGTAGATTATCTGATATTTTACTCTTATTTTGCATTATTTTTTGCAGTGCTAATTTGCAACATGGTAAGAAAAATGAATGAGATTTTCTGAAATGAGGATTTACATTTTATTAACTAGAGATTAGATGATTGTCTACTAGATAACATTGAAACAAGTAAGAACATGCAGCAAGAGTGTCATTTATTGTATATACCTGGAAAAGTTAATAGCTTGCTTATATATCAGGGGACAATCATGAAAAATGAAAGATTCATCCACCAGGCAGTCAAATACCTGAATCACTTAGGAATAACCAAAACAAAAGAGATGCAGACATTTTGTGAACACAATGAAAATATTTTCCTGTGTCATGCAACTGAATTCAATACACCGGAGTAATTGCAATGCTATAGAACATAGCATACCATGATCTCAGAAGGGTACACATTATGAACATGTGAATTCCCATTATGCCGTCGACAAATGCAATTAGAGCCCAATAAAAATGTTAATGTATTTTAGGGGTAGTTGACCTAACAAACCTCGAATTTCTGCAAAAATAAATATATGTGAGAATAATCAAAATATTTTGAAAAGATTGTTAAAAATTTTGAATTTGAGGGTGTTAGTATATAATAAATACTATGATAATGATGTGTGGTTCTGATAAAAGTGATAAGTCAATGGAACAAATAAAATGTCCTAGGACAGAGTCAAGTATATATCAAGTTAAATAAAAGATAAACATGTCATTTTAGTTAGCAAGAAAAGAATAGTTATTAGGAAAGCTAGTCAGTCACTGGGGGAAAAAGTTGATGGTTACATCAAATCTATTATCTATTTCTTACAACACATAGAGAAATTGATTAGTTAAGAAACTTATTCAAAACAGCTCTTGATCATTATCCTTCCTTTTGCTCATGTGCTCTTTCTTAGACTATTTAGTACATTAGCTTGAATTTCTATAGCTATAATTTTTAAAAAGAGACCTAAATAACTACTAGCAAAAAGAAACTATTTTTAATCACTGTAGAGTCTTGTCCAAGTATGTTATTGTGTTCTATATAAACTGATTTTTAAAATAATTCATATATATATACACACACTATATATATATATATATATGTATATTTGAGTTATTCTGGGATTTGAGTTATTCTGAGTCCTTCAAAAGAGTGTTAACTGTGTTAGCAATCAAACTGTAAAAGATTAAAGGTGAGATTGGGCTTTTAGAATTTAATTAGTGAAGTTAAGCATTATCTTTGCAGTGCCCACTGATATTATTCCAGCATTGAAAGGGCAGAAATCTAAAAGGAGGTGATCAGATTAGTACAACATTCCTTTATCCTCAGAGAAGCATTGTGGTTTGAATTATCCTCCCCCAAAGATAAGATCAAGTCCTAATCCTTAGTACCTGTGAATGTGGTTGTATTTGGAAATAGGGTATTTGCAGATGTCACTAATATCTAACTTAAAATGATGTCATACTGGGTTAGGGTGGCCCCGGAGCCCTGTTACTTATGTCCTTAAAAGAAGAGACACAGACACGGAGAGAGGGAAGATGACCATGTGAAGATGGAGGCAGAAACTGGCTTGTGATGTGGTCGCAAAGCCGTGCAATGCCAAGCACTGCCAGAGAGTCCCCAGAAAGTAGCCACAGGCAAGGAAGCGCCCAGAGAGTCTTTGACGAGAGCGTATGGCTTGGTTAACATCTTGACTTCAGACTTTTTACCTCTGGAACCATAAGGAAACCAGTTTCTGTTGCTTGAAATTATCCAGTTTATTGTAATTTTTATGGCAGCCCAAGAAAAATAATGAGCATACAGTGTTTAATCTTGCACTTGTAGTTGCTTAACAACAGGACTGATAAAACTACATTATTGTGTAGAAAATAATAATTATGAGAAATTCACATTTGTTTTATTGTTTTATGACATGTTTTCATTAAAAAATAAGCTGATGTAATCATTCTTTTCCAGAAATTTCATTACAACTGGGATAAAACTAGCAGATGAAGAAGAGAGAAGATGAGCATTAGTTCTTTGGGATGGTATTAGTTGGACTTTCATTTCAGTTAGTAAAAATGCAGCAAAGGAGTAAGTGTGAACGAGAGTGTCTTCAAATAACATTATAAAAGCATGAGCACATATATCCGACCTGAAAGAAAAAACCCTGGAGGGCAAAGAAAATAAAACATCCTCTCCTGTCTACATCTTTTTTAGTTACCCAACTCTGGACCACGCTTTTTGCATGTGATTTTGCAGGTGTCATATTTTCTATCATCTACGTGTTTTGTGTGCTTTGTGAACTTACTTGCTGATGGCAAAATTTGCTCCAAAGGAATATTGTATAACCCAAGAAGCATCTGCAATCATTATTCAAATTCCTTTTAATATTCCTACTCAGCTGTATTAGTCATTTTTTTTTTCTATTTTAAAAATTCAATCACTAGCAGGGGAAATGGGATGGGTCCCAAGAGGACAATCAATTCAAATAACTTGCTATAAATATGAAGCTATTTGTGTTTATGTGCCTGTATGTTTATGTATAATGTGTACATGCCTCATCCAGATATTCCAAAGAACAATGAAAAGGAGATTATTTTTGGCAAAGACTGTAGAATATCTCTCTCTGGTCATAAAATACTAAATTTTAAAAGTTATATAAACATTATTCAATAATTTGATCAAAGAAGAGCTGGTTAGACTGTAGGAGATCAAACCATCCAAACTTTAAAACTATATGTATTTAACTTTAAGTCAATATGCCTTAAAAATGAGCAGTGATTAATCTTGTGCTTACACTTACTTAACAACGTGGCTGAAAAAGTGATGTCATTATACAGAAATGATCACTGGGATTAAAAGAAAAGGAAAAATGATTTTTGAAAGATGTGTTATCCATAGGTGTTTTAAGCTTTATCTATTACATGCTACTGAGCAAACAAAGTGTAGGGATCTATACCAACTTCAGTTAGTGTTGTAGGTACAACTGCTTCAGACTAGGATATCAGGCATGTGAAACATATCTTATGATTTTGAAAACTGAAAGGAATTTCCATTTCGAGTGTCCATTTTTCGAAGTGGCTAAAATGTAATCTCAGTTCATTCTGGGCAATGTCAGGCTCTCCCTTCCTACCCACCAAGACCCATATCAATCCCTTCACTCCCACACCGTATCTCCTGTTTGGCCTTAGAGCATACCAAGACATTATAGGGAATCTGAACTTTGGTTACTCTTACCCATCCATGGGGGCATCCAATGAGCTTCTCTTGTCCTACCTGGCCTTGGTCACCCGTCCATGCCTGTCACAGATATGTTATGCCTGTCTCAGACTCCCTAGAGTCTCCAGACCAAGCTCCCTCTCACTTGTTTCTAGACCCTTCTCCCATGTCTCAGGAGATTTGAGGAGTCCCTAGTTGTTGCTGCTATTTTTTCTGAGTTCAGGAATAGCCCTTCTCCTTTCCTGCCACCTTGAGCTGAGGAACCATTTTTAGAATTGCTCCTTCTTGGGTCTTTGCTGGAGATTGAGGCATATGCCTTTGATTCCCTTTGACTTAGCTAAGGTTCTGTGTCTCTCCTCCAGCTTCCGTCCATGTGTACCTTGGGAGAGGGAGCAACAAGACATTGTCTCCTCCATGTCACTCTTACTTTTCCTCTGACTTGCCTCTCTCTCTAACTACACAAGGAATGCTTTTAAATCTCCTCTAGAGGTAAACAACCAAGGAAATGTGCTGAAATTCCCTTATTTTTCTGGCCTATCATTTATGTCCATAGCCTTTTAAAATTCACTTAAAAGATTAACTTAATTTTCATCTACTATTAAAAGTATGTGGTCTCTTTAAAGTACTAATATTATAATAAACAAAATTATTTATTCAATGTTGTCTACTTTCAGGAAATAAACTGAGAAAAGAATAAGTAAAAGAACCACATAACTCTCTTTGAATCAACATTTAGTTCTATGTTTATAGAAGTTCCATTTTTCAATGAACTGTTCTGATGCTTCTTTTTCAATGGTAGTCAGGAGAGTCTGAAAACTTGGATGGTCTATTGGAAAGGGTCTCTTGACCCTTTTGCATGTTTAATTCATTTCTTCATAAAGTGTCTTTCAAAATCTACACCCATTGCTTTCATATATCACAGATCTGAAAGAACTGACTCAGGACAGAAGCAAGAAGCATGAGGGAATCTCTATGTAATTATCAACCTTTCCAATTATTTTTGTCCAAATCAATAATTCATGAAAACTACCATTTGTCAAGACCTTCGTTAAAACCCTATCCCTAGTGGGGAGGTGAGCCCCTGGAGAAATACTAGAACAAAGAAAATCCCAGATACTTGGTCAAATGTCCTCCACCTGGTCTCCAAGTAAACCAAGCCCTCACTAGATGCAGCTGAGGCCCCAGTCTGTTCAGAAAACATTTGTCCTCTGAGGTTCCTGACAATAGGAAGGCCTATAAAGCTGAAGATTATATTTCTTGACATGTCTTCCTCAGAGCAATGTATGTTACTGGACAGAGCATGGGTAAAGGGAGTTCATAGTCCAAAAGGCTTGGAAAATAGAAGATGAAGAAAAATTTAACTGGTTTATTTACTGAAAAGTCATTTCAGAGACTGTAATATGCTAATGTCTATCAGAAATGCTCCAGAGAAGATAGGGTTTCCCATACCTTTACCATCACAGAATACTTTGTTATAGAACTTTCCCAAAATTAGTGTTATATTTGCGGCAAACTCTGGCCTCTTCCAACACTGCAAATGACAGGAAAAGACCTGAGCACCCACTCAGCGTAAGACCTGCTAAAAATAGTCTCCAAGGCCTAGCACAGTGTCTGACCTTTATTGAATATTAGGCCCTTGTTTAGTCTTTCTCCCTCATCCTTTCATGTCCCAGCTCCAAGGTTTTGTTTGCTAATATATTTAAAAACATTTTTAAAAATTGTCTTGTCCTAATTTTGTTTGGTTTTGTTTCTCACTACGGAACAACCACCTTGTTCAACTCCATTTGCAAAATTCTTTTGCCTTCTTCAATAAGATTCTTCTAAAATTCCGTTTGCTTTGGGAATTCTTGGTGATGCTATTTTATTTGAACTCTCAACAGCTCATGGTTTAGCAATCAATATATTTTTAATCATCATCATCTCACTTAAGATTGAGAACAATGTTTCCCCCCAACATGATATTGGCAACAATCATATATGATTGATCAAATTACCACTGTAACTTCATTTTAAGCCTGCTTTATCCCTTTGATGAAAACTGACTTGTTACCAAGGCTGTATCTTTGTGAACAGTATTATTTTGGAGTTTAACCCAGGTTGGACCCTTGGATGCTATTCAGTCAATTCCATCTCCGTAGCCCTACTAGAATGTCCCTAAGCCAATTTGGAACAAGGTACTATCTTTGCCTGATAACAAAGATAGATGGGGAAAAAAAAAAAAAAACAACAAGTAGCAAACACTAGGCCAACTGCGCAGGACTAATTCAATAACAACACTTGGAGTGACTTTTACTTACATTTTTTCATCGTTATATGCATACTATCACAGTTTTATATTTCTTTCTTAAGGTATTTTAGATTTTTGTCTTGTTATTTGTACCTTCTACCAATATTGCAGTTTGGGATGATAAGGCTTCACTGCTGACATCTAACTGCAACTTTTCCTCTGGATTATCTATTTTAAGTTTTTCTAACTTACCCAGTATTTATCTTTCAATGTAATTTTCTAAAATGCTATCACCATCATTCCTGGGGCTAATAACAAGTAATAAGGCACTTGAATTTGAAGTCCAAAGATCCTAGACCCTATTTTTTTTGTTTCTTATTTTTGTTTGTTTTGACTAGAGATAAATCTGAGTTTGTGGGGACCAGTAGTTTTATATCACAGAGATGACTCACCCTTCTATTCTCCTAATAATTGTGATTGAAATAAATCCAGAGAAGCAAATGGTTTTTATTCACGAATAAAACAGCTTTTAGAAAACTATATTGTAATGATGTGCATACATAACCCAAAGCAACCATGTTATCTGTGTATTAGGCTAATCAATTATATTTCAAAAATAAACATTCCTGTTTTATAGTTAAAATAATTAAATCTAGAGTAAATAAAAGACCAGTCTAAAATGTCAAAAATCGCTTACCCAGTCTGAGCTAGACTCTCTGGAATCAGGTTAGGTGGTATAGGCCAGCCTGGGTGGTAAGTTGAGGACACACAACAGGTTCGACCAGCCAGTGAGGGCAGGCAGGTCCTAGCAGGTGAGCAGGAAAAGCACAAGCTGTAGTCATTAGTAAGATCACAGAGGCGTTGTGTGTGATGGCGCAAAGAAGACAGTATTGGGGAGTAACAATTCAGATCTAATGAAATCAACAGAGACATGTTGCTCTAAAATTCCAAGGAACATTTAAAATAACAACAGAATTTACTCCAGGGTAGAGTTGAATCTCAGTTCAGTTTCCCAGAATCTATCTCTTTCCCACACTCACCTCAGCAATCTCAGGCTTATTTCATCCTCTGGCAGGTCCCACTCACAGAGGAAAGTATGACCCATAGCAACTTAGGCTTATATCCTGCCCACCTAGCAAACCTAGGGCAAAGGACACATCTTTTCCTGTAATTCCAGCAAAGTCCTGCAATTGAAACTTTGCACCTGATTTGATTTACTTGTGTTTTCCAAACCAGACCCTTTGGACTGGATAACAAGACTATTTGATCCATGTGCCAATGGGTGAGTTTATCGAGGTTTTATGACATGGGTATAAGATGGCATATTTGTCCAGAGGAACATCCAGGTACTATTCATAGAAGAAGGGCAGACAAAAAATTATATTCACTGTAATAACTTTCTATCTTCAATCTGGTTTCTCAGCATTATAACTAACAGCCTCTCTTCCCTGGGTCTCACACATGTCAGAAGCAAACTTCATTCCAGAGCATTTCAGCACTTATGTGAGTCTGCTCGACATAGAGAAAGGTGCTTTTTTTCAAAGCACAGAGCTGCATTCTGATGTTCTCACAATAAATGACTAATCAGCAATGATGCCATCTTGACCGATGTTTCCTGAGATTGACGCAGCTGGGCACAGTGGGCACAGCCCAAGTGTGGGCCCAAGGTTGCTGTTCTTTGGGTCCTCATATTCCTCTTTCAGAAGGACAGTGGCATTTTGCCAAGCACCATGGTCATTTCTTGATCACACTTTATTCTTTTGGGTCTTTATGATAGTTCCTGGTGGTGAAACATCTGATCCAAGTCCTGAGTGGGGTGGAAATCATGGAAGAGGAATTTGGGGTGAGAACACTAAGAAAAAAAGGAGTTTGACTTAGTATCTGGTAGTTTCATTCTCAGGAATGGTAAGTAACCTGGAGAAAAAAGACAAGGGCTGGGTAGTTAAGCAGAGATGCCAGTGCAATGCAGAAGCCCAAGGTAAGTCCTAAAAAAAAAGTCCTGCTCAAATCAAACTTCTGCTTTTAGGAAACTCTTCTGTTAATAAATAATAAAAATACTTTCGGAGAGTGATGATAGGTACCAATAAGATTTGTCATAGTTATTCATGCAATGCTCTTTGGCTCTCTCTTGGGACTGCTACATTATTGCTTATCCCTTGTGCCTCCAAATATCATGATGCCCCCAAACTATTTCCACAAAACCTGTTTTGAAATTCATGACCTTCACCAAAACTCTCTTCTAATTTCTAATTGTTGATTGTCAAATTTTCTCTTTTCTAATAAGAATTGATTATGGGGCTTGAATCTTCACACTGCTAGGAGAAAGCTATTTTTTAGAAGAAAGCTTCCAAAACAAAACAAAACAACAATGACAGTGAATGTAATCATGCCAGTCTTATAAATGTCCTACACAAAATACAAACTTGAAAGAGAATCATATAGGTCCTCAGGATTGGGCTCCTGTTTTCTTCTCTAGTCCCATTTTTGTACTACTTCTAGATCTATTTAATACTCATTTAATACCTTCACCATGCCAAGTCCACATATCATCACACTGAAATACAAGCAGTTTACAACATACAATACCCTCTCTTGTCTCTTAAGTCTTTCTATGCGGTGCTCTCTCAGTCTAGCATGCCTGGCATTCCAGGGTTCTCTGAGTTCATTAGTCCATTAGTATAGCTACACTGGGCCTCTACTTGTTCCTGCTAGTAGGCTAGATGTTCCAGGTGTACTACAATGGTCTTGGGCTCCTGTGAGTGTGTATGGTCTAAGAAGGAAGCACAGATATAAAATTACACACCTATAAAATTACAAATCCTCATACTATCTGAGAATCAATATCTGGAGACTTGATCAAACTAGGGCCAAGGGATGGAAGGGAAGAAATCCTTGAACATGTGCTTTGAATTAATAGCTGAAGGAAGAAGGAGGTGCACATTCATGTAGAAATATCATGTCTTGGAACAAGAAGGGACAGGGCACAACAAGAAATGCAAATGAATCTGGTGACTACATAGCACAATGTCTACTAGTTGAGCACAATGCAATTCTGTATGGCGTATGTGCATGTTCTGTCTCGTTAAGATTGTAAGCTCCAAAAACCTGTGTTTCTCCACGCTTGGATAAAGTCTGTTTGCTCTCCTAGAGGCGTTTAATCCTTGCTCCTGCCCCAGGAGGCTGACAGGATACAGTATATCAGACTTCTGAGCTCTCTGGCTGCCATGTTGATTTGGCGAGTGGGTGCTCTGGCAGATGGAGACAGGATGAAAGTAAAGAACATATAGGGAAGGAAAAGGTAGTAGAGCAACAAGGGATTATTTCTTAGATATGTTTGTCTTCTGGGATAAGTGGAGGTTAAAAAAGAAAAAAAAAAAAAAAAAAAAAAAAGATCCAGCAAAAGCATTCTAATTTCTTTGAGCAGAACCATTCCTGAGTTCATACACATCAATTATATCCATTATACTCATGGCCAAAGGATGATTTCCACATTCTCTACACTGCTAGTTTTTCTTTAAAAGTATCTATCTGCAAAGATATGGATGCAGAGATACAATTTCATGTAAAATTTTATATTCATAGCTTTATTTATTATAGGTAAATAATGTATATAATTTTAAACATAATAAATTGCATTTTAATTTATTACATTGCAAAATAAATTATATAATATATATTATATATAATAAATTATATTTGGTATATTATTATCTTGTTATATAATTATACTACATAATGATATATTTTAAGACATAATTATACATATATAATGTTAAAGGAAACTAGTATATAAACCTTGGTCATCTCTGGACAATGAAATTCAAAAATTGGGATGAAATTTGTTTCATTTTATTCTTCGTATTTTATTCCATGCATTTTTAAAAATAAACAAAAATATTGATTTAAGGGTAAATAGGAAAAAGTCATTTGAAAACTATTCCTTACTTTAAAGTGTAAACCCTCTGTGATTGGGGTGCTAGAAAAGAGAAGTGATCCTTTGCACAGCACAATGAATGGGATTATAGGATCCCGGACTGGGAAGGACCTGAGGGTAGGACCTGGAGGATGCAGGAGGAGGCCTGGAGGAACAGGACTGGGCACACACAAAAGGAAGAGAGAGGTACAGAGAAGCAAGATGGAAATTGCTGGATCTATAGAAGCTACCTCATTTATTAAACAGAGTGCAGGACCAGCTTCTATGACTTTTTCTGACATAACAGCATCACCTTTAAAGAGTGGAAAGGTAAAGCGAATGGGAGAAACAAAGAGAAATTTCAAAA
This sequence comes from Solenodon paradoxus, assembly GCA_004363575.1. Taxonomy (NCBI): domain Eukaryota; kingdom Metazoa; phylum Chordata; class Mammalia; order Eulipotyphla; family Solenodontidae; genus Solenodon; species Solenodon paradoxus. The sequence continues at coordinate 90,876 of RJWH01000725.1, read as the reverse complement.
AAGTCCATTGCGCTGGTTATATTTCGGTAGCCATTTTTTCTCTTCAAAGTGCCAAGATAATGAAAGCTACAGCTGGTTCCCATTCTAATAAATGCATCTGAGGGGATGAAAGAAGCATTTTCTAGAGGGTTGCGGTGTGTGACGTAACTAATGCAACATGAGACTTTAATCAGTCTTCTTGATATTTTTCATGATCAGACATAATACCACACACCTAATGGTAGTCCACTGTTTTTTCAGGGCTTTTCTTTCCCTGGGTGACTGTGTCCCACCAATAAAGCGTGCCACTTCTCTTAAGAGTTTTCTCTAGATGACTTTTTCTTTCTAGATTGTGATAACCTCACCTTCGCCCTATTCCTTCAGGTATAAAGGGACTAATAGCCTCAAAGCTACTGATCTAGGGTTTTTGCTCTATAACTTTGTTTTTGCCTTTCCCACTACTTTGCAAACAAATCTTTTCAAAATAAAATTTCCTTGAATTTTCCTGTACGTGCTGTTTCCTCTTCTGATTCTGACAAATGCACTCCTCTCACCAAGAACAGCGCCCTGTCTGTGCAGGCCAGTATGGTAGCCACTGCCCATATGTGGGTTTTAAGCATTTGAAGTGTGACCAGTTCTAAGAATGAGGTGCTGGAAGTGTAAATACCCACAATATTTTAAAGACTAGGTATGAAAAGAAAATATAAATGATCTAAATAATTTTGCATTGGCTACACGTTAAAATCACTATATTACTAGACACAATTTTGTTTTCTTTTTACCTTTTGGAAGGTAGCCACTATGACCTATGAGCCTTGTGTTTGTAGTCCATATTTTATTTCTGATGTACAGTCCATCCCTATATTTTGTGTGAGTGATGCTGAGGACCATGTCTCCTATGTATGAATCTTTCATAACCACATACAGGCAATACTAAGGTCAGTGAAAACAAAACTTCCATGTCTTGTCATATTGAAGCTAGAAAGGAACTTGGAGATCATCTCTTTCCCGATGAGAAAACGGAGACATATTTGTAAGCATTTATGGAATTGAATATACTTTCAGGCTAACTTTAAAATGGTGTTTGTCTTTTTTCTGCAAATCAGACTGAAATACCTAGAGAAAAATTTTAAAATCTATTAAAGCTCAGGTTAGTATTAAACCTCAACTGGTTTGTCAATATCCAATTTTAGGACACAAAGAGGCATTAAGACTTGGCAGGACTTGCTGTTCATCCTTGTAAAAACCTAGGGCTTTATGGCATCAAAAATCTAATAAGCTCTTTTCACTGGTTTGTAGAATAGCTTGGGATTGGTACTTCATAAACATAAAACCATGTCCAGCACTGAGTGTTTACTCAGCAGGGCAGAAATACAGCAGTTCCACTGGAGCACGGAGTTGCTACCTCTAGGTTCCTTCTGCAAGTTTAAAAAGGCTTTCTCAAACTTCCATGTCACATAGAGCACAGGAAGTTAGGCTAGAGGAAAAGTGCGAAGCTTCAACACTAGGCAGGAGGAATTCCTTGTGAGTTTCCCGCAGCAGTGCCTGCCGCGGTCCCTGGGTAGCAGCGCCCACAGCGGGTCCAGAAAGCTGTCTCTGCACTCAGAAGGGTCAGTGTGAGACTGCCAGCCTACCGCCCACATTGAGGGGCTCCCTGCAGAGACAAGGAAGCAAAGAAATCAGGGACAAATCGTATTGGAATATAAAACTACCTCATGCAGGTTCCACGGGCCACCTCCCTCCATTAAACAGCAAGGCGATTTATATCCCTTCCTGACCTGCTCTCCAAGGGGCGCAAGAAGAGGATATAGGGTCAGCGGAGGCAAGTGAGAGGAAACCGCTGCTTATGAAAAGACTTAACCCTTTTACCAAAACAGACTGGAGTACACGCGCGCACCCATACATATAAGTATTTAAAAAATATACTGGGGACAATGATATGGAATTGGAGTGTGTGTGTATATATATGCATATATATACATATGTATAACATTGTATACAGTATTAAATTTTCGCCTTAATTTTATTGGCGTCTTTCTAAGAGGTTGTTCGTTCCTTGGTCCTGGAGAACTCTTGATCATCCTAAACTAAAACAAGGAAGACATTTAAAAGGGGAAAATTATACTGCTGGGGGGAGGTAAAAGCTTCACTCGAGGGCGCGCGGTGGACATGTGAGTAGATGAAAGTCAAGCAGTTGCGGAGGAATTCTGCGCGCCCCAGGACAAATGGGAGCGTGGCATGCAGCGCGGTACCGGGAACTGCAGAAAACCAAACTTTCAAGGGTTGGGGAGGTGGCCTGGGAAGGATGTAGCGATAGAAGCTGGAAGGAAGCAGCGCGCCCGATTTGGAGGGGGTTAGAACTGCGAAGGCCTAAGCTGAATCCGAGAGTGTGGGAGCCCCTAATGGAACAAGTGACTGGCGTGGTGGAAGTCAGGCCCCCGGGGATCCGGCCGCCTCTAGCTGTCAGTCACACAACTCCGGAGCCAGGCAGCCCCGGGCTCGGCTCCTAGGGGGCGAGGCCGTAGACCAGGAAAGGAGGGAGGGGATACTTGGAGGAGTGGGCCCGGGGCGTAGACCGGTCGCCCCCGCCTTCTTCGATGTCATTGGGCCGCTGCCGTCGCCGCGGAGCGCGCGCCATGCCACCCCGCCAGCAGGGCTGGCCCGGCGCTGCCTGGCGGTCCGCACCCTCCGCGCTGGGGCCGGGGCAGGTCCTGCTCGGCGGTTGACGTCAGCGCCAAGTTTGTTGCCCTCCGCGCCCCACGTGTGGCGGCGGCTGGAGAGCGTCTGTGAGCTTCGGAGCCGCAGCCGCTGACAGGTTCCGCGCCGCCTGCTCTGCCACGCCACTCACAGGTGGGACCTGAGAGCGGCTTGGAGAGGGGCGCACGTAGAGGGGCGGACGGCCCCGCGGGACATTCTGGCGGCTGCTGGGCCAGCGGGACTCGGGATAACTAGGCACCCGGGCCGAGAGGATCTGAGCCTGGACCGAGAGGGTGCACCCAGGCGGGTCAGGGGACCCGGGAAGCTGGGAACGAGAGGAACTGTCGCTCGCCTCTGTCTGGAGCTCAGCGGCCCCGAGCCTCGCGACTCCTCCTTCTGTCCGAGCGAGGGATGCACGACCGCTGAGCCGAGACCCGCGCGGAGAGGCGGCCTGGAACTGGGGCCGAGACGCACCCTTTCGCCACCGCCGCCCAGACCTCCATTCCGGCGATTCTCAGGGAACCGGGGCGCCGAGCGCTGCCCCGAGGCTCCGGACTGGGGCGAGTGTAGGACGATGGTTTCTTAAGCACTGCACCTCGTCCCTCTTCCCGCCGGAGGCAGGGATCCTGCTCGGGGCTCCCGGGGCCAGTCCCCCGGAGGAGCCCCGGTGCCGCCTCCCGGGGCAGGTCGCGCGGCCGCAGGGACGCACGGACGAGGTGACCTCCGGCCAGAGCGCAGGCACTCCTGGAGGATGTCATGGCACCTGGCGGCGTCCCGGCCTAGCATGGCCCGCGCCCTGCCCGACGCCGCCTCCGGCTAGAATGGCCCCTCCGGGCCCGGCCGGCGCCCACCCCACCTCCGCTGAGCCTCTGTCCCGCAGCATCTTCCGGAAGTTTTTGCTGATGCTCTGCTCGCTGCTCACGTCCCTTTACGTGTTCTACTGCCTGGCCGAGCGCTGCCGGACCCTCTCGGGCCCCGTCGTGGGGCTGTCGGGCGGCGGCGAGGAGGCGGGGGCCCCGGGTCGCGGCGTCCTGGCCGGAGGCCCGAGGGAACTGGCGGTGTGGCCGGCGGCGGCGCGAAGAAAGCGCCTTTTGCAATCACAGCGGTGGCGGAGGCGCCGGCCGCCGGCGCTGCGAGACGACGGCGAGGAGGCTGCCTGGGACGAGGAGACCCCTGGCCTGGCCGGGGTTCCCGGAGGTTCCGGGGCCGGGAGCAGCGTGGCCGACACCCCACCGGGGACCCTCACTCTATTGCTGGACGAAGGTAGCAAGCAGCTGCCGCAGGCCATCATCATCGGGGTGAAGAAGGGCGGCACGCGGGCGCTCTTAGAGTTCCTTCGCGTGCACCCCGACGTGCGCGCGGTGGGCGCCGAACCCCACTTCTTCGACCGCAGCTACGACAAGGGCCTCGCCTGGTACCGGTAAGCTGACGCGCGGTACGGGCGGAGCCATTGGATGGCAGGGAGTGGGGTGGACTGGATCTGGGGTGCGGGGCTTGAGAACCCCTGCTGACCCTCAGTTCACCTCGCTCTCCACTATATGCAGAAGGCAAAGGGTCATCAGTAGTTGTCCTTAAGTTGAAGAGTTCTGCTCCCCCAGGCCGCCTTCGGGGAAGTGGGTGTTGAGGGAGGGCGGGAGGGATATTTTGCTCTTAATGGTTTTCTCTTCCTTGGAATTTCCTTTCTCCTAAAGAGCCAGTCTTTCTCTCCTGCTCTGTGAAATTATCCCATTTGCTAGAGAAAGGGAAGAAAAAAAAAAGTCCTTCTTAAATCTGAAACCTGTTCATTAATTACTAAGTATGTAACCTGGTTGGGAAGCTTGTTTTCATTTGTTTATCTTTTGGGCAATTCCCAGTGGTTAATAGTCTTTGCCACCAGGTATTTATTTACCTTGACCCTTTGCCAGATCATTGTACTTGGTAATACAGAGACTTAGTAAAAGTGTCAAGAATCAGAGAAGAGGTAGTTGGGAAATATATGTCCAAACAAGTGCCAGCAACTGGTCCTCGTGTTGCAAGAATGCTTCCTTGGTAATAACTTTTGTTTGGGGCAAGGAATTAGTTTTTTTTTTTTTTAAGTGCTTTCTCTATTTATAAGGGATTTTCTAAAGGTCTTCAAACAATTCTTTTTACAGATGAGGTAGACAACTTTTTTTAAGGAAGAAAAGGGGAAAATAGTGACTGGTTACACTGTGAAAAATCTTTCTAGTACATTTTAAGAAACGAGCTCTCTGTTCAGAGCTTAAATTCGCCAGTCTTCGCAAATTAAGACCACCTTTAATAGCAGAATCTGCCAAAGTCTAATAAATCCTGTGACACCTGGATTTTGTTTGCCATAAAATAATGACTTTTTTTTTTCTTTCCTCCAAGCACAAAGAAAAAATCATGCTGCCAGAATTTTCCATTTTATAAAGTTTTACCTTATTCATTAAATGTGCATTCTCTTTGTTATTTGCACTGAAACAACATTATAAAAGTTATAACACAATTTAGCTATATTTCCAAATCCCACCAGATTGATCATTCATTCCCCAAAACAGAAACGAATATGATGAGTTTATTTACTTGAGAGGTCATGTGCACCCTCAGATTGATTTCAGGAGCAGAATTTACAGTAACCCAGTTCATGAAAAAGCATTTGGTCTTAAAAGTCAAATTCAAACATTAAGCACTTCTAAAACAGTAACTTTCCATTTGTTGGAAAGAAAAACAAACAATCCTCCCTTAATACAGAATATGTATCATTTAAATTCATCAGCCACTTAAAAAATCCCCTTGTGTTTCTGTCACTTATGTTGTATCCTCTGGGAAGTTCTTATAAAAATGACCTGTTGAATCTGAAAACAACAGGTCCTTCTTTTTAGCACAAAGGCAGCTCTGTTTTTTCAATCAAGGACACAAGAAAGAAGTGATTAAAGACCCCTAAAACTCTTATCTATAGCAGTTTGCATTGAATTCGGCCTCGTACAGTGCTGTAAGTGAACAGTTTTCAAGCTGACTGCCTGAAACATCTAAGACGTTTGGGTCTGAGGTACCGTTAAAGATGGTGAAATATTTAGTACTAAACCTTTTATTTTCATTTGGCCATTTGACTTTATTTCCACAAAGTTGGGATTGTTTTTCCTATTCCAGAAATGAGTATATTTGAGTGTGGCTACAGATCTTGGTCTTATTTTCTGTGGACCTTTTTGAGCTCCTGTAAGAGAAGGGAGGTTTCAAGGTAACTAGAAACACAAGCTTTATTTAAAAAAAAAAAAAAAAAAAGATAGAAAAGTCATAAACTTTTTAAGCCACTCTCTTGTTTGGAAACTGGATGTATGCTGAAAAGTAAATCTCTCCTTGGATTGTTTACTCCAGCAAAGGAGTTCTATAAAGCAATTTATGGTGGTTACAAAAATAACTGCACAGTAGACTTCATGGTTTGGTGAATTTAATTTTCTAAGTGTTGGAGCAATGTCTTTGTTTTACCATTTGCAATGGTTTTTTTATTGGATGCATAAATTTAACTCAATTACATAGAAAACTCTTATTAAAAAAATCCAACCTATGGAGCCGGGATTATGCGATTATTTAATGAAATTTTACCACAGTTCTCTTTCATCTTGACTCTGAACTTGGGAGTTGGATGTTTGGGAAAAAGACTAAAGACTTAACTATGAAAAAAAATAAAACGAGTTTCCTACACAGAACAACACTACAACACGCAATTATGAAGTGTATCTTTGCTGCTTGAATTTAGCTAGGATTTTAGAATAGGGGGTTCTTTTAGACCATCCTGAGTCAGCTCAAAATTTGCAATATAGGATTTCTGTCACACGCTGTGACCACAGAAAGAGAGAGAGAGAGAGAGAGAGAGAGAGAGAGAGAGAGAGAGAGAGAGAGAGAGAGGGAGAGAGAAAGAGAGAACCCCAGTTTTTGTACCCTACAGTGAATTTTGGAAGAAAAAAATCCAGATAATAACATGGAAGAGTCATGTATGTTTCCAGCCTTGGTTTTCAGTCCAGTGAATTTGCCATAAATAGTTTATAGTGGCAGTGCCCCCTACTGTCCTGACAAAATGACATAACTGTTGCCATTAGAAAGTTGGAAGAAAATCTGTTGGAGAATAAGTTTAAGAGAGAGATGCCTGTTGCTAGGATGTTTCAGTACATTTCTCTGGGGAAAAAGAGACAAGTGCTTCATACACCGCATCCCCCAAATAGTGTGATCATCAGTGTCTTCATTTGAACACATCGTGATGGCAAATAAAATGAATTCATCCAAAACCTCTAAAATATAAATTGTTCTTATTGATCTGAAAGATCTTAATAATACTCGAAGATAAACAAAACAAAGGAACTCTTGCGTGCCTGGAAATTTCTTATTGATAACTTAGGACGCGTCAGGGAAGTTTTCTGGATGTGGACCTCCTCCCTGTTGGGCCTTGAAAAGCATTCCACATTACTTAATTTAGCAGACATGGTATCAGTACAACAAATGTCTGCAGCTTGCATGTCATGAGAAAGCAATCCTTTACAGTAAACAGTTTCCATTTCCATTTACGTGCGATGGGTTCTTAAAGGAAAGTGGGAAATTGTTTCATTAGCTTCAAAACTTTGAGATCTTTTCTGGAAGTCAAGACCGAAGGTCTCTATAACTATTCAAGTGCAGGGAAGCTTAACATTTAATATGCAGTCCCCCCTCTCTGCCTGGGTATGTGTGTCTGCTCCATTGAGACTAGGTGTGTCTTTGCCCAGGATGAAGGATTCTTATTAATGAAGTATTTAAAGATAAGCGCATATATAGATGTAGATGCAAAGCTATATGTACATATATATGTATCTAAGTGTTTGAGTTTTGTAACACTTAACTTTCAATATTTTGGTACCAGATAGTAAATAGTATGGTGTGATCTAATTGCCTGTGCTAGTCTGTTTTCCTGTTTTGGTTCATTTTCTTTATTCATACTTAGTAATTTCAGCAGAGAAGAATACTTCTAAACTTAGTTTACTCTATAGCATCCAAGAAGATCAAAGATTACCCAGCTTGGATTTAGGAGTTTGTTCTCCCCTGACTTAATAAAAATGGGAAGTTTTCTGTTCTCTAATGATCATAGTCTCGCTTGTCAAGTACACCAGAGAAGCTAATTGAACAGGGAAAGTTTCAGTTCCTATCAGGAGAACTTGGCATTTTGGAGCAGCTGGGAGCAGCTGCAGAGTACCTCCCAGTGCAGTCTGTCCCACCCTCCTGAGCCACAAGCCCCTTCTACAAGAAGGGTTGGAAATGAAATTTGAGCCAAGGGAGCTTCAGTCTGACCACCCAGGCAAGGTCATATGGACTGACATCCAGAGGCTCTCTGTCCTTAAAGCAGTTAAGAACATTGGGGAAGGATGAGGGGAAGGAGGGAGATGGGAAAGTGGGCAGAAGGTGCTGACATGTACTAGGGTACATGTCTATAGGGGGAGGGATATAATTTCTTTCATGCATGTAGTTCCCAGGAGCTCAGTGACTGGACACTCCATCTAGTGAGAGGTTGCAAACAGCCCCTTAGAGAAGCCACAGTGCTGTCAGCATTTGTGTGCTGACTGTCTGAGCTCTAGGCTCATCTCCCCAGCAGATCGTTCCAGCAATACAAGTCAAACAGCCTAGTTGGGGTGTGTGTGTGTGTACACACATGTGCATGCCTAGTCATACTTGTGTACACGAGCAGATAACCAGTAAGTGAGGAAAGTGATAGAATTGATAACAGAAAGATCTTCAGTGATTAGGGAACTTCTTCTAAGCACTATCAGGTACTCACAGTATGGAACAGATTTGGGAATCATTGACTGTAGATATGAAAAGGATCAGCGATAACACAAATCACATTTGGTACACTCTGGAGTTGTAATACCTTGTGTGAGTGAAAATTATTTTAATAATGATGAGACTTATAATGTGCTGATACTATTTTATGTGCAACGCATTGCCATCTGTGAGTGAAAAATGCTCCACAATATTGTGATCTCCTGCCATACCCTGAAAAAAGGAAACACTCTGGCCAAAATATTTGTCTCATATAAATAACCCTGCTGATTGGCCAGGAAACTGTAAGTGCCAAATCTGTAGTTTGGAGGGGTCATGGGAATGAGAAAAGCCCGTGCAATTAATGAAGACGGGCTAACCTTACATAGACCAGATGCGCACATCGGGAGAAGAGTGTCGCAGAGCAAACAAACCTACTTGATATAAACAACGAAAGACCTCATATCTCTAAAGGACATATTTAAACAACTGAACATTGCAGTTACATCAATCCAACTGCTAAGCCCAGTTGGAAACTTTATACACTTGAAATTTTCATTAGGGGGCTGTCTTCTTCCATCAAGTAACAGTAACTTGGCTGACAGAAAACAGCATTGCTTGGTATGTATCCCCAGGATCCTAGACTTCAAGCTTTTAGAAAATTAGTTTTTTCCTAAATGTTTAGTTGCAGTTGTGAAAATGAGGATTCTTATTAAACATATGCCCTTCATATATGATCAGAGGAAATTGTGCCTAAATAATATTTTAGTTCCGCAGTCTTTTACATCCATAAAAATGCTTGCTAGCAATTTAAACTTTCACTTATTTGATACCATTAACAAATGCATTCAAGGAAATTGGTCAGTTGATAAATAAATTTATGCATTCAAGGAAATTGGTCAGTTAATAAATAAATTTACACAAAAGCGGAATTTAGAAACTGAGGAAATGCTGGATTCAGTTAATTAAAGCATCGCCTATGTTACTTGTGTCTGATGAAGCAACTCCAGATTTTTTGCCTCACTCATGTGGTCAGAACTGTTACCCGTCTAACGTAGGCAGTTATCCTGTGATCACGGAGACTGTATTTCAGAAGCTCAGATTTGCCCTGTTTCAGAACTTATCGAATGACAGTAAATGTAAAAAAGAAAAGAGAAAATGTTTTTTTAAGACTGAACTTTAGTACTTGTCATTCATTAGGAGTATGATATTCTTGCAACGGTTTAAAAAAAAAGTCCTCTTCACTCACTGGTGAAGCCCACTTTGAATGTGATGTGTAGCGCCACCTAGTGGGAGGGAGAGTCAACAGGAAACCCTAAGGGCTGAATTTTGAAAAACTCATCTATATTAGTGTGTATTTGCTGGCTTGATTTAGAAAGCGGGGCAGGAGGCTATCATGTTAGGTAGCCTTTAGATCAAGTGTGATCTGCTTAGCGTGGCTAAGCTGTGCTTTGCCTCTCTGCCTGAGCTCACTTCTTTTAGGACGAGAGTTTATTCTTTGGAGAGAAATAAAAGAGACTTGCCTTCACAATAAACCTGAAAAGCAAGATAGAAATGATTAGGAGATTTATATTAGGAATGTGCATGACTGAAAGGAATGCCATATGCCCCAGATTAGTTTTGTTAGTGTGTTTTGCCTCTGTTTCTGAAAGCCAGCTTCAAATGAAAATACTTCCAGATGATTTTTCTTTTTCAACAAGTGTTATAGCCTTATTCCTTCCCCTGCGTTGTACAAGCTCTAGAGAGAGGTCCCTTGATTCTTAACAGGCAACACACAGAAGCCTATTTAACCCTTAACACACCTGAGATGTGCTATTGAAGATTCCGCCCAGAGAGTACATTTAGGAAGGTGCTATCGGAATTCCAACAGGAGAGTTACATGTAATGTCTAATGCCTGCAAGGGCAAGTTGGGGGTGGTGTTCAGGTTAGCAGTGAGGCAGGAGGAAAGGGAATAATAGAACTTTACTTTGGAGAAACCTGGCTGACACCACCTTGACCTAGTGATAAAGTTAACACGGCCTGTGATCATGCTGCGACCATGTGCCCTGGTGTCATTCAGTGAGAGCGCTTCACCTGTGGCGCGTCGGTCCACTGAAGCCCCAGCCCCAACCTAATCATTAGAAGATATTAGACCATCCTAGATGGAGAAGCATCGGCAGTATTCTTCATCCGTACTCTTCAAAAATGTTGAAGATTATGAAAAATGAAGGAAGACTGAAAAGCTTAAACAAATGCAGAAGACGAAAGAGATTAATACTAATGAGTAAACACAACATGGAACCCTTGATTGGCTCCTGGAACAGAAAAGACGTGTTGGTGGGAATACTGGGGAAATATCAATAATATGTGTCATTTAGTTAATGGTATCACATCAAGATTAATTTCTTACATTTTGTCTTTATACTAAGGTTATTCAAGGTGATAGCCTCAGAAATCTACATGAAGGGCAATGTAAGAATTCTCTGTACTATCTTTTTCTTTCTTTTTTAAACCATTTTAATTTCCCAAATTATTCTAAAATAAAAGAAAAAAACAGCAACAAAGAAGTTAGGAGGTGCTTGACGGACATCAAGAATGAGGGCTCATGCTGAAGTACTCCATTTCTTCTTGCCTTCATTTGAAAGGCCCCCTGCATAGGCCTGCCAGCTTCCCCTCACTGCCAGCACCTGTTGTTTCCAGACATGCTGATCTTTCCCTAAGCTTATTTCATAATAAAATTGGCTCATACTCTCCTCTTGTCCCCTGAAACAGTCATAGAGACAGATTTGCTTTTCTTTTTTATGGCTGGCAATGTAAAAGGAAGAAGGTATAAAAAGTTATCCACTCATGGTTGAATCCTTTCTTATGTTGGAGAATAAAAACTTTGATGTCAATGACAGGTTTTTGAGAACAGAAAGAACCAAAGTCGGAATCTGAGGAAAATCAGACGTGAACATCTGGCTTTTTTGCTACAAACATTGGAGGAGCAGTTATCAGGGATCTGGAAGCTGGTTATGGGGTGAGGAGATGGGTCCAAGGCTATGGATGCGCCATGTGGCTGGGATGACAGCTGGATTTTTCTCTGTCAACTTAAATATTCTGCTCGTTTGCTTGACCTGTTGTTTTGATACAATGGCTTGTAAGACCAGTGATAGGAGCAAAACAGACCTGGATCAATGGTGGGATTAAAGGACAAGCTAGAAAGAGAGAAAAATCCAACCTCCAGAGCACTGGAGGACCAGGATCTGGGTGGGTCTTCCTATTAGGGCTGGTAAGTTGGGAATGTCAATATTATCAAGTCTAAAAGTTCCTGTCTAGGTGCATGCTGTCATTTTCTGCTTTGGGTTTTGAACAGTTGTGCATATAAGATTCTGGTTTTAATAGAATAATGAAAATCTCCCATAAAACACCTCTTTCAATATTTTTAACAACTGTAAAAATAGTTTTTGTCTACATTGCATTTTTACTTAAAAACAATACCTACTGTATCATGATAATTAAAGAAGCTAATAGTGCTTCTTCTATCATTTATTTTGTCTTTATTTGGTCTGTTTTATAAACCTGCTTTGTGCAAAAGACAGGCTATGAATTCTTATGTAGAGAAAAGTAATTTTCATGATTTCATAACATTCCCTGCTTGTCACTTTGTCACTTTTTTTCATCTTAATTGGTGTTTGTGTGCTTATAAAATTCATTTTGAATTTTTTCTAAAGTAGCAAAGTATTACAGTACTATAATGCACATTTTATGAAATCAGTATTTGTTTTATGTATTACTGCTCTGACATTTGTTATTCCCTTCCTTCTATTACCTTTGGGTCTAGTTTGTCCTTTTTTTAGGTCCTTTGAGGTGTATAGATATGTGTTCTATTTCAGATCTTTCTTATTTCTTAATGTAGGCATTTGTTGCTATAAACTTCTCTCTAGCTGCTTTTGCTGCATCCTATAGGTTTTGTTATGCTGTGTTTTCATTTTTGTTTGTGTCAAGGTATTTTTGATTTCCTGTTTGATTTCTCCTTTAACTTATTGTTTGTTTGGGACTGGGTTGGGACTGGGTTGGGACTGGGTTTCTGCATACTTGTGTATTTTCTAGTATTCCTTTTGTTACTGATTTCTGGTTTCACATCATGGTAGTCAGAAAATATACTTAGTTTGATTTCAGTTTTCTTAAATTTGTTAAGACAGTTTTGTGGCATATCACAGGATCTATCCTAGAGAATGTTCTTGTACTTAGGAAAGAACGTGTTTTTTGTTGTTATTGTCTGGAATGGTCTATGTTTGTCAATTAGGTTAATCTGGCCTAGAGAAGAGTTCAGTTTCTCTGTTTCCTTGTTAGTTTCAGGTTGGATGATCTGTCTCTCATTTTAGATGTAAGATAATAGTACCTACATTTGGTGAGTCTTACTGTGTACTGAATGATGATGAATAATCTGTTGCACACAGTCTGAATATTTTATTAACATAACTGATATTATTAGGTAGAGATTATCATTTTCTATAGATCAGTAAACCAGAGACTCAAAAAGGTGAACTATTTCTGCAAGGTCATATAATCTAGTAAATGGTAGAACTGGTGCTAAATCTAAGTTTGCCCACCTCCAACTTGTCAATGCTTCATTCTAGACAGCCTATCATGTTTTCAGACAAAATTGCCATGTAGCTCCTGTCTAAATAGCAAGCGTTCAGTGGCCCAGGCTTTCGAAAATTGACAGACTGTTAACTGTGATTATACAAGTTTGAGTTTGGTCACAGAACTTTAGTTAGAAAACTGGGCTATGTATCAACATATGGTTGAAAAAATGAATTTTTAAAAGTATTTGAATATTCCTGTGAATCTTTTGATCTAGATGGAATAACTAAAATCACTTCTGTTTTCATCAACTTCTCTTTTTCTAGAAGAAGTGTGATCTAAAATTCATCCTGTTGAGCAGTTATCAGATCTTGGGGCAATCAATTGATGTACTCACCCATCTACTAGCATGTAACAGTAGTAGCCATGAAAAAAAATTAAGTGGTCCAGATCAGCAAGTTTCTTTCTTCTAAACTGCTGTAGAGGGAAGCCAAAATATTTTCAGAGATATAATCAAAAGGCTGCTTACTGCTTCTGGAATTGGGACATGATGAGCTGATGCTGTGACCATTTGCCAGCGTCACAAACAGCCCCATTCTCTTTTTTAACTATAGGAATCCCTTAACCAGGCTCTCCCCCTGAACAAGGCTGAGTCACTCCCAGAATCCATCCTTCTCACTCTTTTTTGAATTTGCATCTTTTGACTGACATTCTTTTTTTTTATTCTTTAGTTGTGATAATACTAGCAATCAGGACCCAGCCTACTTGTTACCTCCAAGCACTAGTCTGTGTATTGTAGTTATTAATTGTTTTCATCTCATTGATCTCCTGCCGGCTGTTCATTATGAGTGCTGAATCCATTACTATAGTGGTCAGGTCATTGTCACGTAAGTGAATATAGTTTATTTGTACTTTTTAGGTTCTAGTTAGCTAGAATCCTGTTGTATATTGGAATGAGAAGGCATCTTAGAGATGAAGATGGTCTTTTGCACAATGTGAAGAAACTTAAGTGCCTCACTCAGATGTGGAAAACTAAATGATAAGAACTCAGGGTTTCTAATTCTCAGAGCACACTTTTGGAGACTACAACTGGGAAACAATTGCATGTTCTGAGTTATATAATTTTAGTTTCAAAAGTCTTGCGATGATGACAGAAATATTCTAGAGACTCTAACAAGTGACATCATCATCATCATTATTATTTTTGTCCTAGAATGGTTGTATTAAAACTTTGGATTGAATTGAGTCAGTGATCAGTAATTCATCTTTAAATTTCTGGTTTTCATCTCAGATGTTTTCCATGGTATTTTGATGCAGATAGATCTTGGAGCTCAGCTAGCATGATTGGCCTTTGGATCCTAATAAGTAATTTGTGTTTTATGGTTGTTGCCTGCTTGTAAAAGATTAGTGGGAGAAATCTGAGTACAGACAGGAAAAACGTTGCTTTTTCTCTCTTGAGTGTTCAGAGTAGGAAGTAATCAATGAAATTATGGGAATAAAATTTCTTTTCCCCTTTTCAGAGTTTTTACTTGGATTAGATCTCTCCTTTCAATAGGAAATATCAAAGTTGCCGGGCTGGTTTGAATGACAAAGTCAAAAATGATGTGTTTGTTACGGTCATAAATCTTTGCAGCTTCTCATTAAGTTCAGGTATTTAAAGGGAACTGGATTAAGCGGCAACTAAAGTTACATTCCCAGAACTAAATGCTCCCCTCATCACCTTTCTTAACTGAAGCCATGTTTGCTCTCTCTGGATGTTTTGAAAAGTTCTGGCGATAGAAAAACGCCACAGTGATGAAGTGATTTCATTTCACAAACAAAGCTTTTAAGTAAACAAAAACTGGCATCTGTTGGTTTGTTGTTTTTTTTAAATTTCCTCGTGGACTTTAATTATTCTTGTAGTTTCTTTCATCAAATATTGTGGGGGTTTGTCTTAAAGAAATAAAAGCCACTTGTTTTTCTTTCTAATGAGGCCCGACTCTTTTTTCTTGGTGTAGGAGGACTTGGGATTACAGCAGAATCTGTTCAAAAGGCTTTCCCCAAAGCCAGAGAGACTACTAGAATGCTAGGGTTTAATGATGGAAAGAAAACAAATCGGATCTGTTTTATATTTATATGGAGAGAGGTCATGGGGAGCTAATGCATGTGATGAAATTCTTGGGATTTTCAGGTGCATTTGCCTTGTGGCAAAGGGTGGCAAGTTGAAAGAAAGCCTTGGAGAAACTTCTCAGCTGCAGCTGATTGTTACCAAGTGAGAAAGTGGTCTCATTATCACCATGCCCTCTGATTTTTCAAAAAGGATCTTGGGATACTGATTTAAAAAAAGGAGAATAATTCACGTTTTCAAAACCAGAACTCAAGCAAAACAGAATTCTTCATGGATGGAGCAAATCTGTCTCATTGAAGACAAATGGTTGCTATTTATAACCTATGGCCCATCGTGAAGACAATTTGACAGTAAAAAGTTGATGTTATGCCGAGAGTTTTTCAAACTGTGAATTACCTGACATTCATATGTAATAAAATCAACTGTTAATTTTTCAGCAGAACGGACAGTAACAGGATACAATAAGAGAATAGATTCCCATGTAAAAAACAAGACAAGTATTATCTTGACAAACTTGGTTTACTTGTTTGCATATATGTAGCAAGTGTGTGTAGAAAGGGTTTTATATAAAATACACTTGTTATAGTGACTCTCAATAGGAAAAAAAAGATTAAAAAACACTGGCTAGTGTAAACAAAAGTCCTCTTTGAAAAATCAAATGAAAGTGCTTCAGGGTCTCTCAAGAAAGTAGATGGGATTGTTTTATGCTCTGGATTCTAAACCTCAGTCTTTTTCAACCTTATATCTCCAGGGCTTGGAATTGTACCTGTCACATAATAGATTCACTATTTGTTTAATGAAAGACACTTTTTAAAATTATATGGGTTTAAGGGGTGCATCATTGTAAATCAGCATCTGTATACCCTACATTAAGTTCACCAGTAGCCGAGTTCTCTCCCTCATCATATAATTGATCCCTTTTTCCTAATTTGTCCAACTCCCTCTCCCTCCTTTCCCTCTAGTAACCAGTAGTCTGATTTTATAGACTAGAATCTATTCGTGTTTGATTTGGTTAGTTAGTTTGTTTGATTTCTCTGTTTGTGGCATGTGAGTGAAATTATATGGTATTTGTTTTTCTGTCTGACTTATTTCACTAAGCATAATTCCCCCTAGGTTCATAACGTTGCCGTAAATGACAGTATTTCATCTTTTTTTAAAGCATGGTGGTATTCCATTGTGTATATATACCGTATCCTTTTTTTTTTTTTAAAGGAAGAATACAGGAAGACCCACTTTATTCATTTTATTCAGTCCTTCATCATTGGTTGTTTTCCCAGCCCTGGGTCTTAAACAAGGGACCTTGGGATGTATGTGGACTGTGCAGTACATCACCCTATCTTCTTTATCTACTCATCTGTCAGTAGGCACTTAGATTGTTTCGAGCTCCTGGCTATTGTAAATAATGCTATAATGAAGAAGAAAAATGAATGGTTCCTAGGCCAGAGGTCACTAATTTTTTTCTGAAATGGGCTAGATCATAAATATTTTAAGTTTTGTGGACCATGTGGTTTCATGTCCCAACTATTCAACTCTGCTTTTGTGGCAGGGAAGGCACCCTTAAACAATATGTAAATGAATGGGCATGTCTACATTCCAGTAAATCTTTGTTTAGCAAAGCAGAACTTTGGCCCACCAGTTACAGTTTACAGACTTGCAGGCTAGGCTAACAATTTCATTTATGTCACTCATTCTTCCCTTCCTTCACATCATCATTTTTTTATATTTTTAAGATTTGTTTATTTACTTATTGAGAGGAAGGAAGCAAACAGGGAGAGGAAGAAGCATTTGTCCACCCATTTAGTGGTTCATGTTAGTTTTCCTTCCAGTCCGTGGCAGCAAACCCAGGTCCTTGGACCTTAGATCTACTACCCCATCTGGAGCCGCAGACTATACCACTCAGCCAACTCATGTGAATGCATGAGGTATGTGAGTTACCTCCCACTAAAGATACACTGCAAGTAACAGCACCATGCACTGTGAGACTGGAATAGTACATCTCAGAACCACATAGCAGTGGCCTGTGACCCAGAGGAACTTGAGTGAAATACTCAGAGTTGTTTGGGATGATGGCATTTCACTGCGCAGGTGGTTATATGCTGAACCGTGTATGTTCTGTCTTGGAAGATCCATCATATTGATACAAATCAAAGGAAACTTCTGTTTTTAGAAAAAAATCTTAATAATCCATTTTGATGTTTCCATGACTTTGAACTTGAGTTCATTTTATAGATCTTCCCTGCATCTTCATTTTCCTTTGTTTTTTTTTTTTTTTTTTTTTTTTTTTTTTTTTTTTTTTTTTTTTTTTTTTTTTTTTTTTTTTTGATGCCTGGAGATACTGTGACGCATTTGGATGGTGTAATAGGGAATATTTCAACACCATGCAGCTTAATTCCACATTCTGTCTTTGTAGGTGAGGAGTAAGGCATCAACCTTGGAACAAAGGATGGGGAAATAATTTCATTAAATGGCATGTTGAAGAAATTTGGACTTTATTCTAATAGTCTAATAGCAGTGTAACCAGAACCACCAATGTCATTTAAGTTTTTCTAGTAGTTACCTTAAAAATAGTAAGAATGAAGAGGTGAAATTAATTTGAATAACATTTTAGTTTAAGCCAAATATCTGAAATATTTACCTTAAACATGTATTCAAAAATGAAACATTTTTGAGGCATTTTGCATTTTTAACACAAAATCTTCCAAATTTTGTATGCATTTTATGTTTGCAGTGTGTCTTAATTCCAACTAGCCACATTGCATGTGTTCATTCGCCCCATGGGGCCAGTAGCCACCATACTGGACAGCAGAGCTCTAGGTGGAGGGCGGGGAGGGGTTATTTGAGGCACATGAAGTGCTGAGTGCTTCAGGTACCTGGAGCTCACGAGTCAGGGCAGACTCAGGAGCCACTGTAAGCATGTTGCTGAGCTCCTACCACCCCGTGAACATGAAAGTAGGTAGCACAACACAAGGAAAAGGTGGAAAGAGAGCTGGACAAGGAAACCATGTTTATAGTCTTGTCCCAAAGGCAGCTTCCGCAGGTACGCCATGCGTGCAGAAGCGTTCAGGGGCAGGTGTGCTGATGTCCATGCTTTATTCTGAAGTATGTCAAAAATTCTAAGGGAAATTGATGATGAATGAAGGGATGACTAAATATGTGATAAAGTACAGAAAAATATTTAAAGTTTAGTTAGTGGGTAAATGTACAATTCTTTTAAATTTTTGCTGTGTTGAAAATATTCACAATGGAAAGCTAGTGGCAGAGGGGAGGAGACAGTCGTTTCAAGGTCAGTGGCATTAAATGCTGCAGAAAGGGTGAATAGAGTTCAAGACAAAAGTCTCTAATCAGTTAGGAAGTTGCTGGTGACCCTGAGACCAAGTAGGCTCTTGTGACAGAACTAATCAGCAATAGGTTGGTGGAAACGCATCAGAAGAGACCAGTTATGAACGTGAGTTGGTTGAGGGGTGGGGGTGTCCTCACACTTTGATGACAGCATGGCTAGCCATCCCTGTAAATAAAGCTTTTCTATATGAAAGGAGGATTTTAAATGTGTTTAATGTGTTTTTTTCCTGGTTCCTGAATTTTTTCTTTCCTGCTTTCTGAACTGATATTGTTACTTATGTGCAGTGTCTTGATCAGAGGGTTTTAGTCAGGTCTTTGTTTTAATTTCATATTTGTTCTTTAGGTGGACACTTAAGGTTTCCAGCATTTATTACTGCACATTTATAGCATTTGATTTGCTCTTTCTGGAAATTTTTGGTAAAATCATAGTAGCTATTTTTCAAAGTGTCATGGCACCAGCCTAGTCTAAACCCCATTGCAAACTTGGAAATAAAAATAAACTTGCTTTAAGAGTCTCCATCTTTTTGAACACTTTCTTGAACATTTCATGAGAGAACAAAGACTTTTTTTTCAGCTTCAGCCCTCAGATGTTCATTCATCTGAGACTTATTCTTGTTTCTCCACTACAAATACCAAGAATCAAACAAATGTTTTTTAATCCAATACTTTCCTTTCTTTCGTTGGAAATTTGGGTAATGATGAGAACACATTAAGAGAAAACCAGACCAATATATTCATTTACTAACTGGCACACTAATTTATTGCTCATGGCAAAAAAGAAAAAAATTGTGTTTTATTCATCGTTTAGTTGATGATAGGTATTCCCTTCGATTCATGGGGACCCTTAAAGGACCTCAGGGACAGCTAAGCTGACAATTGCTTTAAATAAGGGACTTTACTGTATCTAAAGTTCAGAAGTTATTTTCATGGCCTCTCTCTAGATTGGATACTGGAATACTGCAAATAATCTTATTTTCACCAAGAGTATCTTTAATAGTTCATTCAGAAATCTAAAGGCGGTCCTTTAGCAGTATAGTGACAAACTGAGGAAGATATATTTGGAGAAACTGAGGGAGGTTGGGAGAGGATGAGGAGCCTGGTAAACTGAAATTTTAAAATGCAGGGGCTTCAAAAGATATAAAGGCACTGATCTGCAGAGATGTCTGCATCCCCATGTTTATTGCAGCCCTATTCACAATAACTAAGAACTGGAAATCACCTAAGTGCCCAGCGTCAGATGAATGAATAAAAAAATAAGGTTCATATATACAATGGAATACTACACAGTCCTTAAAAGAGATGAAACCCTGTTATTTGAATGAGCATGAATGCAACTAAGTGAAATAAGTCAAAAGAATAACAATGAATACCAGATGACCTCACTCATGGGTGGAATATGAATAGACAAAACAAAGAAACAAATGAAATATAACCAACGCTGAAACATTTGCAACAGTACTGAGGTCACCAAAAGGGAAGGGGGTGGGTGGGGGCTAATGGTGGTGGAGCCCACTGGAAATGGGGATGATCACTTGGTGATGTGGTGGAGGGCAGGGTGTGTTGACATGTATCCAAGAAATGGGGAACCTATATATAGGAAATGACTTTAATGTGTAGAGTAATTACTAAAGTGGAAAAAAAAATGCAGGGGCTTAAGTCTAAAAAAATAACCTCTATTACATTTTTATTTACCTAATATCCTGATTAAAAGAAAGCCAGCCACCAAATTGCATATATGACAGACGCCCATGGCCAGAGCCATCCTGTCCTCTGCCTGTGTGACAGAACTTTATTGCGTGACCAAGCATTCTACATAACTGCATCAGAGGAGAAAGTAAAAGAGGAGAAATTAGAGCAGGAAGAGAAAGAGAAAGTCTCACTGAACAAATGCTTCAGAGGACCAACAATCAAGGGACAACGAGGTTGTCAGTCTTGGTATTTTCTGCAGATGCATCTGGAGACTTTTGTGAGTCCTGAAGGTCTTGGGTGTTGAAATGTTGCTTCCTGCTTCTCCATGTCCATCTCCCCCGTCTCATGCTTCTCTAAGAGTTTCCAGTAAATTTCTTCACATTCTAAATTTATTGTCTTTTTAATCTTCATCATAATTTTTGATCTTTTTTTGAGAAGACTCATTTTCTTCTATTTTTGGAGCCTGAAGACCATCTTCATAGGAGTTAAAATAATCTCCTTCTACAAAATTAACAACTAATTCAATCTCATGAAGCATACCTCTACTTAGGTTTTGTCAAAGTGCATGTTGGGGTTATTCTCTATGACGATGCTAGTTAAAAAATAAGGCATTTGGAAAGAAATGACAATATTTCAAATATGGTTTCTTATAATAGATTATTGATTTCTCATTGAGAGGAAGCATGAACATCATTTATCATATAATATAATGTATGAGCAATGAACTATGCAAAAATAAAAGGTGATTATTATGAAATGCTTAGAAATCCATTGAACATTAAATGCCTTGCAAGTGTAGCCATTTGGTTAGTTGGTGAGCTGCATCAATGAATAGATTATATTTTGGCTATATTCACTTAATATAACTATACAGATAATGTACATCTTAAACCTGTATCTTGCTATAATGCAATGTTTCATAGGTAAAATTAAAAAAAATAGGTATTTCTTAAAATTAAATAGTAATTGTATATGCAAGCAATTTCAATATATTGACTATAGAATATTTTACTAATGTGTAGCTATAATAAGATTTGTGTAGAATATGCAAGCTCAGTTTTGAAAGTTTGGGTAAAATCACTTTGACTGAAAACACAAAGTTCGTTTTCTTCCTCACCAAGGTCTCTGAAAATCTGAACTATTGAACTCAGATTTGAGTAATGATGTACTATACTTTGCCAAACGAGTTGTTTCCTTTTTTGCAACATCCATCAGAAAAGAAGGAAGTGTTCAGCTGGAAAAACTGCTTCCCAGGAAAGGCCTTTTGTGTGTGTGTGTTTGCATAAGTCAAGGTAATTTTAAAATCACAGGGAAACTTCAAATTGTTCTCAGGTGACATTTAGGAAATAAAAAGGTTTGTGTCTGTGGGTTATAGTCTGTTGGCACAAGGCTGCTAAGATAGTAGATACATGAAAGAAGTGTCTTTATAATCAGAGGAAAGTAATTTATACTAACGCCAATATTCACACAAAAATGACAAATATGAAGTATTTCACACTTTTGCTGTTTTTTAAGATACAACCACAACAAAATATAAAATGTTATTTTAAACATTTTGGGGGAAACTTGAAATATGTAGGCTTAGAATGATTTGATTTTATTATATTCAATTCTTGTTTGAAATTCATGGAGTTTATACTCAATCCCAACACTGATAACTGAGCTTGCTTTTTCTTATCTAACTATAAAGTGCTTTATTATTAAAAAGAAGTGCACTTATCATAAAATCTCATTATTAGCATTGGAAATGACCTCAGGGTCATCTAGTCCAACACTTATCTGATAGACCAAAGTTTATTAAAACAATTCCATAGTTATTCTAATAATAAAATAATGCTTTTCGGTTGAGAGAACATATTTGAGGAGAAAAACATTAGTTCATCCATTGCTTCTTTTGCCTGCTTGTTGCCAAATTAATTCACATATGTTTATTCTTTATTCATGTGGCTACTTCTTGAGACTGGACAGTGTAGAAAATTTTAGACATAGGATTTTATTTGCTCATAATAGTCTATATGTTTACTAGGAAGCAATATAGTCAGTTCTGCTACAATGTTTGTTTTGAAAATTTGAGTTTGTTGCAATGAAATTAATATATTAATTAAGGCACCATACAAGCACAGTGTGATTTTGTATTTGCTTATGTGTATGTTTTTCCATAATAAACAATAATAGATGATTGCAGAAACTGAACCCAGCTATGCAACAAAATAAATACATACAGACACACAGACACCCACATGTGTGCCTCAAATATCCACAAGTTATCTCAGTCAGACCCATTCCGGTCTAGTGTACAGTCGGTTTAGTTTCCGTTTTAGATCAGCTACCTTCTACCACTTCACAACAATTCACAAGCCACACCATTTCCAATGCCCACTTTCTTTCTTTTTTTCACTTGATGAAATCTGCATTTTAAAAATTAGTTCTGAATGTTTTTTTAAACTAAGTATGATAAGAAATAAAAATATGCCATGTTATTGGAAATACAATGTGATACATATGTTAATCCTCCCTAAATTAGTTTATTTATATCTTTCAGATAATATTCAGGCCCTCCCCAAATTGCATATTGTATGTCTTTTTTATAATAACTGCATTATTATTTCTTTTGTTTGTAAGACCATGCTCATTTTAATATACTGAACTTGTTTCTCAGTATGTGGGTGTTACACACTGACCCACCACCAGAGTTCCAGTGTCTTTACCACCACCTGTCCCCTCTCTCTTTCCCTCCCCCTCCCACCCGCTGGCAGCCATCATCTTGTGTGCTGTGGGTTTTTGCTGGCTTAACTGTTTCATTTCACTGTATTCCACATATGAGTGAAGCCATCCTGTATTCACATAGCATGATTCCCTACAGTTCCGTCCAGATCATTGCAAAAGGCACAATTTCTTTTCTTTTTTTTTTTTTTTTTTAGTAGCTTAGTAGAATTCCATAGAGTACATAAACCAGAGCTTCTTTACGCAGTCACCTGATGGGCATTGAGGTTGCTTCCATGTCTTGGCTCTTGTGAACTGTGCTGCTATGAACATAGGGCTGCAGATGCTTTTCCTGATTAGAGATTTTGTATTCTTTGGGTGTAGGACTGCTCAATCAAATGATAGTTCCATCTTTTTTTTTTTTTTTTTTTTTGAGGAATCTCCATACTGTTTTCCAGAGAGGTTGCCAATTCTTACTTACAGAAGAAAGCTTTAGAATTTTCTCAGGTTAAAGTGTCATACTTATTGTGATATGTGTTTATGCATTTCTAAGCCATGTAAGGTGTGTAAAACTATGCTATTCCTGTTATGTTGTTAAGGATTTTGGATCTTGTATCATAACTCCATTTTCCCTATAAACTCTGTGGTTTTTATTGTGTGATTACATATGTGTGATAATTTTTGAAATGTGTATGTTGGAGATATAGCATGATTTTATATGCTATGTTCCCTGTAATATGAATTATAGAAAATATAGCAAACACACTAAAGACTACTCTTATAACTGCTTTGATGTATTTCCTCCCAGGCATTTTGCTATCACATATATAATAAAATGTATTTGTAAAAACTTTTCTAATTAGTCTCAGGGTATATGAACAATTTCTTATGATTTTTTTCATCAAGAAGTGTAGCATAAACATTTTCTAACTGTATTATTATAAATTACTTTTTTATTATGTCATAACTATAATGATTTTTAAATCCTCTTTAAGAATTGACTCTAATTCATTTATCATTTAACTTTTAGGTGCTTTCTAACTTTGATGGATATCTTTATTTGTAATTCTATTTCTTATATTGAGTATAAGTTGCTAAGATTGTATTTCCAGGAATAGAATCATAAGGCAAAAGGCTATGAACACTTGATATTTATGGCTAAAGTGATTTTCAGAATGATCATAATAAATTTATACTTTCCAGTATTGCACAGGAAGATATGTGGCAAAACTTCTGTTTCTATGATTTCAGAACAATAGAGTATTTCATTTGAATGGAAAATGTGTTTGATTATATGAATGTTTTAATTTCTTTCTTAAAGGTACACAGTGTTAAGCATTTGGATATGTAAAAATATGTAATTGTGTGATTGGTCAAAGAATGTCTAGCTCATTTAATATTCCATGTTTTTCTAGGTATTTACATAACAGATGGCTATACGTTGCTCATGTATTTTATATGTTTACTGTAGATGGAACATCGGCTAGCATAATAATGGAACATCAGTTTATATTTTTAGTACGTGAAATAATTCAAATTCAAGTAATTGCTGTATTTGCAAACAATTTTTATATTGTCATGTTAACTGCAATTCCTTTTACTCAAGTAAGACTTTATTAGCAAGTCACACTAAGACTCTAATTGTCGTGCTCTCATTTACTTACTACATACTACCAATGTGTTGAGCACTGTACTGAGTACCTGGTCTTTGGTGCAAGAAAGATTGGGCTGCAGATTGAATTGAATCGAGACCTGATGGGAGGAAGGTGTTTCTCTCCAACTTTGGATGCCCCTGACTTTTGAAAATATTTTAAAGATATTTTAATGCATGGATTCTGTTGTCTGGATAAGGAGTGCTATAAATCATTATGCACTCTTGATTGTTCAATGAATAACTTGCTTCCAGCATTTCACTATGACAAACAAAGCTGTTATTTACTCCTTTTAACCAAATCTTGAATGCTCATCCCTGATTATTTTCTTAGGATTATTTCTCAGAAGAAAAATGTTGGGTAAAATGACGTATGCATTTGTTAAGGATTTTGATAGTGATGGCAAAATTGTCTTTGGAAAAGTACTAAATAGTCCCACTGCATTTGACTGGGGTCTACATTAGCCTTTCTAAGCAATCCCTCCCTCTCTTTTTATTTGTATATAAGTGTTTATATATAAATTTTATATGTGCATATTTGTATATGTTTTGTCTACTTCTATTGTATATACTTATACATGTTAATTTATATGTTTTCCATAAATAAAATATTTATAAATATTTGCATAATTCATATATTAAAATGTTAAAACAAGCCTCCTTATGTAAATCACATGATAGATTTTATGTTTGTATATATATATATATATATATACATATTTCTACACATTTATACAAATTTGTTTTTAACATATCTTCCTTAAGATAGTTGTCGCACATATAAGTGACATTGGATTGTGCCTGCAAATGTGATGCAAGTAGTGATGATTGACTGATAGAAAATCACTTTCCAACAACGAGGCCTGGGATCTAGTCCTGATTTTATCTTTAATTAGTAAACTTCTGACAGGCACTTGACTTCCCTATGACTGAGGTTTTCATCTGCAAAATGAGAATGTCAAGTGAAGTGATTTCTGGTCACTCCAGCTCAGCCCAAAATGATACTGTTTTGTATGTCCTCCTATCGTGCTGTATGAATAAATACTAAGAAAAACTGATGCACTTTACTGTAATGAACATTCTCCATCTTCTTCTTCCTCTCTCCTGAGAGAAGACAGCTTTGCTGGTTCCTTCTGCAGGCTGGTGGTGTGTTAGCAGTCTTCAGCCTCACTGGCCTTGTCAGTTTACTGCAGGTGGGGAGAGGGGCCGTGAGAGTAGTTGCTTGTTCTTGGCATGACTAACAAATGCTTAGGATGATCCTTGATTTTACATGCTGGGAAGATCTTAATTAAAATCGAAAGCTTTAGTTAATTACTGGCTATTAAAGGTTTGTGGACATGTCTAACACTACTGTGGTGATTTTGAAGATATAGGCTCACATTTTTTGATGGGATGAAGCTGAATTATTCCTCTCTTGAGTATAGGCTGGACCTAGCTTAGTGACTCAGTCATATAACAAATAGAATACTGCAGAAGTGGTAAAATACTACTTCCAGGGTTCTGTTATGAAGAGACTGTGCTTTCCAACATGGGTGTGTATTCCTTGTCGTGGTGACTTGACATGGGGAAGTTAACCACCACGTTTTGTGAGAGCCCTACAGGGAGACCCACATGGTGAGAAACTGAATTTTCCCACCAATAGCCACATGACAGAGTTTAAAATGGATTTTCCAGCTTAGTCAAGCCTTCCTGTCACCACAGCTCCAGCTAACAACTCCACTGAAATCTAAGCGATAACCTGAGCTAAACCCACTCCATTAAGCTGCTCCAGGATTCCCCTGGAAATTGTATGAGATAATCAGTGTCTGTTATTTAAAGTGAGTAAGATGTGACATCATTTAGCACCACCACCACTATATGCTAAGGCAGAGCTTCTGAGAAGGCATCAGAGGCACCTGAAGAGCTCACTAAAACATATTCTCCCGGGCCCCAACTCCTGAGAATCTGATTTGGTAGGTTTAAAGTTTGGATCTGAGAATTTACATTTCTAACAAGATTGCAAGTGATGCTGGTATTACTAGTTTGGGGATCATCTTTTAAGCGCTGTGTCCTTTATCTGCTGCAGGAAAACCTTGCTGTGAAGATGTTATCCACAGCAGGATAGAGCTTTTCTGTGGCATTACCCTGGGCAATTTCTTTGAGTCTTTCCAATAATCTACCTAGAGTCTTAATTTGCTACCTAGAGTCTATTGCTATTCATGTTTAAGGGAATGAAGTTTGATGCCTAAAATTAATGCTTTTGAGGCTACCAGCTGATCTGTTGGTCATCATCCTAGTCCTGAAACTGTTTTTCAGCTCTTTCTTTCTCAATACAGTTGCCCTTCTTTCTTAGTTTCTATTGGCAGACTCTTTGCTAACCCGTGGAACGTGCTGTCTGAGAATCTCTTAGACAAGTTGAGCAAGGAGCTAAAATCCCTGAACTACACTTCAAAATAATTTGTGGGCTGAAATAGTGAGAGTTGGAGATTAAGAAGAGTTTTCCCAATTTTTTCCCTCCGACACAGGTCACCATAATTAGGAGAGAGCAAATACTTCCCGTTGGAACTACAAGTTAAGTCGGATGCAGAAATATGCTTGTGCCTCTGGTTCTGTCTTTAAAGCATGTCACTGCCTTTATCTGACTAAGGTAGTTTTGCTTATGATGTCTTGTGAATTTGGCACATCATGAAGTAAAAATAGGGGCTTCATTCCATTCTGACCTCAAACATCATTATCTAACTTTTTGAACCTCTGAAAGAGACCTTTCCTCCCACTCAGTGCAGGAGTTCACAGTTTGGTGGGGGAATCAGGAAGGGATCAGCATATAGAGTAGCTTGTGTGATGTCTGGTGTGGATGCAGATAGCAAGTATCAAGAGATTCTCAGAGCTTAGATAGCAGGGAGAAATTTGTGTGCTGGGATATTGGGGAAAAGCTGCCTAAAGGAGATGGGACCAAAAAAACATGAATACAAATTGGATAAGAAGAGCAACAGTGGAAAGAGATTCCAGATAGAGGCAACCAGCAGTGGAGATGGAGATGTATTTGGGTGCTGTTGTGGGGTGGAAGAAGGAGAATTAACTAGAGTAGCTGTTTTATCTATGAAGAGAATTACAAGATAAGATGTGGAAGAAAATTAGAACCTTGTTTGAGGGGACACTGAAAGTCAACTTAAAAGTTTTTGACATTTTTTTCTTGTGGAAATAGGGAAAGTTTTTGAGAAGACAATGATATATACTCATTGTTTTGGGAGTATCACTCTAGCAATGGGTACAGGGTGAGTTACTGAGGAGATCGGATGTTCAGTGTAGCATCTTGTAGGTGAGAACTCTCCTATGTGAACAATGGAAGTCATTTGGACTAGAGGTAAGGGAGACCTGAGCCAGGTTGAGACTGTAGAGAAGGCATGGTCATGTTTTGGAGTCTGGTTAGTTTGGGGGAATAAGGGAATTAAAAACAACTCTTCCCAAATTTTCATTGTTCTAGTATGGATATGGAGGAAACTGAGTGAGTTTGGATATGAGGTTGTGTTTTTAGATGCATAGAAAGGCTCAGTTGTAGGGGGAACTTTCCATCAGAGAGGTGTAACACTACAAATATAGACTTCTGAATTATCTGCTTAGAAGTGAGAGTTAAAATCATGGATGGATTGAGCTTTTAAGAGACAGAGCAGGAACCTAGGGAGAAACCTTATAGGAGCATTGGCCGATAGAAGGATGTTTTTAAATGGATTTAGAGATGTCAGGAGGCGCGGTGGCATTCAGGGCCACTATAATGCCATGAGGACTAGGAGAGTGGTCATCTTAAATGTAGGTAGAACCTAGAACACTAAAGAGCAAATGACTTTGACTACTAGCAGGTCTGGGAGAGCAATCTTATGGACATTTAATATTTTGACTGAAATTGAAATAGAAGGGAAACAGCACTAATGAAGTGGTTGTACTATTTCTCCAGGAACTTTTGAATTCTAGGACACACACCCAAATCCCTTTTTGCCCATTGGCATCAGGTGGTTAAATAAGCAGGGTCTTATGGTGGAAAAGGGTCATCGCTTTTCTGCAATTCAATATATAAACCTTTACTTACTGTTTTCCTATCTCCCATGTCCCTAACAAGATGGTTAGCTCCTTGAGTCTATGTTTTGTTTTATTTTCCTGTGGTTTCTGGCCCAATGCCTTGTAGCTGGTAGAAGCTTAGAAAACAGTTCTTAAATTCCCCACATAAAGTAAGAGAATGAATCTGAAGATCAGGCAGGTAAAATGACCTTAGCAGATTAAAACACAGCCAGGATCTCTCCTCTAGGGAACCAGCTCTAAGAACAGAAGCCAGAGGTCCAGTAACGGCTGGTCCAGTTGTGCGTCCTGTATCAAACCCCAGAATAAAATCTCCTGAGTAGCTCTCTCATCCACTCTGCTAGCATCTTAACTTCTTCTAAACATCCAGTTAGGTTTTACAAATGCACTAGTTTTCTTATCTTTTCAGATAAAATCCCATAAGGAAGAAGTCCAAATGTTCATCCCCTAGTGATAAAGAGCATGGCACAGCATATGACGAGGGAGACAGGAGAGTGATGCTCTCTGCTCCTGAACCTGCCGTACAGTGACTTGATTTGGGACAAGTCAGTTATTCTCTTTAGAATTCACTTTTGTCTTCTCAAACATGAGTTTGACTCTGTTTTTTGACCATATTTGGCCATCATTAGAAAAATGTTCCCATCATTAAAAATTCATAAAAACAAAAAGGGCATGGTGAAGTGAAGAGATAGAGATGAAAAAGATAAATCCAGCAGCATTTTCTTACTTAAGAATTTGTTTTCTTGTGCAATCTCTCGTCTTCTTTTTAAACAGCATTTTATTATGAAAAATTTCAATAGATAGCACCACTTAGAGAACTTTACAGTGAATACCCTTCTACATACCAACCAGCTTCTTCTCTTAGTATTTTACTCTAGTTTTTCTCACATTTATTTCCATCTATTTATCCTCTGGCCACTATGGATTCTCTTTTGTTTACATGATCTCTCATAGTATTCTGACTTTTCTCAGACACTACAGGGCTATTGGAAAGTCAAGAAAGTCGTCATTCAGCCATTAAGACAAGCTAGGGTTGGCACCTTGGTATCCAACGCCATCTTGAATTGCCATGGAGGAAGATGTTCCTCCTGCAGTCTTAAGAACAGAACATTTCCTAAAATAATGCATTCATTGCACAATATGAAAAATGAAAATAAGGAGACTGAGTTTTTCAATGCAGAATTTTTAGCTCCCCATGAGCAAAACTCATGTCTCTAACAGAGGTTTGTGCCTATTCTGGTATTTCCATCACAAAAAATATTTTAAGGATTTTTTTCTTTTGTAATTCCCCTCAATATTAAACACCTCACCAGATAACTGGTTGTATTGTTTTGGAATGGACACACACTGATTTGTAATCACTGTTTAAAGACACTCTCCCTTTAATCATCTCTGTAGCTCTTGTTTTCATTGTCCACTAGTTTGTGTGGGATCAGCTAGCAGGTATGAACCCCCAGGGTTGAAGAAAGGAACTTTGGTGACAGAGCTGCTCACCTCTGTCTGTGATGCTCAGCAGCTCACTCTCAAATACCTCTGCCTTCATTTCCTTCTCTGTAAAAATTATGGCCAAGAATCTTTACTTTGCTCTAGTTTTAGTATTGTTGTGATGAAAAAAATAAAAGAGATGCTTAGGGACCTTTACCTTCAAATACAATGAAAAAAAAATACCCGCATGGAATTGTCATTTTAACTATATTGAAATTAGTCATTTGAAAAAAAAAGATGGAAAGGGGATGCATTAGCCTGCTAGAATTAGGGATGAGTGCTATTTCTGCTTCCTGTTTCCAAATTATTTATAATGTGATATTGACTTTATCCTTAAAAAGTCTACTAGGACCAAGCATCTGTTGTTCTTGCCATTTAAGGACAAAAAAACAAGAAACAATAGATAGTGGAAGAAGAAAACAACCTGTTATTTGGAAGAGAAATTGAAATACCATAGAGATGAACTTTCTTTGCCTAACACTGATGGCTAGTTTAGTTTAGTATTCTATGAGCATTTCTTTGCTTTGCTTCCCTGGAGAACAACTAGTTTGCCTCACTTGTGTTGAAAATATTCAAATGTCAATAATTCTAGATTTTATCACTTTGGATCTATAAGAAGACATTGGGAAGTTAGATTAACTGTTTGTTAACTGCTAACTCTCATCTTCTGTGTTGTACTACTTTCCAAGGGGGATTAGTAGTGACTCTCAAAATAGAATGTCCATTCTGCTCATCTAGGGAGCAAAGCTTATGACAGCAGGAAGGTGGGAGGAGTATGGAATGGCTAGAGACCCATTTTAGATTTTTGGAAAGGAGATGATAGAAACCAGGGAGGTTACCAGGGAAGGTGTCATTGAGATTTCCTTGGGTGTGCTATTCAGAAATTCTCTCTTACCTTTTTTTTCTGTTCTAACTACCTTTCCCAAGAGATTGAATTTATATCAGAATTTTACTTCCAGTCCAGCCCCCCTCATTAACATTCCAGAAGTTGATAGCTGTGAAAAAGAAACATCTTAAAAATCATTACTCGTTGCAAAAAGAGATAGAAATGTAAGGCGCTGGCAGGGCATGACCCAGGCACATGAGCAGTGAGCACTCTGATTTGTTCTTGCGTCATTGGGAAATTCGGGTTTGGGGCACTTGCTAGCCATCCATAGTGTTCTCCACTGGAGGGCTCATATTGTACCTGCCATGTGTTACAGCAGTGCAGGTGGATGTTGGCTGCTTAGTCTCTTTGCTCATGAGCTGTGGGGTCAATATAGCTTCATCATTATTTAATTATCTCAGAAACACTTCGGGGATGAGATGGACAGAGCTGAGCAAGGACGTAATATAGTACTGCCTCCCGCCACCCACCAACAGTAAACACACAGGAATGCTTCTTAACATAGAACACCCACCACAACAAAGCAAGTACACCCGGCCCAAGTTCAAAGAAAGGAAATTCTGCCAGAACAGTCAGGGGGTGTTGAGGAGTCACCACAGAGAATGAGCAGGAGAAAGACCCTACAGGCTGAAGACTGGGGTTCTGGGCTTCAGAACCCCATATGCATGGACCAGGAGAGACCAACCGTATCCCTACATCATGCCAGATGCAAACCCCGTGCTCCTTGACTTTGTGGATTATTAGATAACATCACCATCCAGGCTCAAGAAACAGTGGTGTAGTAGGTTACCCCTCTTTATGGTATTTGCAACAAAAAGAGAAAAAAAAAATCACCCACAAGGACTTCAATCCACAGCTCTGACTGTTTGCATGTGGTCTGAGTTTTTACTTCCTGTGAAATAGGAAACACACAGGTGAGCAAGCAACATAAAAATTGGTGTCAGAACCATTGAAACCCCTTGTATCTTTGGCAGAAGAAAAACTGAAACTTCTCTGGATGATTTGTGAAAACTCCAGCCCCAGGAGATCTCTGCAGAGCAAACCACCACCTTGGGGAAGAATGCAAGACCAGCGATTTCGGTCACTGAAGACAAGAAAACAACTATGAGTAAAGTCAGGGCGCACCACAAGCCCCAAGACAGACCTCAAAAATAGAATACTCTGTATTTAAAGATACTTACCTGCTGGCCTCAAATTATTAAAGAAATGAAAGAAAAATAAACATCATAATGACAGCATTAAAAAAAAGGCTTGGAAAAGAACCATATAAAATGTCAAATGAAAAATCAATGTGAAATGAAAAACTCCATGGTAAACTGAACTGCAGATTAAAATAGCAGAAAAACAGTAACAGCTAAAAGCTCCAGCTGATACATTTACCAAGCGGTAGAGTAAAACAGCTGAAAGATACTCATAACTAGAAGATTTGATAAAATTACCAAGGAGAGGGCAGACTAGAAAGAGGCGTTTTATAGACATGGAGACTAGACTAACAAACTCTAAGATATATTTAGTAAGACTTCCGGAGGACAGAACACGAAACACTTTAAGATAAACAAAGAGGGAATTAACTAGGTGCAGACCTTAACTGTAACAGCTACTAAATGACACACTTTTGCAAGAAAGACTGAATCCAGACGGAAAGCATGATGTAATAAAAGCAATATCGAGCCAAGACATTGGTAAGCTTGCTAGTACTTCAAATGACGGCTGTGCAATTAATACAAGTAATAAATTGGTTGGATTCTTAATGAACATGAGAGAAAGGTGAAGCGAAGAGGCATTGTGAAAGCAGTTTAAAGTCTTTGAGTCGCAAGGTGGGAGGATAGAGATGACAGCTTCAGGTTTTCTTATGTTAGTCATCATGCATAACAGATTTTTCAGTGCGACCAATAAAGAATGAAAACTTAGAACTGAAGAGACTGTAAAAACAAAATAAAAATAAACTTGATCCATCAAACAGGAGTCAAGAAAGGAGCAAGGACTCAGATACAGTCAATAGTAAGGACCAAATAAAATGGTAGAAAACAGGTCAAATTTATCAGTAATCAGAATAAATATAAAATGGATTAAACTCAAATAGAAACAGATTCTCAGCGTGACTACTTTCTCAGAAAAAGAAGTCTGTCAATAAGTCAACTCCTTTACCCCCAACAAAGTCAGAAAGAACCCAGATCTGTGGAGAAAATCCCTGTTCCCTTCATAGCCTCTCATTGTACCTCACTTCTACTATTTTCTCTACCAAGGGACAAAAATGCATATTGCTGTGCAAATAAAGATTAGAATATAGAAAAAAAAAAAGGCATTAACACATGTCCTGAGGTGCTGCTGATGGAAGAATTGCTTTTCTTGGATTAACATTAAAGGCTTCCTAAACCAATCCTAAGCTCTTTAGCGTCTTACAGAGCAATAGGAGTACAGCTTTTAGGTCAGTAAAGAGAGTCCAAATGTTTAATTGTGTAATAGTAGATTGGCCCATTCATCTAACATTAATTGATTAAGAAAACTACAGACCTGATACTAGCGCTAATAGTTGCACATTTGTGACTTGCTCTCAGGCTAATTTCAAGCGCTTAAAAAGTTCAGACACATACATGGAGGAAAGGAAGGCACTCCAACTGTTTTCTCTAGGGACATATTTCACAGCCAGGAAGAGAGAAAATAGCAGCCTACAGTCTAGCATCACAGATTCCTGTCCCCAGGAAAGCTAAAATCCCCTGGATTCCATCCACTAGGTGAATCTAGACACAAGGTGTGTACGAGCTGGGAAGAACCTTCTTAATTTCCAACCAGATTCTTTAAACAACTATAGAGATGAAGACAACGAAATACTCCAACTCCAACTGGGACCAACATTAGAGCTGGACATGGCTGAAATTTTCTTAGTTTTCTTTGATGTCTACTCCCAGATTACGTACAAAGTCTCACTCCAGTTGCCCTGTCCAAGCTTTAGTTCTAGACCACACTTCCAATTAAAAGTGAGATTAAAATATATACCACATTTATTTGATTCTAAGCCATATTTGTTTTATTTGCCATTTGTAAGATGGCAGATGTAAGCTCCTCACATATAATAACGATCCGATGCAATTATTGTACATTGGTACTGATCCTTCAGGGAACTGAAAGCACAGAGCATCCCCACACCCCTTTCTGGAACATGAGCAGTCTCCTCATTCCTCACTCAGTCTATATGCTCCAACCTTAGTTTCTTTTAATGCTGTTGTCACCCTGCAGAGGTACCTGTGATTCCCAACCTTCCCCAGGGTTCTGATGGCTCATTGGAGAGGTTCATCACTTACTAAAGACATCCTGCAGAAAGTGGGTTCTGGGACCTTTTAAAGGTAACAGGTACCTCTTCTCCCCACTTATAGGCTACCCCTGAGAATTTAGATGCACTTGTTCAAGGCCCCTTTAGGTCTGAGTCAACTCCTTTACCCCCAACAAAGTGAGCAAACAGCAGCTGGCTGACTTCTCTTTCCA
Source organism: Solenodon paradoxus (assembly GCA_004363575.1). Classification (NCBI taxonomy): domain Eukaryota; kingdom Metazoa; phylum Chordata; class Mammalia; order Eulipotyphla; family Solenodontidae; genus Solenodon; species Solenodon paradoxus. The sequence goes on along the minus strand of RJWH01000725.1, from coordinate 56,498 downwards.
GGCTGTGTATCCACTCCTGATATACAATCCCCTTGTAAAAGGAGCTAGGACCTGCCAGGCAACTAAAGTTAGACAAAAATCATCCTTTTATGAACTCGAATTCTGTCCTGTCACAGTAAATATAAGATGGTTTATGGTCACCGGGCACGTAGATCGGCTTCATAAACCCTGACGCCTGGAGCTCAGCTGGGTGCCTTGATATTTGATTCTGGATGGAGTTTGGCCCCATGGAAATGTTTGCCAGTGATTTCCATCAATGTAGAAAAACAGGACTTACAGCCCATAAATTCTCTGCCTGGCCAGAGGCAGGGGTGGGGGTAGGCATGGTAGGGCCTGGGGGAAGGGCTTCAAGACAGGGTGGAGGATGTTAAAGGGCTTCCATCAGGATACTGTTTCTTCAGTTTTTGAATCTGCCTTTCACACTGGACATTTTTATAGGGGCCATTCAATCCTAGGATGTAAGAGAGATCAGAGGGGGCGGGAGAGGGCTGCAATGCCTGGAATTGGATAGGGTTACTGGCCTGTCCCCAGCCTGCTGTTTCTCTGTGTGTGCCCCTGCCACCACACTGGTGACAGGATGTGAAATCTTCACAGAATGGCCTAGCCTGTCTATGTGTCGGTCTGTCGGAGGCAGACACATTTGTCTCCGCCTCTCACATACTGGACTCCTCCAGGCCACGTCTGTGTCTGACTCATCTCCTGGCACCTGGTAGGAGCTCAATAAACTCTTGCAGACTGTGGGGTCCCCTTTCCTGGAGACTGAGTCAAAGTTGCTACTGGAATGTTCCAGAAAAATCAAGGTGGTAATGGCTATGGGCAGAGGGAAAGAGGTAAAGTGTCAGATTCATCATTCCCTTTCATAAGTATTTTGAAACAGCACAGACACTGGTCTTTACTTGAGGAGTTGGCCGTCTGTAAGGGGCATTTACAGGGTGATTGTTCACTGTGAATTCTCCTGGAGCTCAGCTCCCTGGCCCAATGACACTCACATCACTGCCAAAAACAAATTGAAGAAGCTGCTTGCAGTATGACACACAGCAGCCCTACATTCTCAATTTGTTCTTGGTTCCTTCTCTGCTCACCCCTGTGGTCGGAACATTTGCTCTGGCAAAATGCATGGCCCTGTCTTTGTGGCATTCCTGAGAGTGAAAGGGCTGCTCTTTGCGTCTGTGTCCATCTTCTGCTGGGATCCCCAGGGCCTTCAGCCTGGTGGGAGGTCTGTGGCCAAAACATTTAGGAATAGCTCTGGCCTGGCAGTATCTCAGAGCAAATGCCTGTGAGAAAGTCAGTAGCAAGGAGGGAAAGATGCAGTCTAAGCATTGCCTGCAAGACCAAAGACTTGTTGGAAATGGACAAAACTACACAGCTGCTGCTAACATGCAAGTTTCCATTCTGGCAGGGATTTGGGTCCTGATGCTGGTTGCTTAAAGAAGCACCTGGGGAGCTGATAAATAATGTGGCCCTGCCTCTGTCCCTGAAGATGGCTGTTTTAATTGGTCTGAAGTGGGCGCCAGGGCCTCTGCTTCCTTTAAAAGGTCCCGAGATTATTCTAATGTGCGTGAGGAATAGAAACCTTATGCTTAGTTGCTTAGATGTGTTCTGAACAGAAATGGGGGCGGAGGAGGGGAGGTCAGAAGCATTTTTATTTCAGGTATTTTAGTGACTTTTACACCTATAATCCCAAAGGCTAAGTTTAGTGTTTTGTTAAATGACAGTATGAGAATTTAAGTGTGAATTTCAGCAGCTTCCCCTTAGTTTATAAACTTAAGGAATGCCACTTTAATTTCTCAAACTTCAGTGTTTGTAATCATTTAAAAGAAGAAAACATTTTGAGAGGTTTTCCTGAAGTACTAAATACTTCTGTTCAAAATCAGGTTCCCAGTGGTGCCTGATGTCTGCTAGCACATGGTTAATAAACATCCAAGGACCCAGGTTCAAGACCCAGGGTCCAGGGAACAACCACAATGAATAAATAAATAAAAATAAATAAAGCTTCTTTCTCCTACTCTTCCTGTCGGCCTGCATCTTTCCTTAAAAAAAAAAAAAAATCAGTTTTTCTATTATGTGCTTCTATTACAGTTGTACCTTGAATAAAATAGAATTATAGAGTATTCAGTTACTTAGAGATATTTGTCCATAATGTTGAGTAAAGGAGTTGTATTGTTTTGCCCTAAGAGGTCAGCTCACTGTATTTAGCATGGGCATGTCAGCAAGGTCTCTAACCTGATGGAAATTGACATTCTGCACCAAAAATCTAGACCCCAAAATGACTTCAATGTTAAATAACCTGAGTGTGATCGTTATATTATGATTATTTAGAGCAGTGCTATTGCTTTTTTTCTCTCTCTTTTTTTTTTTTAGGAGATACGTGTAGACTAAGATCAACCCTGTCATGGCTCAGTAACATATAAGTGTCTGTATATACACATATACATGCATTTGCACACAATAGAAAGGCAAGATTAGCAAAAATTAAAACTCAAAACAGCAACAACAAAAAAACCCTCGTGATGCTAGATGGAGAATATGTCATCAATTCACTCTTACTATTATTATAATTTCTCCATACCTTGGAACATTTTGAGAATTGACGAATTGATAAGAAAAAAAAATGGGGCCCAATTCTAAACTGACCTTTCGAAGGATGAATATTGTTTATTGTACAACCTCAATAAAATAGAAGAAAATAAAAATTTGTATTTGCATATTGTTTATTAAATACAGCTTATCAAATACATAACTCCTCAGTTATTTCAAGGACAGTGTGTTCTCACATTCTGTGCCTAGAATGTGATGAAAAAAAAGAGGCTAGTTACTGTCAGCTATTCACTGAAGCTGTTAACAATGTGTGCTTTTCTAGAATGTTAGAAAGGGAATTCACCTTGAAGATAATAAATTGCTTAAAATCCATATATATATATATATATCTTAAATATGTACTATGCTATGTCAAATGTGTATTACTGTATGTATTTGATTATAAGCCACACCAAATTTCTCAAGAGGTTTTCATGAAATATAAAAAATAATAAGATTTATTTGCAGTTAAAAAATTGAAAAGTAACGAGGAGTGCAAAATTAGTTCATTAAACCATCTTAAATATCCCAGAAAAGATTAATAAAATTAACATTTTTTGAATTTAATAAGGGATTTGTTATACTTAGCTTCTATTTTTTCAGGAAGAATTTAGCCACCTTCGAATGTAAACTACGCCTGGTATTTAGGGACATTAAAATGGCAAACAAAAAACAAAAAAAGGTGTGGCTTAGAATCAAATAAATATGGTATATATTTTGATCTCACTTTTAACTGAAAGTAAACTAGAGCTAAATCTTGGACATATAAATGTTTGAATTCCTAGATGTTTTGTAAGGTGTCATCCATTCATATGAAATGACCTCCCCAGGTCCCCTGGGTGTCAGTGCTGGGGTGGAAGATGCTCCTGCCACACAAGTCTCCTGGCTCTGACACTTTTTCAAATTTGCATCAAGTTAACACGTGGGCAACAAATAGGTTTTCACTTTTGCCACCATTCAGTGCATTTGTCTTTAACTTATTTGGTGTTTTACTTTAATTATGTGCTTCTTAATTTCTGCTTGCTCAACTTCTTTACCTTTAATTTTACTTTCAAAAAATGACTTGGAGCCTCTGGCTGCTGCAGCTGCAGCCATGAGGATGCTCAGTCTTCAGAAGAGGCCCATCTGCAGTGTCCTCCGCTGTGGAAAAAAGAAGGTCTAGACTGAGGTCAATGGAACCGCCAAAGTCAACGCCCTTCATCAGATCCTCCAGCTGATCAAAGGGACAGATCCTGTCATTGGAGTCTGCAACTGTTCTTTCCTGGGCTGGATGTTGGAAAAACACCTTGGCCCGCTGGAAGGGCAGGCAAATGGGCATATGTAAGTGAAGGATAATGCCAATTCTGGAATGCCCTGGAAAGTAACCTGGATGAGGAGGATGAGAATTCTGCTTCGGCTACTCAGAAGATAACATGAATCTCAGAAGATTGACAGCCACGCGTATCGCAGCCTGTATCTGAAAGTAGGCTAGTGTGTTAAAAAGCAACGGATTCCCATGGAACGTATCCACAAGTTGAGGCAGACAAGGCTCGAAGAAGGTCCTGGTGAGCCAGGCTGAAGGAAGCACACAAGTGCCATAAAGAGAACCTCCAGGCCAAGAAGGACCTCATCAAGATTCTGTCCAAAGAGGAAGAGACCAAGTTAATAAAGCTCCTCTCTCTTGTCTGTACACAGTGATCTCTGCCTTCTGATCATTCAATAAAATAAGACTTCATCTAAAAAAACAAATAATAATTTGGTACCCCTTTGTTTTAGTTAGCTCTTTCTCTTTAAAGGAGCACATTGATGGAACTTTTGAAAAACACATGCGCCAACCTGATAGGTTCATTCTGCTTTCCATCAGTGATGTCACCATAAGTGATATATTTGGCCAAGTCTCACTGTTCACATTTTTTGTTACTTATTTTAAACTTTCATCCTTGTATTTTTCTGCACAGACTATGATTTATACTACCTCTCTAAAAGTAATTTAGATGGTCTTCATCGTATTCTTCTATTAACTTTATCTCTATTTTTTTATTTGAAAATCTGTTTCTATTACAGAGAGAAAGAATACCTATGTATACCCCTTCTATAACAGGAACTAACATTCCTGCTTTTACTTCCTGAAATGCTTTCTCCATATGGTCCCAATTTTTGGGTGTGATAATAATCAGAGCTAATAGTTAAGAATTCTTATGTTCCAGGTTCCAGGATGAGAGATTTGTAGTCATGTTTTACAAAATTGCTATAGTTACCCTGTGGGGCCAGTATCCTACAAAGTGGGAAACGATGACTCAGAGAGGCATTACCGTTGGAATTTATCTAAAGTCACACAGTCATTAGTGCTGGAGTCAGACTGTGAACAGAGATTAGTATTATTCTTGTGCTCAGACCTTGGGTCAATGACATTATACCACCTGGCATTTTATTATTACTGTTCAACAGTGTTGTTGCTCTTCAGATGTTTTTGACGTTGGCATTGTGTGAACATTTTTATGACACTTATTCTGACTGTTTTGTTTAGCATATTTGAGGACCAAACCTTTTATTCTCTGATCGCTCCATTGTCTTCTTAAAAAACATAGATGTCAAACATACAAATAATACAGATAACCTTTCATATATCAGATTTGACACTTTGTCATATTTGATCCAGACATAAACATAAATGTAGATACAATGAAAAAAAACCTTTTTATTTATGAATAAACTTCCCTGTGGCCCTCTTAGATTCCACTTCTCCCCCTCCTTCCTTGAGGTAACTACAATCTCACAGTTTGATATTTTTATTATTACTTATATGTACTCTAAGTAACTGCTACTATTGTGTTTTGTTTTTAAAATTTATATAGAATATCTGAATTTTTAATTAGCTATGTATACATTATCATATTTTAAGTGGTATTTATAGAATTTAGTTATTGTATCTCGCATATCTGATCTAAAAAACTTCTCTTAATAATCTTGATGGAGTATAGTTTGCCTGAGTCATAGATGTTTTATCCTGAAATTCTGCAGAATCTGATTCTTGATCTTGTGATATTTAATGTTGTGAATTAGATGCCTTAACAGAGGTTGTCTTAATTTTAGATAACTTGTAGGATTCTGTCTTTATTCTTAACATTCAAAATTTTTAATAAGATACATCAATTTTGTCCCTTTCAGTAATTTGGCCTTGTAAATGGTAAGTCTTTTCTGTCTGCAAATTCAAGATCATGAGGGCTGTTTCTGGAACACATTTTCACTGAATTGCGAAACCACTTTCTCTGCTTGTGTGTCTGTTGTCCCTTCCTATTATCTTTCAATAGCTGTTCTCTGCAACTTAAGAGGAAACAACTTTAAATTTGACCTCCACAATGATCATGAACCTTTCTATGTTTGTATTTTTACTTTCTTTTAATGATTTCACCAATCCCTTTTTCATTTCTATTTTTTCAAGTACCTCCCTCTTAGCCCATCTTTTTGCTTAGTATTTCACATCTTATCTCTCTTTTTATAAAGTCCATATTTAAGCATATTGGGCAGGTATCACTTAAAACTTACTTTGGGTTTTGTTACAAGTCTTTTCCTCTCCAAAATATGCCTTTGTTGTGTCTTTCTATTGAAGGCTGTGTTCCTTTGCTTGAGTGTTGTGGCTTCATTTGTTATCTGGTGACTCATACTCAAGGTTTTATTCAAGTCTTTAATTTACTCAAAACAAAAGATGTGTGATTCACCTCAGATAAACAGGACGTCCTGTTAATGAAAAATCCACCCTAATTAAATGATTCAGCAACTGTGAGGAGGAGGAAAGAGGTTGCATCTCAGAGTGCCCACTGGGAATCATGTCTAGGCTGTGCCCCAACCTCTGCACACTGCGAATAGGGTTTGTCTGCTGGGAGTTAGTTGTCTTTGTTTTAATTTGGTTTTTGGCATCTTCAGTCTGTAACTGTGTCCGATGCACTTCCTATGCTGCTTGTTACCTTCTCTTCAGGGCAAATGTCAGCTGTCTCGCGGATTTTCTGCTGGATGCAAGCACTGTTGCCACTGAGTTGCTGAGTAGATCTGTTTCTTGGATGATTTATCCTCAACTTTCTAGTTTCCCTACGTCTAGGAAGATTCCAGAAGTGATTCGGGCAGTTATTTCTTCTTATCACATTATACTACTGCTTTGGGAAAGGCACCAAGTACCAAGGTCCTGGGCACTATCCCTTAGCTGGATTCCCTCTGTGCGGCACAAAAGAAGTGCTTCCAGGCTGCACGAGGGCTCCTGCACTCATTTCAGTACTTACGTGAGTCATAGCAAACCCAGAGAGAAGAATCCAAAAGCCAAATGAAAGCAAAGGAAACTAACTCCCAGCAGACAAAATTTAATTTTTATCTTACTTTGATCATTTTTGCATAAGATTGGATGAAGGATGTAAGAAGGGGAGATGTATATAATCTCAAAGGTATCTTTTACCTCCCTGACTTGTTCCTTTGTTTTCATGATTAGAAAACACTTCTCTAGGAATGACTGCATATTCATCTCTGTTTCCATTTCTTCTCTGTGATGCAGTGTATTCATCTACACATTTAACTCTTCACATCTGGAGTGTACTTTCATGTGTGCTTTGAGGTGCAGATGAAAGTTGTTTTTTTTTTAAATCTCAAATAGTTAAATTGTTGTCCCAACAACTTCTGCTGAATAGAAGTGTTCACTAATTTTTATTGTTTTATTGGAAAGCGCCGTATTTATGTCACAGGGGAATCATGTCTTGTTTGGAGTTTTAACTCTATGTGTAAGTTACATTTCTAGAGAGTCCTCTACCTGAGAAACTCTTTCCTCAAGTCTGTAAGTGTTGTGAGGTGAGGGGCTTCCCCTCTGGGGGAGATATGGGAGTCTCAGCACCCATTCCTTCCTCTCCTGACAGACCCCCTGAGTCCAATGGCAAATCGAATCCCCTGCATTACTTCAATTATGTTCTCGCGTTCTTGTCAAGTTGAATCTGTGTTAGTGAAATGGGTGTTTAAACTTGGGTGGTCATGCTGCCCTGTCTGCCGGTTCTCATGCTGCCCTGTCTGCCGGTTCTCCTAACCCCACTGCAGGAACTGGAACCGTGTGTCAGGTTTATAAGAGCAAAGTTTGGGATAAGGCTTCCCAAAGTGGAGAATAGGCAGACAGAGGCCTCCACAGAGGCATGAAGGTTCAGTCTGCAATCATGGAGCCACAAGTGTTTCATGTCATCAGAAATATCACAAGCTGGGGAAGATTGGGTGATGGTGCTAGAGGTAGGTGACTGGGACTCCTTTGGGAACAACTGTGAAATCCAGACTGAAGTATGCCTTCGTTAATTGCTAATCAGTTGGGTTCCCCACGGATGATTGATTTTAACTTACACCATCCCCAGGGGACTTAAGGATTCATAATTTGGCAACACTGGGAGGCAGGATGGATTCAAATGGGGAGCATTCTCTGTGTGCGGACATAACTTCTGAGGATGTTGCCACAGTTTAGCTTCCAGATCATAAGGCCTGGGGAGTTAGAGGTGGGCAGATGGAGGAGGGAGATGGCATGTTATATAACCTCAGGGGCAGCATCCTGGAGGGTTTTCAAAATCCGATTGAAATTTTCCTCTTTCTATTTGAAAAAAACATATCGCCTTGGCTTTCTTTTGGAAAAAGACTGAATCTGCTTCCATTAGATTAGTCACCAGTGCTCGGCGTTGAGGAAGGCAGTGATCAGCTGTGTGAGGGTTGGGGCTTCACCTGACCTCTGGACAGTGGTCAGACAACTTCCCAGAGACACCATGCAGGTCCCAGGTCTCATGCTGTCAGATGACAGCTCTGTTAACAACCATGCCTGGGAAAAGTTAAGGATTTGCTATTCCCTTGTGAGCACTTATATTTCTCATTTTTATTTTTTAATAAGCTTGATACATTATACATTGCTCATTTGCTACTAAAATTGGAATCAGTAGAGCAATAACTGGCAATTACCTCAGTGAATGCTGCGAATTTCCCTGCTACTTTTCCTTAGCCAGGAAGGCTCAGCACTGCTCAAATCATCAGACTTCAGTCATGGGCTTTGCAACTCTGCCAGTAGAAGTGCTGAGCGCAGTCCTGCCTGGAGCAGAGGCCACGCAACCAATAGAAAGTCCTAGAAACCAAACAAAACACAGCAATAAACAAACAAGAAAACCCCAAGGACTCGATCTATGATCCATCCAATGGATAAGATGTCTTGTTTATAAGGTAAGATGTTCCCAGCACTGGTTAATTCACAAAGAATGCTGTTCTTTTTCTTTTTTGAATTTCTGCTTTTCCTTGCAACCTTCAACTTCAATGCTTGCTGGGGAACATGCCACCGACACTGCTCCTTATTCTCAGAATTGAATTTCCCTGGCAGAGTTTTTACTATTATCTAAACAAGTAGACCATTTATTGTTCTAAAGTCCCTATCTGTAAGGAGTATTGAAGATATTAAGTCCCTTCTGGATGTCATTTTGAAGTAAGTTTGATAAAGATGTGGATACTTAGACTAAGAGCACACTTATAATTTTAGGAAGCAGTATCTGAAAGAGTAAAAGGAAGGTTTAGGGATGGTGAACGAAAAAAAAAGTATATATTTATGTGTATATATATATATATATATATATAACGTATATATATAACGTATATATACAACGTATATATATATAATGTATATATATATAACGTATTATACAATATGCATCTGTAATTATATTTACATACACACACAGGAGGACAGAGGAAGGAAGGGAGACAACAGCATGATTGCACATGCCTAGGAATAACTCTTCAGAAAGGAATATATTATTAGGCCAGGAGCATTTCAGTTTTTAAAACAAGAAGTGCTGTGAATGGAACCTTGATTGACGAGCCATTATTACAGATGTATTAGGGAGATTTCAACTGATGTTTTGTAGATAGTTTCTTTAGAGTATAATATGATTGTAGGTAGTTTGTAGAATATAATATGGTTGGACAGATCTTGAGGGCCCTGGAGAAATCACAGGCAGAAATGTTAGATTGTTCAACTAACAGAGAAAGCACAGTGTCGTCATCAAAGTCCCTGTAATGCCGCTGTGGAAACCCAGTGATATTAACGATGCCTTGAGCATGAGTGGGTACAAAATGGAAGCAACTTCTCCCACATGGGGTCTGTGAAAGAACCCTCTTTGGTAATCCCAGGCTGCACTTGTCGGTAGGAACATGTTTCCTGTCCAGTGACCGGGTCCCCGGTCTCTCACCCATCTCTCTTCTGCTTTACACTCAGTGCCAGGACCTGAAGGGAGGACCTGGCTCCAATCTATAATCAGCCTTAAAGACAATCCCATCTCATTTCTGGGTTGCCCATGAAGAACAAAGGAAATTGAGGTCAACTCTATCAAGAAAAGACCAGGAAACCTGACACCCAAGGAGCCAGAACTCCTTTTCTGGAAATGGGATTGCAATTTTCCTCTATGCTAAGTGGGAGAGATTCTGAATGAGACAATAGCCAAAGAGAGAAGAACTACTCACTGCATTTTCTCAAGGTTTAGGTTCTTAGTTTCTGTGGAATAGGTAAGGTGTGAGAAGCCTTTCACTCCCATCTATAGCTTCTGTTCTCTCTTCTGAAGTACAAAGCCAGCCCCTGAGACTAGATGAAGAAAAGTTTCATAGGTGCCTTTCTTTGTCTTGATTTACATTTGAAAAAGCCCCCTCCCCCTGTGTGCCCCCCTGGAAGTGTTAATAACTAATGAAGCACTGAATAATCATGAAGGTGGATTTGGGCACTGTCCCTTCAGCCAGTAAGCAGAGTTCTGGAGAAAAACACATTTCATTACAGACAGGGACTCTGTAAATAAGTTTAGAAATGAGGTGGCAGAACCATAACCACCTAAGAAAAGAATCCCCCCACCCACCTTCCCCACCTCCACCCAGTGCAGGCATTCACGTTCAACATCGCCCTTGAGAATGCTTTCTTGGGAAGTGTGTTGATCACCGCTGCAGCCGTGTTTTGCTCTGACATACCTGGCACTTAGATTATAACTACAGTGGTCGGCCAAGGGGAAATTAAAGTGTTCAACAACCAAGTACTGCAATTGCCAGTCAGACAGCAGTAAACTCAAGTCTAAATCCAATCAGTAAGTGCCCATCAATTTGCTTCTCTGTTGTGAGGATAAAAAGAAGGCTGCGACAGTACCTTCACACAGCTTGCCCCTGAGTTGGATAGAATAGCGTCAGACTTCAGATGTTAAGTAATCATTCTCAAGTTATATATGAAAATCATAAAAGACAGAAAAAAAAAGGTCACAAGGAAAATAAATCATTATGCTAAAGGTGCATGAGGGAGATTGTATCTTAGCTGAGAAGAGTTTGGTCTGTTGAACAAAGAAAAGAATGACATTCCAGGAATGGGAAACTATTTAAGCACAAGTATAAAGAAACAAATACAATTTATTCAAAAGAAAATTTTTAAATTTACATTCTTTAAAAAAGAAACAACAGAGAATTAGGTTCCCTGAAACAGGGAAAATAGTTTGGAACTTGAAAGTAGGGGACCCTGTCTCAGCAGGCTAATAATGTAGCTCTTTGAAAAACGTGGAATGAGGATCCCAGCGGTGCCCTGTGCAGGGAAACCTGGCTGCTCTGGTAAGTTAATGGTGATCTTGTCTTTATTTAGAATGTTGCTGGTTGTTTCTTTTTTAACAATTTTTTTAAAGGAAAGGTGCAGGTGGAAAATGAAGGTGAATAGGCAAGCAGGCAGGAAGAGAGAAGAGGAAGAAGCTCTGTATTTTATTTAGTTGTGCATCCTGTTTTTCATCCCTGCCCCATGTCTTGAACCCACGTCCTTAAAGTATATGGCTTGTGCTTTCAGCTGATGGTGGCCAACTAATCTGCTTCTCTAGCAAGTGATGCTGATAGTTTTGTTCATGATGTATTTTTTTGTAGTAGTTTGAATTTTTTCAAATATTTTGTTAAAATGTATTCATCTGGACTACTAAATTTTCTGATTCTAAATTGCTACTAAATTTGGCTCCTAGAACATATTTCTCACTAGCTTTACTCTAATCCTGGCTGAATAAACCCCCAATTTGAGTGTGTTCTTACACAGAAGTTTGGTTTTCACTCAGCTTACCTAAAATGCAGATGTTTTTGATTGGATGACTCTGTTTCTATGTAACATACGCCTCTGCGCTGCACTGGGCTCCTTGCTGTTCCAGCAGGGAGACACAGAAAAGGAAATGGCACGTGGTGGGCAGGAGGTCTTCACTGACACACTGGACTTGAAAAGAATGCATCTCATCTCTTCTTTCATTTTGCTGGGCAGAGTGTAATCACCCACTACATGGTGCTGGAAGGGAGGTTGGTAAATGGGGTTAAGCTGTGGTCTCAGGAAGAAAAGGAATTAGGGTGAGCATCTAGCAGACCACTCCATCATGTCCTGAAAAGGAAGCTTAAATTAATGCTATTCAATGTGTGGTCCATGTGTTCTTCAAAAATTGTTTTTAAATACTCGCTAGTAATAAATAGGTTCCGTTATTAAATAAACTTGTAAATGTTGCATCCTGATGTTCCCTCTAGCAGAGTCAAATGCATGCTAACATTTTGAGGCTCTGGAAATAAATGAAATAAGCTTATTTCAGTTTAACCCTCCCTGCCTCAAATATATATGACCATGGATATATGACCATGGAAACTTTTTTTTGCAGAATGTCTAGCAATATCCGGTGGGTATTTTGGAAAATGATCTATCTAGAAGAGAGGGAGATTTTGAGATAATAAGAAATGAATGAAAAGTCTCTGAGTACCATTATCCATTACAGTTCAGTTACCTAGGTTTGGTTGGCAAGAATTTATCAACTAAGAAATTATGAACTAAGATAGGCTCTCATTTCTCAACTTTTCCCTAATAACTTTTCCTCGATAACTTTTCTAGAGGCTAGAATGAAAAGAAAAAATATGGTTCAGGAGTTCCAAGTTTGACAGCTGGCCCAAGAAATGTTAAGTTTGTGTGATGTTTGAGGAAACTTGTGTTGAAGAGTTCAGTTCAGAGCCCAACAGAGCGAGAGGCAACTAGTAGAAGCTAAATGGATTTGGTTCATTGGAAGGATCAGTGTTGAGGAAACTTTCTTGTGCTCTGAAGAGAGCAAATGGTGGTGAGCAAATGAAAATGTTCACATTTTCACATATAAAACGATTGATGAATTTGAGAGTTCAAAAACTGAGCAGTGCTGTATGATAAGTAATTTTGTTCCTTTATTTGCATATCAGTGAAGTCTTAGAGAGGACAGACTGAAAGCCGAGGTTTGTTAATTAGAATGTTACCTTGATGTTAAGAAACATGTTGATATATGTTATGGATTGAGAGTGTGTGTCCCTCTAAAATTCATATGTGATAATATTTGGAGGTAGGCCTTTCGGAGGCAATTAGGTTTATAATGAGGACATGAGAATGGAGTTTTCATCATGAGATTAGTACCCTGGTAAGAAAAGGAAGAGTCCAGAGCCCTGTCTCTGCCGTGTGAGGATACAGTAAGAAGATGGACAACTGCAAACCAGAGTGAGAACTGTCCCCAAACACCGTATCTTTCACTATCTTGTTTTTGGACCTCCCAGACTCCAGAACTGTGAGAAATGAATGTTTGTTGTTGAAGTCACTCAGTCGATGGCATTTCTGTTATTGTAGGGTCAACTGATTAAGACTGATTAAAACAATATGTTCATTCAAAATGGAAATTGCTACTGGAAAGTATTAGATTATGAAAAAGAGATTTGGACACTGTTGGTAATAATTAAATAATGGGGGTTTAAAAGATGAGACATCAGGTTAAATGCCGAGGGGAAAAATCCAATTGAAGACTCCATTTCTTCCTGTGAGATGAATGCGAGTGGAAGGTATGTCTGTATGTAAGAGACTTGGTTACAGCATTAATGTCATATGTTTAATAGAAATAGGAAATCTGATAATCATTAGAGATAATATGAATTCTGTGAGGGGTTCCTAGGCAACCTGTAACCCTTGAGTGCTGTAGTTCAGTGTGCTTGCTGAATATTGCATACCATATAATCTGGGAATTTCGTACTACTTATTAGCTCATTCAAGGGGCTGAAAATCCCCAGAGCAGAGATTAAACACATTTTTCTGAACTCCCCCCAAACTCGTATGTAAATGAAATTTTTTTTATTATACATAATTTTTATTCATTGAAATGCTTGTTGAACATCAACAAATTGGCCACTGTGTTTAAAAAGGTTGGTGTTCTGGAGAAGACCGTTTGAGAAATGATGATTTTGTCCATCCTCTTCATGTTTTCCATCAGGAAATTAAACCTTGAATAGTCAGATTTCAGTTAAAGGTGAAAGGAGAGGGAGAGAGTGGAGAAGTGATACAAGGGAAGTCAGTGGGAAAATCATGGCAATTGACAAGAATTAGTTATATGGGGCTGATAGGAATGAAGTTTGGGGGACAGATAATTTTTTTAATGTGGGGATGGGATATAAAGAAAGAAATAAGGAAAGATGAAAGTGAAAACCTATTCATGGTAAGAAGAGGGTCTACTTGGTAGACAATTTTATGAAATTGGAAAGGAAAGATTAGTGGAAATTAGACAGGGAAATACATAATTCCATATCAAACAACCTCCAAAATGGGTAAGAGGCTAGAGATAAAGATTGATTTGATACATTTTGAATTAGTGTGATGGATGCTGGGTGATGCAGACTTGAACAAGAGATGGTCCCTTCCATGGACGAGAGGTCTCTTCTATGACCTCACAGAAGGCTTATTGCAGCCTCAGGAGCACAGTTGGGATTTCAAAGGACACATCTTTACTCCCTCTGGGACCCAGGGGAATGTCACAGAAAATATAAAACCTCCTATATGCAGAGAGATGGTTAGCTCCTAGGTCTAGTTAGCTAGGGAAAGGAAAGAAAAGGATTCTCAAACAGTGAAGGCAAACCAGCAGAAGAGAAAAATCCAGAAATGAAAGCTCCACCATGATGATAAGCAAACCCAGGGGCAAGTTATTCATGAAGTGCTCCCTGTGGATTGAACATAGCTTGATGTCTCCATTCACTGTGCAGGTCCTCTCGTGCGGCTTTCATCACTCAACACTATCTGGTGCCATTAAGATATCAATGTTATTTAGGTATATCTGCATTGGCAGTTTAATTATGTCTGAGGAAGGCTGGGTATTTATTCATGGGTGATCTTGGGTACTTGTCAGACACCAGCCTGGAGATAAAGATGAGGTGCCTGAGGAATGCTAATGCTCCTCAGCTTGCCATTTGACAAACACACGTGCTAGTTATTTCCAAACTGATTATTTCGATCATTAACATCACATACATCAGCCTCCTTCACCCGAGATTGCCACACACATTCATCTTTTCATAAACAATTATCTGACAAGAGCTCTGAGAATTGATGTTCTGGGGGGAATTTTCCAACTTGGGTCAGCGGAGAGATGCAGCAAGCTCAACACCCTGTTAGCATCGTCATTTCATTAATCAGATTAGGACAGTACCCCCACCCAGTGAGCACCATGTTCGTAAACAATAACCAGTCAGGAAGCCTTTTTGTTGCCTGTGGCCATGGCAGCATCTCTGCCAATCCCCTTGGAAAACCTGCATCTTTGCTCATCCTATCACTTGCCCATTTGTAATAAATACTCTTGTTCCAAGAAGCAGTGCATGAGGAAGGGCTCCAGGCTGTGGAGAAACCATCTGCTCCTTATTGCTCACCCGAGCCAGAACCTCCCGACAGTACTTCCCCACAGTCATGGGGAGCCAGACTTAGCCGATAAAGAGGCAGGGCCTGTCTGGTGATGAGTGAGTGCAGGGTAAACTGTGGAACAGCTCCCAAGCAAAGCTATTTCCTTCAGAAGTGACTCACAGAAAATGCTGTTTGCCCAAGTTAGGTAGGTCATCCCGGACTCTTAGAAGTAGGCTGATCATATATACTTGAGACAAAAACGGGACATTGGGATGGCAAAACAGGATGGGGTTATGCACCGCAACTAAAGGGAGGGGAGGAGGCGGAGCATTCTGAGCAGGAGTAAAGCAGCCAGGCTAGCAATGAGTAAGTACTAATCGATTCCTATTACTGATCACATAGTAATGACGTGTGGTCCTGTGGAACTTCATACAAAAGTCCAGGGCCAGTACAAGTAATTTTGACACCTTAGGTGAAAACCAAAATTGGTGACCCTATAAGACCGCTATAAATTTCCTGCCTAAAACACATGCTGTTTTAACCGGACCAGTGTCAGAAATGCCCAATAAATGGTCCCGTGCCAGAAATAACCCCCATTGTACTTAGCTGTGGTTCAGCCATATTGCAGTGTATAAAGAAATAGGCGCTTTCGGGGTGGGACCTCTTTCCAGGATGGGTCCTGTTTCCTCACACGGGTGTGGGAATAGTAATCAGAACCCACTGTCATCAGCACCAGCAAGAACTATCTTTAATGTGGGACAAAAGGAAGCTGCTTTTGGGTTCCCTCAATGGACTGGGCCCAGGGCATCTTAACTGCTCCTTTTGCCTACCTTAAAGATGAACCTGGTTTATTAAAAATGAAACCAAATTGACATTTATATTAAAGCAATGATGCATTGGGAAATGTGAAAAAAATACTGTCCAATTTAAAACAGTATGTATGGTCAGTGTACTTAGAAGGAAAGGCTGATGTTTGTTTCTCTACATTCACAGCTTGTTCAGATTGTATTTCATCCATTTTGGAAAAGAGAACCCTCTGTCCAATTTCACTTAACTATTTTGTTCTTCTAATATAATACAAAGTTTCAGAGTTTGGTTGTTTTTTTTTAACAAGTCCAGATGATTACTTTTTAAATAAACACACATTGATGATTTTAAGCAAGCCCAATGTAAGAAAAGATATATGATTTCATTTGTTGCCATATCTTGTTGATGGTGAGGATATGTATAAGCATATAATGCTTGACTAATAGTCTTTTATGATCTTTACAAAAATTGGACTTGTTTTTAATAAAAAGTTTTTGGAAATAGGAGTTAAAAGAAAATGTAACTTGTTCAAGATCATGAATTGGTTAATGGTAACCCATCATCAAGCCTTACTTTTACCATAGCATCATATTAGTACAACATTCTAAGCTGATGAAATTAAAAAACATGACAAGTAGTTGTTTGTATGAGGATATCTCACTCCCTTTTGGTAGATAGTTATATTTTTTTGAATAGCTTTAGTAGTTAAAATTATTTTTTATAAACCAGAATCTTTGTCTTGATAATCTCCAACTGATTGTCAATTTCTAAATATACATTAAGGAAGTATTATTTTCCATGTAGTAACCCTCATATATTAAAGACAACTATAATTTCTCCTGGAAATGTCTCTTCTTTAGGTTTAATTCCAGATACTTATTTGATAGTTTATTAGTCTTCTTTGGCTACCGTAACAAAATACCACAGACTAGTTGGTTTTAATGATATTTAAATATGTTTCTCACAGTTTGGAGGTTGGAAGTCCAAGATCCAGGTGTTGGCAGTGTTAATTTCTCATGAAGCCTTTCCTTGGTCCTCTTACTATGTCTTCCCCTGGTCTTTCCTCTGTTCACACATCTCTGTTGTCTCTCCTTCAAGGATAACTGTCTTATTAGAATAAGACCCACCCTATGACCTCATTTAACCTTAATTACCTCTTTAAGTGCCTTGTTTCCAAATACAGCCACTCTAGGGGTTAAGTCTTCAACACGTGAATTTGGGGGCTGGGAATGTTGACACAATTCTGTCTATAACAGGTAAAATAATTCAAGGCCTCCATTTCTTCAGTATACCTTACTACATGTACAAGAAACAGACAAATCCAGCACCGTACATGGGGAAGGGTGTTGTCTGGAGATGAGTGAATGATCTGACCCCCATCTCCCTTTTCTAAGTAGTCTTCAGAATTTGTAGCCACTGAATGAGTGCTATGTAAACAGCCAACATAAATGACCACTTGGTCACAATGCTTAAAGACTCAATTTAAATCAAAATTGAGAATGATCTAGATTTAGTGCAAGGGATAGGATTCTACTAATGGAAGAGAGTTCTCAAGAATCATAAGTCTCTTGACTGGCTCCTCTGTAGCACAGAATGTAAACCTGAAAGAATTACCCTCTCAAATCTCATGAAACTAGACTTGGGTCTTCTTTTCTTATATGTTTGGGAAGGTAAAGAGGGTAATTATATAAACTGGCCCTACCATTCCCAACATGTATAGCAAGAGTGAGTGAGACAGTGATGAATTACCCAGGATGAGGTTAGAATAATTTAATAAAAGGAGGTGGAAATGGGGTCTTTAATTCCTAACCTTTTGAGCTGTGGCTAAAATCCATTAATAGAACATGGATTAAGAAGTCCAAAGTAAGATTACTCAGCATCAGCCACCACTGAATCACTCTGGCACTTGGGTCAGAATTAACATCTGAGAATTCTTTAAAACTTTATGGCTGAGCTATTTTTCCTGGTTTGATTTCTTTTGTAGTTTTTAGTCAGGAAGATAGAAAAGTTGGGCATCTATTCAAAACTCATTCAAACCACAGGGAAGAAATATAAAGGAGGCCTTTGGGAATGTAAAAGGTCAGTCTGAATAGTTTATATCATATTTTTCATTAAGAAAATTCTTTTAGAGCATCAGTAGGGAGAATTATATCACAATATATAAGCAGATTTAGCAAGATTTACAAAACCACATGTGTTCCCTTAAGCAGTTTGCAAATATTTGATGACCTTAGAACTCTTGTTTCAAATGAAATTTTACACTGAAGTAAAATGGAACAAAGTTGATAAAAGGAAAGTTTTCCTACTTAAATATGAACTTGAGGTCTCAGAGACTCTCACCTTTCCGGTGCCCTACTTTAGGTAGCCCTTAACAGGAATGAATGCCAATATATTCCAAGAAGAAAGATTGAAAGCTTTTTTACAGGAGATTCTTATTCTACAATAAATTTCTTCCAGTGAACCACAGAATAAGTGTGTGTGAAAGTTGATCATGAAGAAGTCACACCTCACTTTAGGCTTTGCAAAGAAACAAAAGAGGTAGTTTGAAAATGATACATGGTCTTCCAACATAATTGTAAAGATTAATGGAAGCAGATTTTACTCACAGCTGGAGCATTTAAAACCTTTTGATGACTTAAGGCAACTTAAGACAATTTAAGAAAAAAGGAATATTTTGTCAATAGATATGCACAAATTATACACTATGGAAAATGGAAGGACACACAAATTGAAATCAAATGAAATAATTACAGAAATCCTATATAACTTCTAAAACATTTTGTAAGAATAAGTGTCTCCTTTTTCTGAGTTCCTTTAACAGGAGCTTTAACAGGGACTGATGTTCAGTCCCTGAATTGCTAAACTGGAACTCAGAAAAAAGGAAAAAAAAATCTTGCTCAATTTTGAGCAGCTATTCAGTGACACAAATAGCTCTTTATTGTTGCATGAAGACATTCTGATCAGTCATAAAAGCATATTAATCAGAGGTTAATCCGATTTTTTAAGTCATTTACTTTCTATTATACAAAATACATTTCATCCATACCTGAGGTGAATCTGAAGGAACTACTTTTTGTTAGAACACAAAAACAAGTCTTTCAAGCTGGATCTGCAAATCTAAAACATGTTCATGGAGGGAATGTAGGCTAAACCCAAAACCAGGGAGGGTGGGTACCCTCTCTTCCTAGCTCTGCAGTGATCAATTTGGAACATATTGAGTAGACTCTTACCCTAAATGGTTGGTGGTGAGTTTCTAAAATCAGTACAAAAGGGAAAAATTCTACAAAATCAAACTTACCTCTGCGAATCTTCTGAATTCTTAGAAACTCAGAGATAAATCATGTATTACTTTGTATCTGCACATTTAGCAGAGATATTTCTGTGATTTTGGAAACGAGAATCTCACATGAACCCAGTAAATCACCATCAATGCTGTATGTTCTGTTCCTTTTGAGTTTGATTGATTGGATATAGTGAGGAATTGCACATGATCTTATTTTACTATGTAAGTTTCCTACTTTACCAACTTTACAAATTGACTCATGCTGATGGGGCTAACTTGGTAGCTCAAATAAATTTGAAGTGAAGAGATAATAAGAAATATGCAGATGTTTAAGAATGCTTTTGGTAATATTTCTAACCTGTGAAGTGAAATTATGGATAATACACAAAGTCTCCAAATGACTTTTCGTATCCTCTTCTCTGACTAGGATCAGAACTTAAGAGTTATTAGGGGAGTGAGTGTCTCCAAGGGCAGATACCAACAATTTCTCCCATCTATATTTGTACATTCTACTTTTTCCATCAAGTGGCATCTAATTATTTCCTCTTCCTTTGGATCTGAGCTGGTCTTTGACTTACAGTGACTAGTAGAATGAAGAAAAGTGGTGCTGCTCTGTCTGTTCCACACTCAGCCACTTAGAGGCCAGACAGCTTCTGCTTTGGTTTCCATGAAGCCTTGAACCCCACAAGGAGGCCAACCCCTCTACAGAAGAGAGAAGCCGGCCAACTCCCAACTCCTCAGCCACCACAGCTGAGGAGCCAGACATGTGAAAGACAACCGCATGGTTATTCTAGCCCCATCTTAGCTACCGGATAAATAAAACTGAGTGAGTCCAACTGACATCTCATGGAACAGAATAATCACTCAGCCAATCCCTTCTTAGAATCATGAGCAAATAAATGCTTTGTAGTATTTTAAATATTGTTTGAGTGTCTTGTAAAACAACAGTTGATAACTGTAACAGTCAGCCCACAGATAGATTATTAATAAGATAGATTATTTTTCATAGATCCTTCCCTGATATGCTTCCTTCCTCCTGAGAGACCCTTATGCTTTTATATATGTTACACACATTCTTGGGGAAGAAAAGTCAAACAAAAATAAAACATCAGGTACTTCCTCCATGGTAGGCCTTGCTCAAGCTTCCCTTCTACCTGCATAGATGACAGAGGATCTGGCTTCAGTTTCTTGATGTGTCTTTGAAGCTTTCACATTCCTTGTTATTTAAATGTGCTTGGTTTCCAATTCCCATTGCAAAGAAAGACAGTGACAGGTGACACAGAGTTACTTTATAAAAGATTAAAAATCTCAGAAGGTGTTGGCCTGTGGAAACAAATACATTCTCCCAACCCCCAATTGAAAAGATAATTTAAGTCCAAGGAATGAAGCAGGCATGTCCATGAGATCCAGCAGTCATTTATTAAGGTAACTTACATACAGGGGTCCTCAATACCAGAGTTGTGATCCAGGACTTTCAGTGGTAAGATTCACAACACACTCACAACTAAAGGGTCTTCTTATACCCCTTCCTCATATGGGCTTTTTTTTTTTTTTCTTAGTTAATTAAGTAAATGATTTAGGCAAAAACACTGATATTAATGTCCTGGAGGTATGACAGAGGCCTTTGTGTTCTTACATCATGGGAGTGTAAGGGTGATTGGGGTTGGTGGGGAAGCAGTCCCAGGAATTTTTTTTTTTTAATATGCCTGGAAGGGAGCAATCAGGATAGATCTAAGATTTCATTATCCAAGATGGAGTCAGCTTGGTTTCCTCAGAAGGAGATAGTGAAAAGGCAGAAATGGGAAATTAGATAATTATAGGGTGGAAAGGAGGAAATGAAGTTCAAGAAAAAGAAAGGACTTACTGCGAAAATATCAAGCAACAGCCTCAGTAACTGGCAAAATGGTGAGTCCATCTTCCTGGGCAAGTCAGTGGCCAATTGGATGACTTGGAATCAGTCAATCATTGAACCATTTAAATCAAATGTAAAAGGAATTTGTCTGACAAATAAGTGGAATTACCGTCTATAAACACAAAGAGTGACTTATCCAGGCAGTACCTCAGTGAGTTTCATTCTGTGAAATGTAGTTATGGGATGTCTGACCATTGAGTAGTAAGAGATGCATTTCCGTTGGCTTGAAAAACACGATGAAAATTGATGTATCACTTCAAATATACAAATATAACACTTACAGACCAAATAGAGATTTCTAGATAGAAAACTTTTTTAAAACTTTGACAGGATAAAGCAACTGCTAAAGCATGTTTATTGTATTAATTGAAAATTCAATTAAATTCAGCAGTGTTGTCACCTAAGAAAACACCAAAGCCCATATTTTAACCTGATAGAAATATTAATGACAGAAAATGGAGATTGATGAAGTAGAGGATTAGTAACCTTTCAGTATTTCAGTAACCTTGGAATAGCCTTCTACCTGAGAACGATAAGAAAATTCTTTCCCACTGCTCTTTCCCCACCTCCCTCAGTCCCTGTCCTGTACTAGATGTAGCTCTATGCTCAAATGACAAGTGTCTGGTGGAAATTTTGTAAGAATTTTCAGTGAGACATCAGTTGTCTTTAATACTTGAAAGAAAATTGAAGGAAAGGATTCAGTTACTCATGTGAAAAATGAAGCTTCCACCCCAGGTCTGGCCACTGCTGCTATGCTTGTTTTAAAACTGAATTATAGGTGCAATACGTTTGCCAGAGACATGGGCATTAATTTTTCTCAAACCATTCAAGATTGGGAGGACAGAATAGGAAGGAGCACAGAGAAAATAAGATAATAAGAGTTTCACATTGATTTATTCACCTTTGTGCAAAATAATGGAGACAGAAGAGAGATGGTTCCAGGGTCCTGAAGGAGAGATGGAGGAACTGTGGAGGGAAGGATTGCAGGCAGCCTGCCAAGTTCAAAGTCAGATTGTTTTTCTTAGATGATATAAGATAGCTTTATTTTTCTAGCTGCTTTATAAAAATACATACGCATAAAATATGCCACATGATGCAGCTAGAGTAAGCGAAGGCCACACTGTTTATCCAGGAAGCAATTATATTTCGAACCTGCCTGTCTTTTAGCTCATTCCTTTAATAAAGATAAACTAGTTCTGTGAATTGCAGGGCTGAGGCTATGGTTCCTGTGTTTGAGTCTAGTCTGGTAGTTTTGAGAGAGCTTGGTTCACACCCCACCCTGGGCAGATGGATGGGGTCTTGTGGTAAAAAGTTGATGCCACACGAACTCTGTGTGTGAGCTACCTCACAGACCTAATGTTGGGTCACTTAGTGTAGATGGGAAAACACTGGGAGCTCATGATTTGTGGAGCCCTGTGTAAAATGAAACTGCAGGGATCCTCAAAAAAAAAAAAAAAAAAAGTATTTCAAATGTTAAGGCTGTTAAGGCAGAGTATTAAACCAACAGTCCAGCCCTTCTAAACATGAACCTGTAAGACTGCACAGGTCTTGTGCTCATAGAGCCCATCCTGGTTCCATCACTTTGTGACAAGAAGCTTCCCATTTGGAGTTACCAGTTTGCATGTGTGAAAATCCACTGGACATGATCAACAGCTTTCTCCTTAAGAATTTGAAACTTGGGTTGGATCAGTTAGGAACATTGTTAAGTTGGATCTTCTCTCTAATATGGAAATCAGCTTCATTTCCAAAGAACCTCTTTCCACCATCCTGTCCTTCAAATCATGTATCTGTACAGAGAGTTCTGTGGCCCCCTTGGGTACCCAGGAGCTGGTGAGCAGAATATTTGGACATTGTCTCATACAACAAAAGAGAATGTGTTTAAAAAGAGCATATTTTCTCATATCTATAAAATAAAATCAAGTCCATTTGGTTGCATTACAAATCCTTGCCTTTCTTTTAAACTGAAATTTAAAAAAATAGCCTAAGCTTATTTATCTTGGAACTGATTTTGCAGGCAACATTGGCAGGTTTATCTGTTTGAAAAGAGACCTTGAAACCTAAATACCTTCTTTAAAGCTTGGACTCTGAAGTTGAACTTTGGGAGATGACAAATGAGAATGGAATGAAATATAACTTTCCTTGCTTTAACCATAACAGGATCACTAAACCTGAACATACAGAGTGGACTTGTGAGTTCTGAGAAACATCGCTCTATGTCAGGCAGCTGCAAAATGAGTAATTCTGTGGTTCTCCAGGTCATTTAGGGAAAGTTCTAGAGTTGCCAGAAAAACATGCTGATATTTGGGTTTCTGGTCTTGATGAAAGAATCTGATTCAGCAGATTTGCTCTTTTCCTCCTTTTTGATGCCCCAGAGACTAGACATTGTGTCCAGAAAGTCCTTCATTGCATAGGGAAAGCAATCTAACATCAACTTGTCATTTTGTGTGACTAGGTGTGTCTCTAACTTGTAAACTTTTTTTTTAATAAGAAGGAAAACTTGATTTGGAAAAACAGATCCAACAGTAGAATTGACCTACTTGTACAGGTTCTTAATTTTGCTGTTTTATTCATTCATTTCAGAATTCATCTTTGCTCTTCACGGATTCGCATTTGCAAACGTGCTTAATGACTAAAATGTGTCTGTAATCCCAAAAGTACTGCTTTCAGTGCCTCCAAGATGTGCACAGAGCAGTAGTGAGTTGAGTCACTGGGCAGGTGCGATCAGATAAGGCACTTCTCTATCTCCTTGTTTTAGCTTCCATACTATAAACAGATATTGTTTTCTCAGTCTATTTAGTGTCATGCTTTTCACATTTTTGTACTTTTGTTGATGATTTCACTGTTTCAAGTGATGCCCAAGTATGTGCTGGAATGCACTAAGTACAGGAAAGGCTTGATGGGGCCTCTGAAGAATATGCATCCATTAGACCAGCTTTGTTCAGGCATGATTTGTAATGCTGTTGACTCTGAGTTCATTGCTAATGAATCAATAATATATATTGAATAACATGTCTTTAAACATAAAAAACAAGGTGACATATTGATTCCTTGACCAAAATGTTGTCACCAGACTCACAGACACCTGATCCTATGTTTCCCCTACAGTACAGTACTTGCTAAATCATTGTTCACAGGGACTTTACAGAATGTGACTGCATCAAATAATGAGGACAGACTGCATGTATTGAGAACTCATTCAGTTCAATTGCCCTGAAGGAAGAGCAATAGAATGTATCCTATCTTCCAGGAGTGCCTTTAATGACAGTAGTGACTGTTTTTGACTACTGCTTATTCCAAGCACCTTAACTACGGTATCTTCTTTAATTCTCTCAGTCATACTGTAAGTTGGGCATTAAACCATTCACAGGAACAAAGACTCAAGTTGGCACAGCCACTAAGTGAGACAACCAGAGATTTTGGACCTGAATCATTGACTTCCCAAATCACATATTCATCCTTCCTACACTTATATCTAGTTTAAGGAGAAAAGAACTTGTAGCTGTCTCTTTGAGATTGAGAAAAAGAAGGTATCAAAATAGATATTTCTGGTTTTATCAAAAACAAGTTTTTCTTAAATTGAAGCAAGGAATTTAAAACAAGCATGGAAAGAACTTAATACTCTAGGCTGTGGTTCTCTACCAGAATAAATGTCATTTAATGATTTTTGGGTTTTGTTGTCCTTTTTGATTAATTTATAGATCATATCTAAATCTTTAAAAAATCGTTTACAGAAAAGTAACATCTTTTTATCTCAATACAGTCTGATTCCTCCTACTGTGTATAACTTTGAACTAACTCCTTTTCAATGAATGTAACCAAACTCAAATGACAGACACAGAGGGATTTCCTCCCACCTTTAAAAAAATAAGTTTAATGATTTTTCAGATTATGTAAGTTCTATTATTATTACTTTTTCCTGTATTTCCTTTAAATGTCCAGGAACACTTTTTTAAAATTAATTTTATTGGAGAACTATTGCATCGTAACATTATGCAGGTTTACAGGATGCTTTATTGTAAGTCAATATTTTTATATAATACGGTAAGCTCACCACTCCCAGTCCAGATCTTTCTTCACTACCTCATTGATCCCTTTTGCCCAATTTTTCCCTCCCCCTTTCCTTTTTTATAAACACTAACTTGATTTTATACATGAAAATCTGTTTTTGTTTTATTTCGCTATTTTGCTTTTGACTTCTCTCCTTCTCTATACATGTGAATGAAATCACAGTGTTGTTGTTCTTCTGGATTATCTCACTGAGCATAATTCCCTCTAAGCTCATCTACATTGTTGAAAATTACAGGATTTCAGTTTTTACAGCTGCATGTATTCTGTCCTGTATATATACCACATCTTCTTTAACCACTTATCTGTTGATGGTCACTTAAGTTCCCAGCTCTTGGCTATTTTAAATGATGCTGTGATAATCATGGTGGTTCATATATCACTTTTCCATTAGTGTTGTTGTGTTTTTAGGGTAAATCCCCAGAAGTGGTATAACTTACTCAATTTTTTGAGGACTCTCCATACTGTTCTCCAAAGAGGCTGCACCAGTTTGCACTCCCACCAATAATTTATGAATTCCTCCTCAATCTCACCAACACTTTTCATTTCCATTCTTTTGGCTTATAACCATTCTCACAGGTGTGAGGTAATATCTTATTATTGTTTTGATTTTCATCTAGGAACTTTTTTAAAAAAAAATTTATTTACAGACTACTTTAAGTTTAAATATACAAATTCTCTCTTCATCAAATATATGTGATAACACAGCACACCCACTACCACATTTCTAACTGGCCTCTACCACTGTTCGTTGAACTCCCATTACCCTTTGATCCTGCCCTCCACCCGCTTCCTTTCTGGTAACCTCAGTTCTGCTGTCAGTGCCTAAGGATTATTTTTTGCTTTGTCATTCATTGGTTTTGTTTCTTCATATTCCACATAACGTGAGATACCTGGTTTTATCTGTCTTCTTCTCACTTCATTCACTGAGCAATCATTTTGTGGAAGACAGCAGGCTTCCATCTTGTTTTACAGCCATGTAATGTTCTGTAGTATATATATCACATCTTCTTTATCCATTCTTCTGTCAGTGGGCACTTAGGTTGTTTCCATTTTTAACTATTGTAAATAATACTGCAATAAACATGGGGGTGCATTTATCTCTGAAGATTAGTGTTCTTGTGGGAATTTTTAAGTACCCAGAAGTAGGATAATAGGATCATATGGAATCTCCTTTCTCAATTTTTAAAGAGCTCTCCATACTGCTTTCCATAAAGATTGCAATCATCTACACCCCCACCAACAGTGTAGACTCATTCCCTTTTCTAAAAAGTTTCCCTTTTCTCTGCATCCTCCTGTTGACATGTGGTTTAGGAACTCTCATAAAGCAGGATTTATGTTCCCAATATTTCCCTTTCAAACAGGACTTAGGACAATGACATTAGTTTCCTGTCCATTCAAGGTAGCTATGTAGATAAAGTGAAATGACTTACAAAAATTAGCTTAAGTACCATCTGGATTATAATGGGATTTATCAAATGTTCATTCTTTTCTTCCCTCCCTTATTAAGGAGTTTAATTTATGGTTAGTAATTGAGACCATTTATGACTAGTGTGTAAATGAGAAAGCTAACTTGTATGAATTATATATAGTAATATTTACAATAACTTTATATGTGTAAAATTCTCTAGAGTTCACAGAGTCCCCCTTCCACCTCCTGGACATATTATATTCAATTTAATCCTCACAGCAATGAAAAGGATGAAAAGGATGACATGAAAAGGATGACACAGGTTATTGCCCCTTTTTGATAAGATTGTGAGATGGGCATCTACAGATGATAAGATTATTTAGCATAAGGTCACAGATGTCCCTGAAAATAACTTTAATATTTCCTTCATTTTCATCATAGGTCAACAGATGTATGTTGCCATATTGCTGACTCGTTATCTATATTTCTTGGAAATAATCAAGATAACCAAGATTATAAAACCCACCAAAACCTGACTCCAGAATGCTTCTCTCTGATGCTTATATCTTCTGCTTTCCAGATGTCCCAAATTTCACACTGTTGTTTGAGGAGAACGAGAATGATTGTTTCCCATACTGGAAATTCTGTCAATAGACATTGAAGAAGTCTAATTTTCTCTTAAGCTCCACATATCCAGATTCCTTTACTGTGTT
The DNA here is from genome assembly GCA_004363575.1 of Solenodon paradoxus. Lineage (NCBI taxonomy): Eukaryota > Metazoa > Chordata > Mammalia > Eulipotyphla > Solenodontidae > Solenodon > Solenodon paradoxus. The sequence continues at coordinate 29,066 of RJWH01000725.1, read as the reverse complement.
GATTTTTCTGCTTTGTTTCACTTATATTCTACTTCCCGTGACATTAGTTTTTTCTGGAAAACTAATTTCCCCACTGTATTACCTCTATCTTCTGGGGGCCAGGTCTTCAGTATGCTCTGAGGTGCTATCCTTCATTTTTTGATTTCTGGAACTGTGGCTTCTTCTGGAACTGACTTCTCATCTCTGATGGCCTTAGGACAACTCCTTTACCAACCTGGGTCTGAACTTCCTGGTGGCCGTCTCCTGGCTGTCTTCTTCTGCTTGGATTTCTTAAAAACATCAAATTCATTCTCATTTCTCCCTTTAGCTTTCTGTGAGGTATCTATAAAAACGTTTTCAGAGAAGCTCCTCTAGAATTTAGTCCTTAATATCTATCCCTTTTGTTCTAATTTGTTACATTAAACATAAGGCAGGAATTTTAAACAAGTAAGAAAAGAACTTTATACTCTAGGCTATGATCCTTTGCCACAGTAAATATCATATGCTGATAACTAGGAAACTGTCAGTGGTCTCCCATATTACATGACAATGAGGTCTTTCGCAAATGTACTTATAAAAGAACAATGTGCAGTAGACACTTGTGAATACATGGGCAATCTCCCCTTTGCAGAGCCCACCTTACAGCCAAGTCCAGCTGCCCTAATGGAGCCTTAACAACCAACAATTGCCAGAGAAGTCACTCACTGATGAACTGTGTCCACGGCTTCTCTGCCTCCAAGTGGACTGTTTCAACTCATCTGGCTGATTGTGCTTGCAGAGAGGCTTGATTTTCAACTCTAATTACAGCCACTAATTCAGGCCTGGCCTTCTGATCATTCATCTTTTAAGTGTTCAGCTTCTGAATCCCATTTGGTTCCCTGTCCTTCTCTTTCCTACCACCTCCCCTTGATGTGGCCAGAATAGTTAACTCAGACAATTAGTAAATGCTGAATCATTGAGTCAGTGAATGAAGCAAGTGTCTGTGTGAGGTATACAACTTCCTGAGTGGGTTTAATAGAAGCCTAAAGAGATTTTTCACAGATTCATGGGTTTTCAAAGGAGAAATTTGCATATTAATAAGAAGCTGTTCAGACTGATTCGCTTAATGTGTTTGGAGTAAGTATAATTAAATGTCAAGGGAGATATATCATGAAGTAATGAAGCTGAAGCCAATTTATCAAAAATAAGGTCTAGGGAGAGACATTTCAAATAATAAACAGTTCTCTAACCTTCCTTTTTAAGGTGATTTGCTTAGTCTGGGCCGAGATTTACATGTTTTTTGAGACTCAGTTCAAACAAAGATGCTGAGAGGGAGTGGGGGCGGGGAAGGAGAATGGACATTTTTCCTTTTCAAGTTTATAACATTCAAGGAGGTCTTTCCTGTCTGAAACACTCTTAAAGGAGACAAAACCTATTTAGTTTTTCTCTCCCAGATATTGGGAGAACGAGTTAAGATTAGTGGCCCGGCTCCACCCCCACACAAACAGCTGCCATTTGCAAACTCCGTTCTAATGAGAGGGAATGTCATATGAGTGGGCAGCTAGTCACTCAGGAATTGTACCTATTACAAAAATTAATGAAAATTTAACCCTGGGTTCTGGATTATGAAGAAGGCATTATTTACTAATGAGAATGTCTAAGCAGTTGGCCATTCTTTTAACAAACTCATCCACATTTTAGTTTAAATTCACTTAGGAGAGAAGTCATGATAAAATTACACAGCCATTTTTTATGTTTTATTTTCTGTTTGATTGAATTATCCAAGAAATGCAGACTCATACAAAAGATGGATTTTCTTGAATTCTGGATGACATGCAAGTGACCGCAGGAGTAGTTGGTTGATTCGATCAAATGGAAATTCTCTATAATGTCTTGATTTTGCCTATCAGAATGTGAAAATCAATAAATTCATTCCTGGGAAAGCTAGAGGACCCTCACTGGCCTCTTTCAGAGAGGTCTCCAGGGAAGAAAAGAAGACTAGAGCCAATGCTATAAAACCAGTAGGTGGAAGAGAGGAAATGCCTGCCTCCTCCTTGCTTGTCATGCTAGCAAAATGAAAGGTCACATTTACAAGACTGGGAGGTTGAGGTGTTTCCACTTGCAATGATTATGCGTTGTACTGTGTCCACAGGGAGAATCAAGTAAAGAAAGACCATGATTTAGAGAGTTAAGCCTTTTGAAGCACCATTTAAACTTTAGGTGATACCAAGTTCACCAAATTTCAAAAAGTATGCAAGCTTTGAGACGATTTGAGAATGATCTATTTAGTCTGTTATCGAAAGAGTGTGTTTCATGGGTTTTTTTAAGTTAATCAATGTGATACACTGATTTTGTATCAGCACTGTCATTTGGAATGTGCCTGACTTAGCTTCCAGTTCCAACAGTCCTCCTTACACTCTGGCCAAACTGGGACAAGTTGCTTACCCCTCTCTCTGCACTTTAGTTTGATCCTTCTGGAAAGACAGAGATACCTTGTCTTCCCTGTTTAACTTTTGTCAGGAGCAGAGCTGGTATATGTGAATTATCTTGTTATTATGGTTGTGATTTTTGTCATTTGACCCACAACCTTATGAAGCCATCATTTTGGGGCCCATCCTTTGTAGCCCTCCTTTACACTTCAAGTGATTAGAGACATTGGACCCCGAAATTTCCTCTTCACTTTCAAAGCTAAAAACAAGAACTATATTTCAGGTGGGATTGTGTCTATCTAATCAAAGAAATCTCTTAGGAACTTTGTGTTGCATATATTCAGAGCAATGAAAAGGAAGGCCTTTTGTTACCTTAGACCAAATCCTTAATCATCATCTCCCTTTCTTAATGACAAATTCACCTTCTTGTGTAGTGTGTGTGTGTGTGTGTGTGTGTGTGTGTATGCACATGTGTGCATCCGTGTATGTGTATATGTGTGTATAGAGAGAGATCATAATTATGGTTTCAAAGATTTGTAACACTCAGACTCATTCTTTAAAAAAAAATGAAAGAAAAAATTTAGTTTTTCAGTAAGCCAACACTTATTCTATAATATAATCCACACAGATTGAGGGAGGGAGGGAAGTGTCTGGAACCCACCAGTTAGCTCACCCTCTCACTTCATGGAGTGCCCCTATAACCCTTTCAAATACCCTCTAGGGTGCTGTTCAACCTAATTTGAATGTACAGCTCACTGGTTTGTGTTTTCTCTAGCTACATTGGACAGGTTTGCATCATTTTGCAATTTTTACCATATCACTGAAACTTAAAATGAGCACAAAAAATATTATTCATTGGTCATTAATACTAAAGCAACCTTATACAAAAGTGTTTTAATTTTGCAGAATAGGGCATTCTTTTCATAGATGATTGTTCAACAACCTAACAAACCATAACCCTGAACTTTTCATTTATACCCTCAAATTGTATTTCTAGCTATGAGGTTTCCTCTGTCACAGAAACAGCCAATTGAATAGTCCCTGGTCCCACTGTTCCTTGCATTCTCCACAGCATGACCAGTTGGAAGGACCATTCACATAACTGGCAGAGAACAGGTACTCTTCTTAAGCTTTACTTGTGAGTCCAGAGATAGCAATCTAGAGACAGCAAGTTCAAAAATAAGAGATAATGCTTTGTGAAATGAGAAGACAATTCTTTTGTTCATTATTGACAGATATTCATAGGAAATATTTTTTTAGTTCCTCAAGGTCAGCTTCTGTAGTGTTTGTGGGTGCTATGACAGCAGGAGGATTTTGTGGTCAAATATGAATGGGAAATGAGCTCAACAAACTTCAGTGGATTTTGTTTATAGTGAACTTTTAAGACTTATGCTTCTGAGGTTTGCTATGTCAAGACAAGTGGGATTTGTTATAGGCAGTGTTTCCCATGTAACAATGACCACAGAAAGCATTTGCCATGAAAACCCATAAGACTATGTGTTTCTTGGAACATAGTTTTGTAAGTGTTGCTCTTTTTATTTGATTAAAGCAAATTATGATTAATAAGATGCATTAAGTGGATGAATGTCATTGTTAGAATCTGACGACTGCCTTGCAGAAGTTATTTTAGGACTTTATGCACTGGTCCTTTTCTTATTCTGTAGATGAAGAAGATGGTGATAGGAATGTTGGCTACCAATTTCTTTCCTGAAAACATTGGCCTAGAGACTGAATTTCACATGATAGATTGGTGTTATCATATGATTGATTTTACTGTACCATAGGACAAGCAATTCATTTTCTCCCTAACAAATAGCAAGTGCTTTTTGTTCAAGGAAACCACCTAAATAGAAGTAAAATGTCTTCTTTTTAAGCCTATAAAAAGTATCATGCTATGGAATTTCCATATTTTATTGCTTTTGGTAGGTCATTATTCTCCTAGGTTTACCATTTCCTTGTATCAAGAGTTTACAAGCCTCTAGGGGTGTATATGCAGGGCATTTGGATTCCTTATTTTCCAGCTCTTTCTCCCCTATCCACCCATAGCCCTAAATACTATATGCACCCATACTCCATTCCCACACAACACCCATGGTGCCTCATCCTGCATCTTTATATAAATGTGTCCTTGTCCATCTGTCCATCCCTGTTTGGCATGCTTATCGTCCTCTCTATGCATTAAAGCTCACACAGCCCTCACAGATAAACTCAAAGGCCACGTCCTTCATGACTTTGCTTCCCCAGAAGGCAATAGTTGCCTTCATCATCCCCTTTTCTGAGGTACAGGCAACTTTGGTTACAGTTCATTCTCTTTCACCATTTGGGTTCTCCAGAAAGCTGTAGAGGAGTTAGGAGTATAAAAGATGTCTTGGAGAAGAGCATGTCACAAGGAAAAGGGAAGGAAGCTGAACTGGGCAGATCCCATGCAGACCTGACAGTCTCTGTCAGCCCCACTGGGAGATTTGGAGCCAAGATGGTTCATCAGAGGAGAATCTACTTGGGCAAACTGGACCAAGCTTCTTCGATACCTCCTTGTTAAGTCCTTGACCAAGAGCCACCAGGGACAAAATATGAACTGGTGCTAAGATGGACACTAAGGGCTCTAACAGTGGGAACAGCTGATCACATTCACAAAGCTGGGCTGCAACTCCTTTCATGAAGGAAGATCAGGGTAGCTCATCTCTGCATCTGCCGTCTCTTGCCAACTATCAGAGTTTTTATTCCTTGACTCTCACACTTAGAATTTCAGAAATAGAAAGTCATTTAGAGATCATGTGTTTCAGCTTCCACATTTACAGATAAGACAATGGAGAGACTTATCCCTGGGTTGTTATTTCCTTCATTGTAACATCCACACTGAATTGAATCCCAAACCAGAATCTACTAACTGTACCCAATGTTCTTATTCCAGTGACAGTCAAGTATCCATTTATGTGGTCACCCAGGAGGCACTGTCTTTTCCTGAGAGCCAAGAGGGATGAATGTTGATGGATGTCAGTACGAAAATGAGAAAATTATTAGTGATATCTTCACTAGACCATAGTCGTCCAATTATACATTTAAAAAAAAAACCCAAAACAACATGTATTGACATTCTAAATATTAGGCTTTTGTGACTTGTAGTCCCCAAACAATTAGAGATAATGAAGGAGAACTGATGCCTACAAAGCCAGACCAGCCACAGCTCTAGTTGGGAGTCTAAGAACAAAATTCTGGTTGTGGATGGAAGAAAATCAATGAGCAGAAAGGGAATAAATCACAGCAGACTGTTTGTTTTCCTTTCTGTTTATCAATTGCTTTTTCTAGAAGCTGCTTGACTTGAGATTGTCTTAGCTCTGCTTCTCAAGACTCTTCTTTCAGACTGCTGAGGCTGCGGGTTCACTGTCCCACAGGGGTCTGCCCCACTCTGGTGGTGACTGATGATGCCTTAATTACCAAGCCCAAAGCAGGTGATGTCTGTCTTCTTGGTCCTGAGGGCTCTTGATTACTCAACTCCCTAAAAGGAAACACTTTCCACATCAATAATTAAGCAGAGCAATTAGGGGGATTTAAAAAGTATAATTAGACAGAATCAACTCTCTGTCCCCTGAGCATTTGCTCTCTTTTTCTCTTTCCTGCTCCTTTCCCTCCCTCATTTACCCTCCAAAGTGTGATTTTGTGGACATAAGAGGACTCTGTTCTATGTTTTGAAAGCCTGGGCAGAAAAAAATTGATTGAAAGGGAAGAAGGGGAGGAGGGGATTTAAGGACTTACCCAGGATGCCTATTTTCAGTTTTCGAGATTTACCATTTTCTCTCAATAGCCAACTATGACTCCAGGGCTGGTGGAGCAGAAATGGGGTCGACTGCTTTGGGCTAGCACATGCAGCTGGTCAGGATGTCTGTGGCTGTAGGGCCCTCCATCCCAGCACTGTGAAGTACACAGAAACGTAGGGTGTGGTGACCCCAAAGGATACCCAGAGGAAATTACCTCTGCTAGTGAACCCTGCTGCTTAACTCAATCTGTCCAGTGTCCTCAGGCAAAGGGATTTATTTTTTAATTTCTTTCCAATCTCAAGGAAGTAAAAAATCAATCACAGGCCAACCAGATAATTTGAAAAATATGATGTGTCTTGGTGTGCCCTGGTGGCCTACCAGAAAAGGCCACCAAACATAGTCCACAGGCATCCCAAGGATCCAGGTTCAAGACCTGGACCAGGGGAATAACCAAGATGAACAAGTAACTAAACAATAAAATGCTTCCTCCTCACTCTTCTTACCTGCCTGCCCCTTTCCTTTAAAATATAAAAACTTAAACAAAATATGTCGTAGTTCACTATGGTAATACGAACTTTCTATGGTAGTCCCCTCTTCTCCCATATTCCCAGTGAAATGGCCAAAGAAAGAACGATAATAAGGAAAACATATGAGTAATGGAATAAGAGCAAGTCACCCCTCAGGTACCCAAAATTTCAGAGCTTCCCTAAGCGAATTCTTTCAATGCAGGGAAATCTAGATTAAGAGACGGGCAAACAAGTCAGTGATGGAAAGTTTATCCTGGAAAGGAAGCAGCAGGAGCCACTGGTAGAAACCGTGTAGTAGAGTGACATAGGGCAGATACTGAATTCTGGTCAGGAAACACCAAGTGCCAGTAGCCTTCACACCTGCAATGGGAAGGCCAAGCCTGGGGCTATGACCCCGCCCCATCACATGCAGTCTTTTGGGTACAGGTTGGGGAGCAGCACAGCTCATACAGTTTTCAGCCTTGGCACTGCTGCTCCTGGATGCACTCCTTACCTTCTCCTCCTACATGAGCGACTTATTTTACTCTTAATTTGACAAAGTAAATCCCAGAAAATAGTTAACATTTATCTTCTCCTTTCTTCTGACCCTAGCAGATTTGAACAGGAACTCAGAAAAACAGAAGCCATGTCAGTGCTAAATATGGACAAATACAGACTCACCTCTGGTGCCCTGTAAGGTCAGCAGCCAGAAACATGATCAAACATAAGACTAAGTCATTTAAAGAACATAACCAATTGGAGAATCAAAGTGAATATCCTCCCTTCCTGTCCCTCCATGATATAGAGTTTCAGTATGAAATAGGAGAAAACTTGAGAAAAATCTCTCATTTGTTTTCTCAACAAGAGTTGAGTCGTCAGTCAAAAGGTTAACTTACTACCATGCAAAAATAATGAAAATGACCTAAATGTATCCTGATTCCAAAGACAAAAATTAATCAAAGGATGAAAGGGGGGAGGGGATAAAACAAAATCTTACAACCATCTGATGACAAAAACACGTTCCTCAAAGGAAGAAAAATGAGTTGACATTATATTTCTTCTTCAAAATATTATAATTCAGAAAGCATTAGCCTAATAATACTGAGTTTAGAGGGGAAAAGAAGTTTTGACTTAGAAATTTTAACCATCCTTGGTGCACCCTGGTCACTCCAACTTGCAGCTGGGGTGTAGACCATGTAAAGCCCAAGGACTGGGGCAGGGGAAACAGCTAAACAAATAAACAATACAAGTGCTTTCTTTCCTTCTTCTTCCTTCAAAAATACTGCTTTCTCTTCTCCTTTCCTTCCTCTCTTAAAAAAATTAATTTTAACCATCCAAATTATATTAAATAGTTAACGATTAAGAAAGCTAAAGCATCACTATAAAAATGAAAGAACTAAAATTACATAGTAAAAAATGGAATTTACTCTCCGATACTAATTTATTATTTATAAGAGGCATACTAAAATGATAGAAAACAATGCTTGCAAGTATGAGCTTGGTCAAAACCGGCTTATCAGATATGTGGCCGTGTGTGTGCACACATATACACTAAGAGAAAAAAGAAAGGAAATAGAAGTAAGCAAGCTTAGGTGACAAAACTTGTATCAGATAATGTAAAATTATGAAAGACTTCTAATGAAACAAAAATAATTGTTTGCCTTTTGAATTGTTGCATTTTTTTCTTTTTTTTTAAAGAAAAGTGAAGGTAAAAATGAAGGCAAGTAGGCATGCAGGGAGGAAGAGAAAAGAGAAAGAGGCATCTTCATTTTATTTTTATTTTAGTTGTTCACACTGGTTGTTCACCCCTGGACCTGGGGTTTGAACCCAGGGGTATGTGGCCTGCTCCTTTGGAAGCAACTGACCTAACTGCTGCTCCACCAGGGCATACCAAAAAGATTTCTTTTCTATAATCAAGTATATAGCTTATAGCTTAATATTCATAACCTTATGTGCTAGATGACAATCATTCAGCATCAAAATATATGAAATGAAGCTGTCAGAAATGCACACAGGTGTGCCCTGGTGGCTCAGCAGTTGAAGCCAGGTGCAGTCCACATAACATCCCAAGGTTCCAGGTTCAAGACTTGGGGCAAGGGAAATGACCAGTGATGAACAACTGAATAAAACAGATGAAGTGTTTCTTCCTCCTCTCTCTTCCTGCCTGCCTGCCTCTTCACCTTCATTCCTGGCTGCACCTTTTCTAATATACCCATATGAATCTTTCCCAGAGCAGTTGGGAGAAAGGTGAATAAACAAATGGAACTCTCACAGATATACTTTAGTTTGACTTCATTAATAGGTGTCTACCTATAATATTTATATACTTGGCCACAAAAAGCATAATGAGCTTTTTGAAAGTTTGAGTTGTTCATCTCACACTCTGATTGCAAGTTAAAAGTATTAATAAAAGTTAAATTAATAAACCTATAAGCTTAAAAACTATTTTCTTTAAAATCTTTGAATTAAAGAGGAAATAAATCCGCAAACAAAGACCATTTAGGTAAGATCCAAATGATGGCACTGCTTGCCTGTCATACTTGTCTAGTGAGTGATATAAGTAGAATGAATGGATGTTTACTAGAATGAACTTACATATTTTAACATCAAACTAGGCAAAATGAAATGAGTAAAGTGAATATTCAAATCCAAAAACTAACAAAAAGTAAAAAGTAACAAGGCAATGAGAGTGATATAACCAAAGACATCAACAGAATTAGAAAACACACTGTATTACTACTTCATAATAATGAATTTTAAATGCACCTAACATAAATCATTTTTATAGGAAAATGCAAATTTCCAAAACCGTCTGTAGGAAACAAAGGGCACATCAGTTTTTGAAAGGCAATCCAAATTAAACTAAAAATAACCACACCAAAGTAGACAAAAACTTACTGAGAGAAAACTTGGCAATTTCTACATGTAAAATCCACTCACATCTGTTAGCTGAAGTACTAAAAAATCATAAGTTCCAGAGAAACTTCTCTTTCCAAGGGGAACAGGAATGCATGATGTTGCCCCGTCTTCCTTCCTGCCCCTCCAGACTCAGGTCCTTACAACAATTGATATCTAGCTCTGTGGATCATCATTTTTTAAAATGTGCTCCTGGTTTTGTTTATCCATATAATACTGCTCACCTCTTTCACTAATTTTTCCCCTAATTTTACTCCATGTGGGCCCTCTGAAAACTCCAGGCTTCCTACTACCGAATGAATATGCTTAACTGATCTCAATTAACTGATCTCTCAATTAATTGATGCTGTGTCCTACTGAAGAAATTAACCAGAGTGCTCACATTCTTTGTCTTTCCTTTTTACTTCACCTACTTGTTCCACAACTACATTACCAGATGTATTTTCTCCCCCTTGAAAAGATCTATGTAAATGGAAACGTGAACAAACTTCATTAGACCTTTGCTTTGTTCTAGAGTCTTCGCTGCTTTCTTGTGAACCTCGTAGCTTGTATAACTTCTCACTTTTGACCATACCTTCCATCTCTGGTTCCTCTCTGGATCCACTTCTGTTTTATTTCAAAATATTTTATATTTGTAGTTCACTCTGAGGGTCTGTTTCAACTTGAGAACTTGCTCTGCCATTTCCAACAAAGTTCACAATCTGTGTTGTTTGGTCATTTGGTCAAACTAAGAGCATCTTCTGTACTCACATTTTTCCTCCTCTGGTCTATGAAGGTTGACTGGAAGCAACTTTGTTATAGTCAAACATTATTTTGCCATTAGGTGATTGTTTTGTTTTCATGTATTCATGTCATATGTCTCTAACTGAGCAGACTTATTTCTTATATGACTTACTTGATATTCACCAACTAACTCTGTGTGATCTGCGCAGAGTAAGACTTAAGTAGACATTGTTTGATTGATTGTCTCTTTTAAATAGATGAACAGATGATCATGATAGCATTTAGATGGTAGGGTATGACTTCGTTTTCCTTTAGCACTTAGTAAAAATGACTAATCGGCAGGTTGACTCAGAATATTCTATTTTGATAATTTTGTGTATCTCATGTAGAGATAAATCACCACAGTTCCTTTCATAAGGTCGAAGACAAAGTGTCCATTAGTTGTTGAAAGAAAACTATATTAAAGGCAACCAAACAAAGGCATGCAATAAATTATGAGATAAAAATAGAAATTTCTAAGTGGGAGACTAATACTCATCTTTTATCATTAATACAGAAAAATGGTTTTTTTGAGAGTCAAGATATTCTGTCAGTGTTTTTCAAACTTATTTTTTACTCAGTCACATTATTTAAATGCATGTGCTTAACAACAAATGGACCAGTATGAAATGCTCCTAAGAAGAATACTTTCTCCTGTATGATGCTGTCTGATCATGTCTATTCTTATTCTATTCTTTTTTTTTTTTTTTTTTTGAAAAAAAGCAGTGATCCTCAACAAGAGGCAGTCTTGCCCCAGGGGATATTTAATAATAGTGTGAGATTTTTACTTGTGACACCCTGCAGTTTGGAGGAGGGTGCTTACTGACATATAATGGGCAGAGGCCAGGGATTCTGCTCAAATCCTACAACAGACAGGGCAGCCCCAGAACAAAGGATTACCCATCTTGAAATGTTCGTAGTATTTAGTGTCCGCAGGTCTAAAATCAGCTCTGTGCCAGGATTACCAAGATGAATGGAAGATTGCCTATAAAATGCCAAGTTTCTTCCAGGAAGAATAAGAACAATTTTTGTCTTTATGGGGATGTCGCAAAGTAGACCCATGTTTCCTTACTGTAGCATTTCATGTACTCTTCAGGTTTATGTCAACTTGTGAGACTTAGGTCTTCGAGGCCACACAGGGCACTTTGAGGTTAAAACGTTAATGAATGCCTCTCTAAGTGTCCATGAAAGCTGATTCAGCACTTGGTGATTAGCAGTGTTGGGTTAGAACTAATGAGCTTCGGGTGCCAGTAGTTGGTATTTGAGCTTAGTGGGGCATTAAGACCCGAGAGCACTCAACTTCTTTCTGACCTGCTTGGGCCTCTATTACTTCAAAACCCAGTAGTGAGAAAACTGCTGAGATGGCAGTTTATTCCCCCATCAGTCTAATTACTTCTTTTCCCAAGATCAAGACGATATTTTGGAAGGGCTGAAACCTCTGAAAGCGGAGAACATCCTGCCTACTGAGGCAGGAAAGCTAAGGCAGTTTTTGTGCCCCTCCAAAGAAACAGGCGATTAGCAAAGAATCCCAGAACAGAACACAAAGTGGGAGGACTTCTGAAGTTGTCCATAAGCCACCCTGACCAAGGAGGACATTATGAGTAACACTCAGAAGCTTTAGTCTCGGAGGTGGCCACCACAGTAGCAGCTGCTATGTAGAGAGAAAGGGTGGTGGCAGGGCTTGGAAAAACCAACAGCATATACATGATGATAGAGAATTTGGAAGGAAGCAAATGAAGTTGCTTTTGATTAGAAAGTTTGCGGTTTTCTCAGAAAATTCTCATCTGATTCTATATCTAGGGTTGTTCTAGATTTCTGATGAACGAGCAATCGGTTTTATTTCTCTAAAGAGAAATACTTTGCATATTCTTCATTATTCTTAAGTAACCACTATGGATTGTTAGATAGACAGGTATTGGTGAGGAAATACTTTTTGAGGTCATTCTGGCCTGGGAGAAGAGTCCTAGATTTTTGTTCCTATTTTGTTGTTAGTAACATTGAGCAAATTATTTACAGCACCTGTCAGGTTTTTCTATTTAAATGTGTGATTGGACTGGTCTGATCTATAAAGTCCAGTTTTCCCTTGAACTTGTATCTTTTATTACAGTATTTCATTATAATTGTTCTATTTTATTATTATTTTTTAATTTCTTACTGTGCCTATAAATTAAACTCTAGCATAGGTATGTTTAGGAAAAACATAGTATATAATGTCTGGTACTGTCCACAGTTTCAGACATCCAGTGGGGGTCTTATCCCCCAAGTTTCAGGAGGGACTGTTACACCACAAAGCTTCAGAGACATACATAACCAATGTTAATTGACACATCTGCAGGGTTCAGCTGATCCAGGTTGGTCTGAGATCTCAACTGGCCTTGTTGAGGGGTCTGTGGTTTACTATGAGTCAACCAGGCTCTGCTGATCTTGGCTGGATCTACCCACGTGTCTGGAAATCACTGGTTGAAGGCTAATCTAGGATGGTCTTTGCTGGCAGACCTTGGGAAATTCATTTTTATCCTCCAGAGACTAGTCTAGACGTGGCCTCACAGTGCTGGCCTGTTACAAGAGCATGAGTGGAATATACTATGCAGGAGGTATCTCTGGCCTCTTCTTGTATCACAACTGCTAATGTTCTGTTGGCCAAAGCAAGTCACATTGGTTGAATTCAGTATCAAGGAATAAGAAAATAGAGTTCACTTATGATGCAAAAGCTATGAAATCCATGACAAAGGACAAGATAAAGAGTGGGATGAAATACTAAGGCCATCAACGTGCTCAACTTAACATGAGCATACTGTAACACACAAACATTGACTTTTTTATTGCCTGTTTATTCAAATATGACAAATATCTTAAAATCACTTTTCTAATATATATCTTGCTAAATGCTCCTTAGTTTAAAACCTATGTGTTAAAACACTGAAAAGCCATTTCTCTATAATTATTGGCAATAATTGTATGATATAATACACAGTTCATGAGTGCATGAAAAAACATAGTGTAGTGAAATAGAAATAAATACCTAAAATAATGCATTGAAATTTAAAGGTAAAAGATAAACCTTCATAGAAGGCAAGATAGCAATACGATTCCAAAACCTTGAAAATATACATGCCTTCATTTCTACTTCAAGGAAGTAATTAAATTAAGCTTGTGAGTGAAAATGTTTAACTTGGGAAACAACCGAAGTACCTAGTAGTAAGGAATTCACCATTTTATGGCAATTCACACAATAGGACACTACACAATCATATCAAATGTAGTTGATGTGCACTGAACAACAGGAGAAACATCCTATTTATTGTAACTGTGAAAAGAGCAGCTTAGAACACTATATATAATGTGATCTCATTTTATAAATGATAAGGGACGGCATAGAGTACTCTAGATGGATATATTTTAAAATGCCGCCTCTGAGCAGTGAATGGATGATTTTACTTTTTATAATTTTGTGCTTCTCTGAATTTTCCCTTTTTTCTTTAATTAAACCTTTTTACCTGTGCAACTTTTAAAATTAAAAGACGTGCATTTGGAAAGCAGCTCCCTGGAGCCTCTGACGTTGTGTTTTCCTCTGTTGAAAGAAGAGACACTCCTGTTTAATCACAGAAACCAGTAGAATGCCTCTGTGCCATGTTTGCGGTGGGAGAACCGTCGAGTACATGTGAATTGCATCATCTGGAATGTCCAACTCCTGAGGGCCCCCACGGGGGGCTTCTTTGAGCCAAAGCCTCATCTGTCTGCCTTCTCCCTTCTAATGACTTCTCGCCAGTCCTACCCTTAACATCATCAGGTCTCTGGACAAGAGTACAAATGGCACTCCCACAACCCGGATGTCTAAACTAAAAAGTTATAGATCAAGCTAATAAACTGTTAAATGAATAGAATTCTAGTCTCCTATTTTGACAAATTTTCCTTCATAACAACAAAACAAAATATGTTTGAGTCTATTGTTTTTCTATGTCTGAAACTTGGCAAACTATCAAAGATGACTCAATTTAATTATTATTGCTCAGCTGGGTATTCTGTTGATGGGCCAGCAATGTTTGGATGAGTAATAAAATAAAGACATGCACAAATCATGCGTTATTATATACTTATGCATACAATTCATTTTTATATTTAATTTCAACAAAATACCAATTATGTAACAATCAGGCTTTCTATATGAATTTTGTTCTGCTGACAATAATGGTCTAAAGCTGGGATTGGCAAACATCTGAAAAAGTCAAGATAATAAATATATTAGACTTTATGGGCCAGATGTTCTCTGTCACAATAGCCTATCCCTGCTATTGATGTTCAGATGCAGCCAACAACAATACATAAGCAAATGGGCTCGGTCATGTTTCAATAAAACTTTATTTATAAAAATAATTTGCTTTGACCTGTGGCCATAGTTTGGTGACCCTTGAGCTAAAGGGTTTGCAAGTATACAAATGTAGCTGCATCCAGATCCAGACTGTCAATCAAATAGGGATAAAGATTTCACTTGTCTTCTTATGATTTTGAAAGTTACTTTTCTCTTAAAGTATTCCAAGTTACCTATCAAAATCCAAAGATAGCATATAAAACTTAATAAGTATGAAAATTTGAAATAAAAAGTTATGTAGACTTAATTTTTTAGACTTGTAAGAAAATCTCATTAAATAATTTCATAAAATCAGAACTATTTTCCAATCTAGCTTTCAATATCCATCAAGGTGCCAATGGCAGTTTTCAGGATTATGCGTCACCTGTTTCACGTAGACCTATATATTTACAAGTTTCCGAGTAGCATCGTTTGCTGAATAATATAAAATGCCTCTCCACCTCTGTGTGCAGCTGTGATGAATACCACCCTCTGTGTAAGTGCCTCCAGACCCACGAATTGGAGAAAGGGAAAAACAAAGGAATGAGCTCTCAGTACTTCTTTTATATCAAGAAGTTGTCTGTTGCTGTCCACAGTAAGGAGCACTTGATAAGCTACTCGAAGTCTTTTCTCCCAGTAAACTACTTGCCTCACTCAAACCTTTCCCAAATCAGAAGCCAGGCCTAAACTTGCCTAGGACCTCAGCATTCAGATCTTTTGAAAATATAGAACAAGACGTTTGGAGAAGCATTGCCCGAGGCTTGTGCAGTGTTAGGGCTGTAACGTTTAGGGCTATTATGAGTTGCGCGGTGTCAGCCCCTGATTATTTCTTTGATAAATTTGCGTGTGAGTATGTGACATGTGAGACTTTCTCAGTTGTGGGATTTAGACCTGGGCCCTTCTTGTCCAAGGACACTACTGATGCATTTCCCCCATGTCCCTGTTGGAGTGATGGTCTCTTTCACAGTGCCGTGTGGTGCAGCTACACGGAGGGACCGTGGCCAGTGGACACTCATTGATTGCTTTCCTGAAGTTTGTCTTGTCTGCACACCTCATTTCACAGTGAGGTCATTATTTAGGAGGTTTGTTTTATATCGTAAGAGTATGATTATTTTGAAAGTTCTGTTTTAATATTAATGAGACAGAATGTATGTCATTTTCTACAGTTCAAAATCAGAAAATCTGATAGCCATTTCCTAAAATTTTAGAACATGCAGTCAGGCCAAGGCCTCAGACCACACAGAATCATAACTTCATGCCACTTTTCCTATTGTTAAAATAAAAGACATATTGATTTGCATCAATTCTGTGTGCAGAACCTAAAACAAAAAACAAACAAAAAAAAAAAAAATCAAGGAAACAGAAAACAAACCAAAAAACACCACCATTGTCAAAATGTGATGAAGAACACTCCGAAAATTTCACATTTTTCCTCATCATGCCGGCAGCATGTTTCTCTCTGCTTCCCCACTCTTTTAGATTGTTGATTTCCAGGCAAGGAAAGCATGTTTCTTCCCTTATCTCTCGCAGCCCATATGCAAAGACCTGATAATTCCAGGCTGATGAGAGAGCTCTGTTCTGAAGCAGCTGTCCACAGTAGCACAAACTGATAGCACCGCTCTAAAACTAATCATTTATAAAATCCCTGTCAGGAGCCAGGGTGCATGCCTCGCCGGTGGGTGGAGGGGGAGGCCAGCAGCCGCCGTGGAGCTGGGAGAAGTGCCTGTCCGCCACCCATGCTCTGCCCACTTTCAGAATCCACATATTTGGTGCCCCGATGGAGGAGCAGTTGGCGCTGTCAGCCCACATATATCCCAAGGTCCCCAGTTCAGTTCGAGTCCCAGCTTAGCAGGAACAACTAAGATGAACAACTAAATAAAATAAATAAAAATGCTTCCTTTTCTCTCTTCCCACCTGCCTACCTGTCTGCTCGACTTCATTCCTGTCTTAAAAAAACATTTTTTTTTTCCTTTCCTTAAAAAAAAAATTCACATTCTCCTTCTAGATTGTTGATTTAGTTAAATACTAGATAGGATGAAGAAAAACCAATTTTTCCTCTACTCAGGGCTCATATTTAATATAAATTTTCATCTTCAGAAAACTTACAAGAGGATTTCCCCGCCACCAAGAAACTTATTTTCACAGGGATTTGAAACTTCAAAATAGTCAAACTCTGTGCATATTATATTTCTAGAATTAAGGCAGAATGATATATCATGGAAAGAACAGTGAGCCAAAGGTCAGGAGACTCAGAATACTAAGCCAAACTTTGTGTCCATTTGGCTACATGACAAAGGACAAGTCACTTCTGAAACCTTTTCTCAGCTGTAAATGAAGGGGCTGGAGTAGGGGGTTTCTAATATTGCTTCCATGTCTAGTGCTCAGAGGTGCTGCTCATTAGAAGAACGCACTGCTGCTTAACTCTCTCCAGCATAATCATCTCTTTTTTTCTCCTACCAATTTGGATTCATCTCTGTAAGTAATATCTCTCTGTCTCTCTCTGTTTTTCCCTCCCTCCCTTCCTCCCTGCCACCCCTTCTCTTACACACATACACACACACACACACACACACACACACACACACACACACACAAATACATCTGAGTGTTTATAAATATCTATTAAGCTTTTGTTCCTAACAACTTTAACTCTGTTTTATTTCTGCTATTTACAGTCATTTTTATGACTAGATTTAAAATCATTATTACGAGTTGTGTCTATTCTGATTTCGGATAACCCCTCCATTTTTTTATACAGTTTTTTAATACTTTTTTTATTCACTCTACAATTTTTATTTTTGCTCTGTCTGTTTAATTGAAATGAAACTTCAAATTTGTTTGTTTTCAGAGTTACCTAGATGCTAAGTTTTTTTGATTCATTTTGTATCTGAAAATATAATACTGCTTAATGAAATTAAAGTTCGTTGAGTCTAAAACTTTATTTCTCTTTCATCATTTGCAACCTTTGGGCACTTATGACTAAAATCTAAGGTCAAACTCTCCCCTCACTCCCACTAGGTCATAGCCTACTTATTGTATTAATAACTTGCCTTTCTATATGAATGCTTGTGAAATACTTCCTTTATTCTCAAACTATTAAACATCTGACATACTTTCCAAAGTGTGGCTCTTTACCACACTAGGGTGAGGTATGAGTGCAAAATTTCAGGAGGTGCTTACTCTCCAGTTAGTGTAGATGCCATGTTCAGGGCTCCTGGGAGAAGACTTGCTTTTTAGCTTGATGCATAAACAGGTCTTAAGTCCAGAGCTTTGCACTCTGTGGGCAGTTATTACATCTTTTTCTATATGGTTTCTTAGACTCTAGTTGTCTCACAGATTCTGACATAATTAGCTTGTCTGTGCATTTTAGTTTGTAGTGTGGTTAGGAAATTTTTTTCCGGATAGTCATTGAGATTTTGATAAGACATTAGGAAAAGCGCCTCAGTTCATACTTTTTAAAACAGAGTTTGGGACAATGTACACAGGGTTAGAAATGATATTTTAAATCTTAACCAGTACATCAGTTCTCCAGTAAGTAAGCTTAGACAAAGAAGAAAGGATAAGGCAATGAGTTTGTAAGGTGGTGTGTTTTTACATATCCTAAGAGTCAATGAGTGAGATTGTTCTGGAAATGCTAAGGGCCTACCTAAGCATAGAGGGTCATTGCTTGAAATCATGATCCAAGAGAACCCTTAACCTTCTCTTTCCCTTGGAAAGGACTGCTTCTTTCTGATCTGGACATTCATGTAATTTCTGCCTTTTCTTGTGGTTCCCCAAATGATCAACCAAGAATCCTTCACTTTTCTCTCCTCCCATGGAGTGTCAAGGAACATTGTAATACTTTCTTGAAATGAACTTTCTTCTTTGTCATAAAACCTGGTGGAAGTGGTGCACCCGGGTGGCCTATCAGTTTAGTTCACTGGGTGCAGTCCACATACACCCCAAGGTCCCAAGGTCTTGATTCAAGAAGGCCCCAGGGCAGGAAAACAACCAAGATGAACAACGAAATAAAATAAATAATAAATCAAGTGTTTCTTCCGCCTCTTTCTTCTTGCCTGCCTGGCCTGTACTTTTCCTTAAAAAAACAAAATAAAACCTGGTGAAAGGTGAAACCTGGTGAAAACCATCCTTCAGAGTTTTGGAGGGGTCTGCTATCAACAACGCTGGGAAGTGTACTCGTCTTTAATACTGATGTTTGCCTTATCTTGATGACATTCTGATTATTACACTTGGACATCTAGATTCCATCAGGGTGGGAACCGGTTCAGAAACGTATGTCTTCCTCTCCCACAGAAGCCAATTCAAACAACAACTCAAAGGGGTTTGTTTCCAGCCTTAGAAGTCATGTATTGAGTCGGGTCCCGCATAACAACGGCAGGAAAAGAAATATTGATGTGACTGGGCTTGACCTGAGGTACAGACAGCAGGATGACAGCTCAGGGTTTGCAGTAGCTTCCTCTGCCTCAGGCTCCCCGCCATCGGGGACCCACAGGAACTACCTCCTCACGATAACCATGAAAAGAACATGCTTTTCCTAGAATTTTCTACTGCCACAGACTTGCAGAAACACACACGTGGTTGTAGAGACAATTTGACTGTATAGACTACAAAAATGTATGTGTACATGGGCCAGGTTTATTTCTCAAGGTAAATGAACTTGACATTGCAACTAAAGGACTTTTCCTGGAAGCGTGGCCTTCTCTTGAAGAAGCAAGCTGTGGAAAAAAATGTTTTACCTCTCTGCAACATTCCAAGCAGGATGATTTGCGTTCTGAGATGAGTTCAGAAAGAACACTCATGTGCTCTGATAGAACGTCATGGAGGACCAGTGACATCAAGCCAAAGAGTCCCGCTGACGTTGCCTGGGTCTTTGGGAAGGTTGAAAAAATGAGTTTTACAGTTGAATAGACTGGGATTTTCATTCTGTCCCTTTCACTCAGAACCGCGAGTCTTTGGCCAAGTCACATTACTTCTCGGAACTTATTTCCTCATCTGAAATTTTGCTAATTTTGTGAAATTTATCCTAATAGTTTCAACTATTCACCATTGTTGTGAAATGCAACAATAATACATCAGGTCTTGGTCTGACAGCTGCTTAATAAATGTTCATTTACTTCTGGCTTCATCATACCCTTTCTAAGAAAACTGAACTTGAATTCTTGGCTATGCGGTGTCTGTTATATTTAAAAGAGTGCCGTCCTTGAACACTGCATTCTAGCTCTGACATCTTATCTCCATGTCTCAGGCACAGAGGAAGTGAAGGACAGAGATGGGTCTCCATCATCATTGTCTTATCCAAGGCACTGAGACCACTCACTTCTTGGATTCCTGGCCTTTCTGTGCCTCCTAGTACGAGAAATGCCAAGTGAGCCACTTGAACTAACTTCAGCACTTTTTCTGGGCATCAATTATTTTAGCTGCATTCTTTTAGTCCCCATTGATTTTTCAAATCAATTCTGTTGATGCAGAATTGTCCTGCCTAATGATTTACACACATCTCTGTATTTGGTTGGTGAAGTCAGACTTCAGAACAGAACAATTTGAAATTGTGCAGAGCTTTAAACTTGACAAATTAATAATGAAGTCAAGTCCTGCACCATATAAAGAATCTTAATGGTGAAAAAAAACAAACGTAGAGATTTTGAAGACAATGGTCTTATTTTACTAATGAAGAAATCAAGGTGCAGAGAAATGGAGTGAATCACTCAATATCTTACAGCAAATTAGCAGCAAAATCAAGAGGAATTCGCATGCCTGGTCCCAGTTTTGAGTTTCTTATAAAACTATGTTATGTTCTTGGAGAGATGTGATCCATGTGTGCTGTTTTTTACAATAAAGCTAATAGTGTTCTGTCCCCATTAGATTTCTTAAGCAGAAATCCTAACTTTTAAAAATTAACCTCAACTCTACTGAAAGAGAAAGTTTTACTTTTCCCTTTGTTAGGGAGAAGAGGATCTACTTTATTTTTCAAAGTAACTATGTGGGGGTCTGTTTTTGTTTTTTTTCAGTAAAATTTTTATCATTTTCCACCTTAAAATTTTTGGAATCTTTGAAAACTTTTACTTTCTTTCCTTCATACATCAGCCATGCAGCCTTATCCATTCTCCCTTTATTTTTTTCTCTCGTGGTACCCACGCCTTGCATTCCCTGACGCAGGTCTTGAGCTTCTCAGACTTGGATTCTATGGGAAGAACCTCCTAAAATGTGGAACTGCATGCATGCTTGTCTTGCTCCATTCTAACATGTGCACAGCCTACGATTTATTGCTTACATTAAATCTTATGATCGTCTATTCAGCCTAATTTCGTACGACTTCTCAGTTCAAGTAAAGAAATTCCTTCTTTATTCAGTTCAGAGTTTGGGTCTTCCAAGATCTTCACCGCTACTCTCTGGATATCTTGGCCCATTTTCATGTTCTCCGTCTGTCAAATTTGCTCCCTCCTAGTTATTCCTGTATTTCCTTTTCCTAGCCCTTTAGTCTGCTTGCTTCTCTTATCTGATGCACTAGAAACAACCTTGCACTCAGCACTGGGAGGACTGTCCATCATTTTCATATACTGACTGAAGGAACTGGTACATACTGCTTAACCTCTCTGAACCTCAACTTCCTCATCAGAATAATTAAGCGTTGTCATACCTACCCTATTTCTCTATGGCTATGTAAAGGTTAAATGAGAAAGCAATTGCTAAAATGTTTTGCAAACAATGCATTCTTCAGATATCTCTATACCTGTGTCCCCAAGCAGAGACACACCCTTTACTGTGGGGCACACACGACTGTTTGTAGTGCCTTGAGACTCAGTGGACCATGGTGGGACAGAAGCTAGGCAGCTCCCGTCCTGATAACTTTGGCTCATTTGGCATTTCTCATACTGGGAGGCACAGAAAGGCCAGGAATCCAAGAAGTGAGTGGTCTCTATGCAGTGGATTAGCAATGACGATGGAGACCCAAGGAGAAGTAATCACTGAGAGGACCACTGATTCTTAGGTCTGAGAGTGTAACTCCTTTTATGATCTGAATTTCCACCAATTGGAGATGCAGTTGATTTAGCAAATTCCCTCCTTGGAAATGCTTATTTTTCTAAGAGAATTACAGAAAATTGGTCTACTTGCTTTTTAATCAGCATGGTAAACATTATTTATTGAAGGGTAACACAATTCAGAAAAGGATACAAATTCTGAGATACAGCATTTCGCAATGTGGATATGCGTATGTAACTAGCACCCAAATCCAAAACTGGGATATTTCTATCCTTCCAGAAGTCCCTTGCATCACTTCCAGAGGTAACCACTGTCCTGACATCTAACACTAGGGTGAGTTTTGCCTGTTTTTGAAGGTTTTATAAGAAAAATCTTAAGGTATATACATATTTGTGACTGTGCTTATTGTTTTTATGGAATTCCTCCACAGATTTGGAATGATCCATTCCAATTCTGCATAGTCTTTCATATAGATATAAAGTTGTGCTTATGAATACACACACACATATATAATCAAAAATAGAAAAGTTGCACATTTGGGTCACTTGTATTTTAGGCTGTTAACTATGAAGCTCTGTGAACATCTTTTGGTGAACACAAATACAGATTCTCCTGAGCAAAATCCTGGAAGAGCAACTTCTGGGCCATAATGTGTGCACATGCTCTGCTTTGGTAGATAGTGCCAAACCGCTTTCTAAAGTCATGATGTCAATTTTACTTAAACCAACAGAGTCAGTATTTCCCTAGTCTCACCCACACTCAGGATTCACTATTGTTTTTTATTCTAGCCTTTTAAAAGTGTGTAGCTTTATGTTTCCATTTGCATTTCTCTTATGCTAATGAAATGTAGCATCTTTTCATACATTTATTGACTATTTGGTCACTTTTTTGTATGCAATGCCTAATCAAGTCCTTTGTCTATTTTCCTTTTATGCTGTCTAGTTTTAATCATTGATTTATAGAAATTATTTATATATTATGGATGACTCTTTTGTTAGATATGTGTATTTCAAATATTTTCTCCCATTCTGAGGATTACCTTTTTTACTCTCTTAGTAATTTATTTGATGACAGAAGTTTCTGTTTTAATACAGTCCAATTTACTATACATTTCTTTGTTGTTATCCCACTAAGAAATGTAAGAAATGTTTGCCCTCCTCAAAATAATTGATTCTCCCAGATTTTCTTCCAAAGATTTTATTATTTTGCCACTTATATTTATATCTGCACATTATGTGGAATTGTCTTTCGGGTGGCAACAGATCAAGATTTATTTTTCCACATGAATAACCAACTGGGCAGACACCACTTGTCAAAGATACAGTGAGGAAGCTTCTTGCTTTAGGAGCAGTACCTCCAAAGAAGGGCAGTAGAGATTCCACTGGAGGGAGGGGAGCGGGAAAGCAATATGAGGTCAGTGGGAGTCTGAGGGAAATGACCCAAATGGATAAGAAGGGTAAAGCAATTGAGGTGGGTTTCTTTTTCACACTTTCATGAGTGCATTATGTGTGCAATGCACATGTACTTTTGTGTGCCATGAGAGTGACCTCTGGATGGTGCCCCTGGCCCTGGGGCAGGTGCAGACAGTGCTAGGCCAGTGGGCATTTCATCCTCTAGGACTGTCCACTAAGCCCAGCCCTATAGGCAGGTGTGTCCTATCAGAGTGTGCCAGTAGGAAAGCCTTCCGGGTCACTTTAGTACTCCTCCCATAAGCTATTCACTTGATTTATACACCTGAGGAGAAAGGAACATTTTAGTAGGTTTACCCTAGTTCCTACTCGATCATAATATTCCCATAACACAAACAGCTGTCAAAGAGCTCTAGGCCCATGGGGACTTATCTGTGACTCATCAAACCCTGAAAGAAATCCCCAGGGCCATGGAGGTAGTACAGTGTCATGAGTCAGAGAAGAGCATTACCAGACTGTTTGCCTCATGGTATCAGCACCACACAGGACACTGATTCCCCTTAAAAAACTGAGCTCCTCTCTTTCACACCATGAACATCAGTCCCTGTCCTTTCAAAGAACTTGGCTTTGGCAGCTCATGACTTTCAAATCAAGTGTCCTCACTGTCCGAATGCCATGCATAGGAAGACTCAAATGGACAGATGCGTGGATGCCCAAGGAACACGCTAGAGGGTCTCTGATCTTTGGGTCCCTGTTTTCTGGACTGGGGTTCTTCTGGTAGACGGGACTGGTGAACACCAGGTGTTACTTTCTGAAGAGCGGGGAATGGTTTATTACCTGTAAGAATGGCATCCTCACCCTCCACTGACAGCTGCATTTGCATAACTCTTGGTCTGATTTTTCTGGTGATGCAATAAACTGGATTAGAGAAGTTAAATGACTAGCTCCTGATCACCCAGCTGGAAGGGGGGAAAACAGGCCACAAACCTCATGCTGTGATTTCAGATAGCTCTACAAAATCTCATAAATTATTATATTCCCCTTTGGTCTAAGAAGAGGAAAGCAAAACCACAGCCTCTTTCAGTTCCTCATTCTAATGTTTAATTATATACCAAGCCAAAAAGGCTCCTTTGTCTAATTAAATTCTATTGATGTAATTGAAACTCTTGTCCTCTTGGTGAGTTCTTTTAAAACATAAATTATGGTAAAATAGACATAACATAAAATTTACCATCTTAACCATTTTGAAGTGTATGATTCAGTAGTATTAAGTACATTTATACTGTTTAACAGTCACCTTGCAGAACTCTAGTAATTTCAGAAAACTGAAACTCTGCCTCAGTAAACAACTTCCCTTGACCCTTCCCCCAGCCCTGGACAACCACCGTCCTACTTTCTGTCTATGAACTTGGCTCCTGGGTACTTCATATAAGTGGAATCATACAGTGCTTGTTCTTTTGTGACTGGCATGTTTCACTTGGCACAATGTTGATAGGGTCCATCTGTGCCATGTGTCACAAGTCCCTTCCTTTTTGAGGCTGCCTTGTACTCCAATCTGTGCACATACTACATTTCACTTATCCATCCCCCATCCATTGATGGCCACTTGGGTTGCTTCTGGTTTTTGCTTGTTATGAATTTTTGTGTTTGGGGGGAGAAAGTACAAATCTGTGTCACCTTCTTTAATTGTGAGATTCCCTTCTTATCTTTGTCTCCTTCAGAAGAAAACAAGTAAGTTCCTCTAATCCTCCCCTGAAATTCTGGTGTCTACCAATTTCCCCATCCTATACCTACTATAAATATCTCCAAATCCTTTTCACTACTTAGAGGTGAAGTTGAATAGCATTCAGTGTTGTCCTGGAAATCAAGGCCTCCTGCCACCTACCTCTCCTGTCAACCAATAGAATGTCTCACTCACCAGTTCGGCTTATTCTGTCTTTAGGCAAACCTCACTACAAACACTTTTCTGCTCCCATAGAATGTCTGGTATTTCTACCTAGCGTTCATGAGACTGCAGTGATTCTTGCCCGGCTCATCTGGGGCCGAAGCCCTTGCACAGAGGGCTTCACTCTAGTCCTACCATATACCTCACTCAGGTAAGAAAGGATGGCATTCTCCTGAACACTTTGAAATACAGAATCCCAAATTACATGTGCATTGCATTTAATGTGATAGATGAGCATTTCTCTGAACATTAAAATTCAAATTACAATAGAAAAATGAATAAGTGCATTTAAAAAAGGAGATTGTTATTTAAAGAATCCCTCTGGGTCCTTTTACAAAGCAGCCATTCTCAACATCATAAGCTTCATTCAGGATTTATTTAAACTATCATTTCTTCCTTTTGAAAAAAAGTAGATTATAGAGAATTTAGGGCTCCATGGACCTCCCACGCTAAGCCAGTCAGCTTTTCTCATCGTATTGATGACAGTAATTCATCTGTTTTCCTACTAAAATCCTATTTTAGCTGTTTCCGCTTCAAACCCCTCCTATTTGGATAGCTCTTTACTCTGTGGAGATACTTTAAAATATGATTTCTTTTTTTTTTTTTTTAAGAAATATTAGTACTATTTCTTCTGACTCAGCACAATCTGCAGCTTTAGTTTTTGTTGAAAGATTGATGGGGCTCCGCGCATCTCCTCCAGAGACAGGAGAGAAGGAAGCCAAGCTGACTAACCAGTAGCTCTAGCGAAGTGCGCCATCTCTGTTTTACTGACCACAAGTGGAGACAGAGTAGTTTAAAGTCAGAGATTAAAGGAGAGGAGGCAAGAATACTGACAAAAAAAAAAAAAAAATCAACAAATGCTTCTTAGCAGTTCACTAATATGTGATGCTTGTTTTTCCAGTGAAAAACTTTTTCACACATTCCATCCAGTTTCCTTCACTGAGATGGTACAAGCATTTCTGGATGGATCCCTTGGCTCATTTCATAAGTGTAACCTAAATTTCCAAAGTAGATTGGCCTAGGTAGTATCTCAGTTCTAGAAAGTTAGTTATACAGTGACACACTTTGTGAATTCATGTCACACAGTGGCCCCAATGTTGTATAGGTAGTAATGACAATTTGTGTCTTTCTGGGGTCAATACTGAACTCCATGACCTTTGCTTAATCTTACCTAGACCTTAAAGTATGTTTAAGGAGGGGGGAAAAGGAGCACATTAAAAGTTCTCTTGAAAACGAATTGCAGACTTTAAGAAAAAAAAATCAGCAGGAATGAAATATCTAATGATCATCCCCCCTTTCCAAAGAAAAGAAACAATAACCTTACTAAAATAATAAAGAAAGCAAAAATGGGAGAAATCCTGTAACATTAAACTAACCCAGGATAGGAAATCCAGTGGCTTATCACCACAAGGAATTTGTGCCAGATACAATGCAGTTAAGAATTAGAATAGCAATGAATTAATTGATACGATGTCAAAAGGATCCCTTTAAAGTGGTGGGAAATTAGAAATGGATGATTGAAATTAAATTAATCACCTATTATTAAATTTTGAAGCTGGATTTAAAGTGTATGAGATTTTTGTTAAAATTCTCTTTTCTTCTGCATATGTTTGAAATTGTTGATGTGTAGTTAGCAAATAGAAATGGGTGGGACAAAATTATAGGAAGTCATTAAAAGCAAATGCGATGCAAAAGTAAATTCTTTTCAATACAAAGGCAAAATAGATACTATTATTACAAAGATTCCTGGCAAACTAGCCATTTTAATTAAAAATGAAAGCAGTCCCTGGACCAAAAAGAAACTTAAAAGTACACAATGCACAAAAGTATAAAACCTTGATGAAGCTCTGAAAATGATAACAATGTATCTCAAAACATCTGGAATGTTACCAAGTCTGCATTTAAAGGGAAAATGATACCCTCAAAATACTTTTATTATTTGACAAAAGAAGTTGAAAATAAATGAGATAAATATTCAGTTAAATGAATTTGAAAGAACTACAGAATGGCTAGAAAATGAATAAAGGGGGAATATTAAAAAGCTAAATGTAAGTTAGTGAATTAAAAACGATTATCTAACCCAGGAAGCCACAAAGGCAGAAAACAAAAGCTACAGTGGAGATTGAGGATATAATTACTCAACTGCTAACTGGGTAATGTTTAGAAAATATTAATTGTCCACATTGACACAAGACAGAGCAGAGTGTTATGCAATACCAGTAATCATTAAGAAACTGAAAGGTATTTGATGATCCTACTTCCTTTTCTATACCATCGCCCCTAAACCTAAAAGTATGAGCATTAGATAGCTTTGTAGGTGATGCTTATTAAATTTTGAAGTAATAAAAAATCATTTTGACACTAAAACTTCTTTCAAATATAGAATAGTATGAAACATCAGCTTATTTGTGGAAAAACTCATATTCTAACAATTGATGAAGCTATTGATCAAAAGAAAAACTACAGAAACATCTCATTAATGAATATGGATGAAAAACCCAACACAAAATAATGATGAATCAAATCTATGTTAAAAGGATAATATACCATGCTCCAATGAAGTTTATTCCAGGAAGAAATGTAAATCTAATATAAGGAGATTTATGACTTTGATTCTTTTCAACGATGTCTCAAAGAACAAAATATGTTTACTCACTGTAATAAATCCCCAAAATATATTTATTCTAATATTGATGAGCAGCCTCTATTTCCTATAAAACTTGAAATTAATATAGAGGAATATGTATATGTATGTATATACATACATATTTCAAACAAAAATAAACACAGATTTAATGGCGATACACTTAAGTTAGAGTAGTTGTTTTATTTCTCCTGCTCATACTTTCTGATTGCCTCTGAGTCCGATGCTTGAACTAAAGCAATATCTACTCCATCAGGTCACCAATGGGAGGTGAGCCCTGAAGAGGCAGCAATTAGGTCAGTCTCCTCCAAAGGAGGAGGTCATATACCCCTGGGTTTGAGTTCCAGGTGTGTGTTTGGCCAGAGAATGGGGTGGGGGGGACGTTAACAGTGTGAACAACTAAATTAAAATAAAATGCTGCTTTCTTCTCTGTCTTCCTGCTTGCCCACATATTTGCTTTCATTCCTGCCTGCACCTTTCCTTTAAAAAAAAAGATTCCAATGGGATTTTTTTTTTTTTTCAGCATGATAAAGCGATTGTAACATTGCATTCATCAGGAAGAATAAACAGACAAATTTCATCAAGAATGTTTTAAATAGAGTTGGGATTTAGTTTGACAACAAGAAAATACACTATAAGAATAATGTAAGTGGCCTATGTAGAGAAGAACCAATATAGTTGGACTGTTATAATGGCATTTCAAGTTATTATATAAAAGATGAATTATATAATTAGTCTTGTGTATTACAGAAAAATTTGCGGACTACAAAGAGGAGTATTTTGTGTAATACGTTATGATATTGTATTAAATAATAATTGCTTTACTTACAGGGAGACTACAGTATCTCAGGGAATTTTACTATTATCTCGTAGCAGTACAATTGCATTTCTTACATTTTTCTAATCACGTAAAGAGTTTCATCAAGGTTATTTTCTTACAGCATTGTGTGCTGAAATAATAATAAATCGAAATATCGTACCACTTACTCTGTGCCAGGCACTTTTCAAGGCTGTCAGGTATATTGACTACTTTAATCATACCAAGAACCATAGGAGATTTATATTATTATTATCCCCCATTAAATACAAGAGGAACCAGAAGTACAGAGTGTTTATTCAGCTTCTCCACTGTCACACTTGTACTGTCTCCTGGGAGTGAGTGACCTCAGTGCACACGAGAGGAAGTCGCTCTTTTCCAGGCTCTAACTTACTCCGTTGGCTCTTCCCAGGGACCTGATGCCGAGAACCCTGGGCGGGCAGATCACCATGGAGAAGACGCCCAGCTACTTCGTCACCCGCGAGGCGCCCGCGCGCATCTCCGCCATGTCCAAGGACACCAAGCTCATCGTGGTGGTGCGGGACCCGGTGACCAGGGCCATCTCGGACTACACGCAGACGCTGTCCAAGCGGCCC